>VWZU01000422.1:1029-17408 GCA_013397095.1 Sterrhoptilus dennistouni
GACAGACAGACACGGGAACGGCCCAGGACAGACAGACACGGGAATGGCCCAGGACAGACAGACACGGGAATGGCCCAGGACAGACAGACACGGGAATGGCCCAGGACAGACAGACACGGGAATGGCCCAGGACAGACAGACACGGGAATGGCCCAGGACAGACAGACACGGGAATGGCCCAGGACAGACAGACACGGGAATGGCCCAGGACAGACAGACACGGGAATGGCCCAGGACAGACAGACACGGGAATGGCCCAGGACAGACAGACACGGGAATGGCCCAGGACAGACAGACACGGGAATGGCCCAGGACAGACAGACACGGGAATGGCCCAGGACAGACAGACACGGGAATGGCCCAGGACAGACAGACACGGGAATGGCCCAGGACAGACAGACACGGGAATGGCCCAGGACAGACAGACACGGGAATGGCCCAGGACAGACAGACACGGGAATGGCCCAGGACAGACAGACACGGGAATGGCCCAGGACAGACAGACACGGGAATGGCCCAGGACAGACAGACACGGGAATGGCCCAGGACAGACAGACACGGGAATGGCCCAGGACAGACAGACACGGGAATGGCCCAGGACAGACAGACACGGGAATGGCCCAGGACAGACAGACACGGGAATGGCCCAGGACAGACAGACACGGGAATGGCCCAGGACAGACAGACACGGGAACGGCCCAGCACATCCTCCGAGACACTCCACACCCTCTCTGGACAATCTGCTCAGGGCTGGGCCCTGCACAGGGAGGAAACTGAACCTCACCTTCAGGTGGAACTCCTGGACATCCACCCCCAGCCACGTGCAAACACACAACCACAACCAACTGGCAGTTTCAGCTTGGCTTTGTCTTAATTTCTGTCAATTGGCATTAAAAGGGTTGCACCCTCTGGTACAAGTCACCCATGACACCTATACAAATAATTTATCATCCATCTACATCATTTACAGCTGTGCAGAACAAACTCTGGACACGCAGCCCACGCTTCAGCCCAGCTCAAAGCCTTTTGGCTTTTTGAGCATTTTTCTTTGTGTGTACAAACCCCAGAGTGAAGCCCCGAAGAGGCAGAGGGGTGCAGAGCCACTGGTCACCCCTAAACCCCATATCGACACAACAAGAGCTGCTTGTGCAGGGGTTTCCTGTGAGCCTCCTGACTCCCTTCCACTCCCCTCAGGGACAGAATGTTTCCTGCCCAAGTCTGGCACTAGGGAGCACCAACCATGTTTGGGATGTGAGGTGAAAAACTGGCCCCTGCAGGGCTGTGGGACATCTCCAAAATTAATATTGCTGCTGCTGGCTGCACTGGGCTCCACAGGACAGCCAGCACCACCTGCCGTGGATCTGCCTCCCTCCTCCTGAGCGGAGAAGCTTTTCCCTGAGTTGTGTAAAAGGGGAAAGATCAGTCCTGCAGCATGGCTGTGCCCCTGGCAGGGGCTGTCACACTGTCACCCTCAGGCCATGGCTGTGCCCCTGGCAGGGGCTGTCACACTGTCACCCTCAGGCCATGGCTGTGCCCCTGGCAGGGGCTGTCACACTGTCACCCTCAGGCCATGGCTGTGCCCCTGGCAGGGGCTGTCACACTGTCACCCTCAGGCCATGGCTGTGCCCCTGGCAGGGGCTGTCACACTGTCACCCTCAGGCCATGGCTGTGCCCCTGGCAGGGGCTGTCACACTGTCACCCTCAGGCCATGGCTGTGCCCCTGGCAGGGGCTGTCACACTGTCACCCTCAGGCCATGGCTGTGCCCCTGGCAGGGGCTGTCACACTGTCACCCTCAGGCCATGGCTGTGCCCCTGGCAGGGGCTGTCACACTGTCACCCTCAGGCCATGGCTGTGCCCCTGGCAGGGGCTGTCACACTGTCACCCTCAGGCCATGGCTGTGCCCCTGGCAGGGGCTGTCACACTGTCACCCTCAGGCCATGGCTGTGCCCCTGGCAGGGGCTGTCACACTGTCACCCTCAGGCCATGGCTGTGCCCCTGGCAGGGGCTGTCACACTGTCACCCTCAGGCCATGGCTGTGCCCCTGGCAGGGGCTGTCACACTGTCACCCTCAGGCCATGGCTGTGCCCCTGGCAGGGGCTGTCACACTGTCACCCTCAGGCCATGGCTGTGCCCCTGGCAGGGGCTGTCACACTGTCACCCTCAGGCCATGGCTGTGCCCCTGGCAGGGGCTGTCACACTGTCACCCTCAGGCCATGGCTGTGCCCCTGGCAGGGGCTGTCACATTGTCACCAGCAGGGCCTGGATGTGCCTTCCAAGACCATCCAGCTCTCCTGGGGCATCTTTTCACACCACTGCCATTTAAAGTCACCACTGGTGGCTTCTAGTGTGCTTCTTTTCCCGTGTGCTGTGTGCTGACCCCGCGCCGTAACTCACAGCACCTTTTCCCATTTCCTTCACTGGATGACTCCTGCAAAGGTGTTGATGGGCAGCAGCAGAGATTTGGGCAGGTATTTCACGAGCCCCACATCTTCTGTTTCATCAGAGCTGAATTTCATGGTCCTGGTCTTCTGCAGGCAGTAGCTGGGCTCGAGGCAGGGAGACACCTCCAGGCTGGAAGAGCACAGAATACATTTCCTGCATGTGTAGATCTGATCTCTCAGCAAACCCCAGCTCTCTGCGCTCCCTGCTGGGGGAGGGCTCTCCCACTGCGAGATGCAGCTGCTTTTATGATTTCCCCAGCTGGCTTTGACTGCAGAGATGGGCTGCTGTGTGTCACTGCTTGACACAAACCCAGGATCCTGAGCCTGGCTCAGTGTGACTCAGGAATTCACAGGTTGTGTTGGCTGAGCCTTGAGCCATCAGCACACCCCAGGTCCTGCAGCTGCTCCAGGCACATTAATCCCGGCCATTTCCACAGGGCTGGGCCCTCTCCCTCACCTGCACCTGCTGGAGACCCCTAGGTGAGGGATGCAGTCAGCGCAGAGAGCATCAGCATCGTGATACAATTCATAATTGAGGAGATCTAAGCTCTGTTTGTCCCTGGAGGTGCCTGGTTTTCTGCTGTCTCAATGACAGCACCTTTCGTGTAAAGAACCGTTTTATTCCTCACACCATCACCCGAAAACACAAATCTAGGGGAGCACCCACGTGCCCTGCTTTCCCTGGAGAAGGAAGGTGGGGGTTTGGTCCTGGGTGGGGATCAGGGCTCTCTGGAAGACAGGAGGGGATGCAGGGCAGGTATGCAGAGCCTGGTGCCCCGGGGTTCTCACCCGATCACGTCCCTGTAGGTTCTCCTGCTGTCCTTGTCCAGCCGCACCATGAAGGGTCTCTGCTCTGGGCTCCTGACTTTGATATTCCGTGTTTTTAACCTGTTTGCCACAGCCTGGATGGGGAGATGAGGGAAAGCCTGCTGAGGGCTTTCTCCCACTACAGCTGAAGGCGTGGAGCTGATGGAGTTGATGGCAGAACTAGAGACCCTGCCTAGGACCCAGGTGGGACCAAGATTTATTGCTCCACTTGGTCTCTGTGGTCACAGAGTAACCCCAGCAGCAGCTCAGCCATTCAGGAGCCCCTGAGACAGGATTCAGTGTGGCCCCAAAGCCTTCTCCTCCCCACAGGGCTGCCCCTTTCCCTGCTGCTGTAAGGGATTGAGGCCCCTAAGCATCCCACAGGTACTCACTGAGAACGACCGTCCTGCCAGGTTGTTGGTCCTGATGATTTCGGTGATGGTCACACTCAGACAGCCCAGGCCTGTGATAGAAGCTGAGGGTTGGTCCTGCAGGGGCCTGCCCCACCTTTGGGAGCACTGACTGTGGACACACAGGACTCCAGCACGCTCCATGGCAAAGGATTTGTGTGGGGTCGTGATCAGGGTGGGAAGCTCAGAGGCTGTGCTAAGGGCCAGGTGAAAGAGGAAGGCTGGAGCAGAGGGAAGATGCTTAAATCCTGTCTGAGCCTCAGACACATCATTCCTGAGAAAACCCCACCAGACCATGGGGACACCAACATTCCTGTCACTGATTCCACCCCCAGTGCCCAGACACAGCAGGCACCAGGGACCGTGGCCAGATTTGCTCCACTGAGCACCAGAAACCTCAGCAAAGCAGGAAGAACCCACCTTGAACCTCCTCAGCAGGGATGGCCTTCATCAGCAGGCCTGTGGAGCGCAGGGACAGGGCCAGCTCCTTCTGCCTGTCACTGAGCACAACCTGTGGGCAGGGACAGTGTCCTGTCAGTACCCCTGGCAGGGCTGGGTGTGGGCAGGGCTGGGGACAGCTCGTCACAAATACAGGGTGAGCCAACAGGTTCACCACAGCCTCTCTGTCCTTGCTTGGAGGGCAGTTCCAGAGGAGAGGGAGAGTCAGCCTCCTTTTAGATCAGTGCCCTGCTGGGCATCCCTGGGAGCAGAGATTTGGGGTGCAGGCAGCCCCACTCACCTTCCTGTAGGTGACAGTGAGGTCGATGCCAGGGCCATCCAGGGTGCCTTTCCTCTTGGCTGTGTTCAGCTCTGCAAGGAGGGAACAAGGTGGCAGGAATTCCCCTCATCCCACTGTCTGTGCTCAGCAGAGAGGGATCCCCCCACGGGCTGAGCCACCCCAGGGTCACACAATAGCCTTTTGTCACACTTTGTCCCTTCTGTCCCTGCCGTGGGGGCTGAGGCTCTGTGCCAGAGGGATGGACTCACTGCAGGCTCCGTGCCCAACCTCAGTGACAAATATCCACTGGACTGGACACTAGAGTGCACTGAGGGAGGAGCTGGATGGGACTCCTGGAACAGTCCAGCCTTCAAGCACTCTTGTTCCATTCCTGGCAACTCGAGGAACTGGATTTCTAACAGGAAAAAACTCTGGCTGTGAAGCCCAGCTTGTCTCCTGAACTAAATCAAGGCTTTGGTCCAACTTCTGAGTGCCCTGGGGCCAAGCAAAGGCACAGACTGCAAGCCCTGGCTGAAGGAACCAGTGGCCACCAGGGCTTCCATGGAGCCTGATTTCCCGGGCCCAGAGGGAGATGAAGGCCATTGGGGAAATCTTGTCAGGAACGAGGAATATTGCCCATGGCCTGGAGCTCTGCAGGCTGAGGGATGGGCTGGCTGGGGGGGGGCAGGAGCTCTGTCCAGGCTGCAGCTGGGGGAACACACACACCTCTGGGAGAGGGGCTGTCCTGCACCTGGGTCAGCAGCTCTGTGAGGAACACGTCCTCAGCTGGGTCCTGTGCTGGGTCCTGGAACAGGAGCTGAAGGAGAGAACATCCCTGAGGGACACATCCCATACAGGAACATCCCTGAGAGACACATCCCATGCAGGAACATCCCTGACAGACACATCCCATACAGGAACATCCCTGGGAGAACATCCCTGACAGACACATCCCATACAGGAACATCCCTGGGAGAACATCCCTGACAGACACATCCCATACAGGAACATCCCTGAGAGGAACATCCCATACAGGAACATCCCTGGGAGAACATCCCTGACAGACACATCCCTGACAGACACATCCCATACAGGAACATCCCTGAGAGAACATCCCTGACAGACACATCCCATACAGGAACATCCCTGAGAGAACATCCCTGACAGACACATCCCATACAGGAACATCCCTGAGAGACACATCCCTGAGAGAACATCCCTGAGTTTGTCTCCTCTGTCACCTGCGGTGTCACCCAAGGCCTGTAGCATGGGCAGCTTCTCCAGAGCAGCCAAGGGCAGCTGGGACCTTATCACGGCACTCAGGGATGCCGTGGGATGGGGGAACTGCCCTGGCTCCAATTCCTGAGCTCCAGGAGCGTGGCAGACCTCGCCAGAAGCCCCGGGGACGTGGCCAGCCGAGCCACGGGCAGTGTCCCCTGCCACTGGATGTCACTGTGCCCTCAGAGATGAGTCAGCTCCCACCCACACCACCGCGAGCCCCTCCCCCGGGCCAGGCCGAGATGCTGCTGAGCTCCAGGGGACGCAGTTTCTCTCTGATCCAACCTTTGGGTGCTCCAAAGACCAACAGGCCGTGGGTTATTAGTGAACATAAATCCTGGGGATGCTCCACCAGGAATTCCCAAAGCTCTTTGCAAGCCTCGTGCCAGTTTGCTCATGCAGGGGCTTCTTCTGTGCTGCAAGAGGTGCCACAGTGGCTGTGAGCTGATGAAAAGGAGCTCTGAGCACAGCCTGAGCTGTGGAGGGGCTGCCCGAGGTGCAGGGAGGGCAGGGCTGGTGGTGCGTGCCCAAATTCAGCCCTTCTTTACTCTCCTGTCAAAGGCCAGGCCTTGGTCTTGCATTTCAGAGCAAAGCTGACAGGAAATAAATCAAATGATGCTGCAGGAAACCCTGCAAAGCCCCTGCAGGTACAGGGAGCTTTTGGCAAAGCTGTTCAGCAAAGCCCTGTTCGCTCCCAGCATCGAAACCAGGAGGAGGAACTGGGGCTCCTGAGGACCCTGAACCCAGCAGAGCAGGAATTCTGTCACCCTGGGGGGAACATCAAAGATCCCTTTGCTGAGCTGAGATCCTGGAATGGCCTTGCCAGGATCATGGGCTCCAGCCGAGCTGAGCTCCAGGGTCAGCAGCTCCAGGAGCTGGCAGGGATCGAGGGCTGGGGGAACAGGGACCCAGGGATGAGCTGGGGGAATCCAGGGGATCCAGGGACAGGCTAGGGGAACAGAGATGGGCTGGGGGAATCCAGGGGGGAATGGGGANAGGGGATCCAGGGATGAGCTGGGGGAATCCAGGGGGTCCAGGGGGGAATGGGGATCCAGGGACAGGCTGGGGGAACAGGAATCCAGGGGCGAATGGGGATCCAGGAATCCGGGGCGGGGAATTGGGGATCCAGGCTCAGATCTGTGGGAAGCCCCCAGACCCCTGCTGGCCCTGCACAGCTCTGCCAGCCCTTGTGGGGTCACTGAGGGCCCGGGGGCTGTGCCAGCTGTGCCACACACCTTGACAGAGTGCACCTGGAAGCAGACGGGCTGGGTGCCCATGCGGGCGTAGTAGGCGATGACATCGGTGAGGAACAGGTCGGTCACCAGGGCCCTGCTCGGCGACGAGGGCTGGGGACAAACCACAGGCTGGGTCACCTCCCAGAAATCCTGTCACAAAGTCTCACACCTCGCTGGGCACAGGTGTCGCCCCTGCATTTCTTGCTTTCAAGTGTTTGAGTCTTTGCAGCAGCTTCTGACGCTGCTTCATGTAAACAATATTGTATTCTCAGAATTTATCTGTGTGTTTTGCATTCTTGTTCTCTGAGAGAGAACTCGACTGATGGTCATAGTGACCAATGGGGTCAGGAGGTTGTGACCTCCTTGGGCCAATCTGGGCCCTCTGTACAAAATGTATATAAAGTAGAATTGGAGTCAGATAATAAAGAGTTTCCATGTTTCACCAAACTGCTGCCTGCTGTCCTCTGTGAGGGTCCAAACCCACGTCACAACGTGCTGCCCCTCTAAGGGCGTGGGGTAACACACAGAGTGAGGGATGAGCTGTGCTCTGGCCTGGCACAGGCAGTGGGAGCTGCCCCCACGCTCAGCCCTTTCTGTGTGGGCTGTCAGTGGTGGCTCAAACTGCCGGGAAATGAGAGCTGGGGGGGATTTCAGCAAAAGTTTTTTTTTTTTAAATCTGCCATTTCCTGTCCCGTTGGTCAAAAAAAAACCCCATCACAGCAATGGCTTTTGTGGGCTGGGGCAGTGCCAGACACGGGCACCTCCTGGCAGGGCCTGGAGAGGGTTTGAAGGGGAAAATCTCTGTCTGGGGGTGGAGAGCCCTGCAAGGCACAGAGCCCTCCTCAGGTGCTGCAGGCGTTTTTGGGAAGTGGGAAGGTTTTCCTCGTACCATGGTGGCCAGCTTGGGGATGATGTGGCACAGGGTGTTGATGTTGCTCTCGTACCAGGGGTCAGCCCTGCCCAGGTACCCGGCCACCTCACACAGCTCCTCGGGGCCAGCCTGCTCCTGTGGGGCAAACACAGCTCACAGTCACTGCAGCCTGAGGATTGTTTGCTTTTCCTGCGCTTGGATTGACCAAAACATGAAGAGAAGCTCCTGGAGAACCCCTCCCAGCTACTCCCAGCCCTAAACCCAGCTCCTATGGGACTTGGCTGACACTTCTGTGAAGTTTCCTGTAGCCAAGGAGGAACAGGGGGGTTCACCATATCAGGAGCCATAAGGAGGTAGAGAGACCTGTGACATACCCCCATCCCATCCCATCCCATCCCCATCCCCATCCCCATCCCATCCCATCCCATCCCTGCTCTGTCCAGAGACATTGGCAGACTCAATTAGCAGAGTGCACCCGGAAAATTCACAAAACTCCATGAGGAATGAAAAGAAGGAACGCTAATTTTTTATCAGCCTGTTTGTCAGGGATCACAGCCAGCTCTGGGCCAGCTTAAAATATCCTGAATTGTTTATTTACCCCCTGCCTCGAGGCTGTCTGAGAGGAAGGGATGTTCCTGACATAAACCCCAATAGAGACTCATAGACCTAAACCCGGGGGCATGGCCAAGGATGCAAAGCCCTCAGTGAGCAGCAACTGCTTCCTCTCAGCATCTGGGAGGTGGGAAGGCAGCAGCCCTCAACTAAACCTCACGGATCCTCCTGCAGCTGAGGCCTGGAGGCAGAACTGGGCTCCAAAATAAGCTCCTGCCCTCCTTGCTGTGGGAGCAGGGCAGGGATGGGTGGGAATTCCTGGCCGCCCCTCTCTCCCCCCGCAGCCCCGGCAGTGCCAGGCGCTCACCGCGGTGCCCGAGGGCTGGCCCGGTACCACGGGGATGTGGTAGAACTGCAGGTCCAGCCTGGCCGTCAGGAACACCCGCCGGGCCTCCCGTTTCCTGAAATGACAAAGGAGATGTCCCCAAGGGAGGGGGCAGGACGTGGCCCCCGGGCAGTGCCAGGCCACTGTCCCCTGGACGGGCCCTGGGTTCCCAAACGGAGCAAGGGGAGGTGATGGGGACCCTCAGAGGGGTTTTTGGCAGGGTCTGGTGTCCCTGCGTGTTGTAATTCTCTAGGGAAATGGCTTCTCCCTGCTGACCCCCTGGACTCCCTGACCACTTAAGAGTGACCCTTACTTCCTTCTCTGACCCCCCTGGCTGTGGTCCAGCTGTCTCTCCTCTGAGCTGGGAGGCTGTAAATTGTCTCCTCTTCCTTTGCTTGCGCTCTTTTCCCCCTGGAAACTCGAAGAATAAACGCCTGGGACAAATGTCCTGGGGAAAGGGCCTCTTCTGAGATATCTCACCTCCTCCCTGATATAATTCTCTCCAAATCCTCTTAATAACTGAGCTAGCTGAAGCCCCCGGGAGGAGGGCAGGAGAGGGAATATATCACCTGTGCAGCCAGCTCTGTTCCCGGGGCTACCCACGCTGTCACTGACCCTGGGGAAGCAGCTGGGAAACTGCAGAGTTTTCCCTTTGGCCCGGGGAAATGCTCTGCCTCGCTGGTGGCTCATTGAAGCGAGCCCACGGACAGACAGGAGGACTCTGTGTGTGTGTCACCCGGGCCAGGAGAGTGGCCGGGGACAGCCGGGTGCGTTTGGGAGCCAAACACCCTGGTAAGGCTCAGCCCAAGTGTTGGGAAAGATTAATCAGGGAAACCTTATAAATATGATTGCTTGGCAAAAGATTCTGAAAATGTGAAACCTGTAATCGAAATAGAAATGGAAGCTCACTTTGAGTTGTAGGATACCGAGCCTTAGTTACTCTATAACCTAAAGACAACAGCCTGGGCAGCTGAAGGAGAATCCCTTTGGATTGAACAATCCCCTTCTGCTGGCTGAGGGATCCAATGCAACAAAACAGAAAAGTCTAAAGAGGAGTTTTTAGAGTTTAAAATATAACACATGGGAATGTAGTAGTCCTTATAGGCTGTATGGAGATTCTCTAGGATTTTGTGTCTTGTATTGGTTGGTCACTGTAAATTAGAATATTCATCACAAAAGGAGATAGAATGGATTGGAACCAGGACCTCGCTCTCTTGGCTCTCTCTCTCTGGACCTCGCTCTCCTTTCCCTGCTCTCACCTCTGCTCTCTTCCCCCTGCACTCTGACCCTGCCCCTTGCTCTCTCTCTCCCCTCTCCTCAGCCCAAACCCTCTTGCTCTCTCTCGTTCTCTCTCTGGGACTTCCCTCCAGCCCAGGCTGGTGGCTGAAGGCAAAGCCCTTTCTACCCACGGCCCTGCAATAAACCCACATATTCTAGAATATCTCAGGTGTGCAGAGTCCCTTGTCCCTGTAATATTCTACACCCAAGCCCGTCCCCAGCCGCCCTGGCTGCTCCCACAGCCCCAAGGGCAGAGCAGCCACGCTCTCCCGCTGTCCCCAGAGCCGCGGGTACCTGAGGGAGTGGAAGGCTTGCGCCAGGCGGCCCAGGATGCGATCGTCCCCCAGCAGCACCAGGCGGGCGGTGTGCAGCCTCTGCGGCGGGGGCATTCCCGAGCCCCTGGGCGGCTTCCCGGGGGGCTTCCCCTGCAGCAAGGCCACGCCGTCCAGCGGGGACAGCTTTTTCTTGATGCCGCCCTTCCTGTGCAGGCGGGAGCGCTCGGTGTCGGCGGCGCAGGGGGCGCAGGGGGCGCAGGGCTCCTCCGGCGCGGGCAGGTCCCGCTCGATGCCGCTGTCGGTGGACAGCACGGAGAAGCGGCTCTGCTGGCAGCACTCGCAGTCCCCGAGGATGTCCTGCATCTCCAGGTCCTGCCCCAGGCAGCCGGGCTCGCAGCTCTGCGACAGCGGGCGGAGGAACAGCACCAGCTCCTTCCCTGCGGGCACGGCCGGGCTCAGCAGGGACAGCCCAGCCCTGCCCGGCCCTGCCCCGCCTTCCCTCCGCCCGGGGAAACCGCCAAACTGAGATCTCTGCTGGCGGCTCCGAGGGCACCCAGTCCCTCAGGCCCATTTCCCACGGACGGAGCTCACTCCAGTCCCAGAATCCCGGACTGCTGGGGTTGGAAGGGGCCTTGAAGATCATCCTGTTCCCATCCCCTGCCATGGGGAGGGACACCTTCCACAGGCCAGGCTGCTCCGAGCCCCACCCAGCCTGGCCTTGGGCACTGTCAGGGCTCCAGGGGCACCCACAGCCAAGTCAGGAACTCTGGGCACGTCCTGCTGCAGCCCCAGCTTCTCCTTCACCCCTGCAGAGCCCCAATCCCCCAGGCTGGCCCCAGCAGCCCCTGGGGAGGAGGGCAGTCAGCACAAATCCCCACCAGCCTGCCCTGGGACAACGGTCCCCAAATTCCCTGCCCAAGGGTCCGAGCTGAGTGACCCACCCAGCTCTCCCGGGGCACTCACAGAGCTGCTCATCTTCTGTCCACAGGTGGAAGCTGATGTTGGGGCTGGGCAGAGGGGTCCCCTGCAGCCCTTCCCGGGGAGCATTCCCTGGGGAAAGAAGGATGCACATGGAGCGCCTGGGAGCCTTTCCCCACTCAGGAGCGTGAGCTGAGCGCTGGCTGAGGCAGCCTTGGGGCTCCCCCACCCCAGTGCTGCTGGCCAGGTGTGAGGCTGGGAGGCCTCTCCTCCCACAAACGGAGCCATCACCAGGTGTCCACACCGTTGGTGGGAGGGAGAAATGAAAAGGGGGAAACTGAGGCACGGGCAGGAGTGAAGGACCTCTCTTTTCAGCCAGCAGAGGGATTGCAGAATAAATTAACATTCCTCTAGCTGTGCAATGCACGTAATGATCTGAACCCTCCGATCCCATCGGCACCGGCTCTTTTAAACCCCAGAGACCTCTGTGACAATAGTGCGACAATCTTAAAACTCACGGCCCCCAAAAGGTGACGGTCCCACCCCTCTCACCGCCCTCAGAAGGCAATGGTCTCATCTCCTCACCGCCCCCAAAAGATGATGGTCCCACCCCTCACATTGTCCCCAAAAGGTGACAATCCCACGCCCCTCTCGGCTCCCAAAATCCTGCACTGGTACACTCTCCAACCTTCTGGGGAGGGGGTTGGAGCACAGGAAGGAGCCAGGGGAGGAACCATGACCCCATTTCCCTCTGGCTACCCCAGATCTGTGTGGGGAGATGTCAAGGACTGGGATTTTGTTATAGTTGTATATATATATATATACATATAGTATATATGTATATATGTATATATATGTGTGTATATATATATATATAGTTGCATAGTTTGTATAGTGCAGCTGCGGTGGCACCAGGCTGGGACAGAGCCTGGCAGGGATGGCAGTGCCACCGGCCTGCACATCAGAGAAAGATTTGGGCACGAAGGGACCTTAAAGCCCATCCAGTCCCAGGCTGAACCAACAGCAGGAATTTCCACTGATCCCTTTCCTCAGTGAGAAATCTGCCAGGTCAGTGCAGGCTGCTCCTGTTGCCGAAGGGGGTGGCAGGGACACAGAGGGGACGCGAGAGCTCCCTGTCAGGGTGGCAGTACCTGCCCGGGGCTCACCTGCGGGCTCGGGGCCCAGGAGGCCGCGGTAGATGCTCTCCAGCCGCGCCGTGTGCTGGCCCCGCTCCGAGCCCCCCGCGCCCTCCACGGCCGCCACCACCTGCTGGAACCAGCGCTCCACGTCCCCCGGGGACAGGCCCTGTGGGGACACGGCTGTGAGCACCCACAAACACGGAATGTGCCGCGGACACGGCAGCGGGACGGGCAGAAAGAGCAAATGAGCCCTGCAAAAACTGCTTCCGTGGGGACACGAACGTCCTCCCATCCCCGGGAGAGATGCTGGCTGCTTAAAGCTCCTTTTTGCCTCTGATGGGCACCGTGTCCCCTTGGGGCATCCTCAGCACTTGGAGTGACTCTCAGGAGATGGGGACAGCAGGCACACAGAGGTGGCCTGGGAGTGGAAATTGCCCAGAGCTTCTGCAAAGTTTCTGAGCCAGACATTTGTGACCCCACAGCTCCTTCCAGGAGGTTTTGGAGAAAACTGATGGAAATCTTTCCCCTGAGAGACCCCTGCAGTGCCCAGGGGCTCACAGAGGAGGTAACAGAGGCTCTGTTTCAGCTCTGCTGGGCAAAAGCAGCACTCAGACTAAAGGTTCCAAACTCTGGATCTGCTGTACCTCTGCTTTCCGTTCGAAGGGTGTTTGAGTGCCAGCCCAGCCCTGGGGCTGGAGACCAGCACTGAGGAGCTGGGGGGTTTCTCCACTTGCCAAACCACCTCTTGTTTCTCCAAGGCATCCAGCCAGAGCAGGAGCGTTGGAAAAGCCCTGGAGCAGCTGCTGCAGTACCTGGAGTCGGGCCCTGAGGCCGTGGATGTCGCAGGAGTCGCCCAGGGCCGCCTGCAGGGCGTGGGCGACCACGCAGCTCATGCAGCCCCCGGGGCTCTGGGACAGCCGGGCAGCCTCGGTGTCGGTGACCAGCGCCTTGCAGATGGCCTCGGGCAGCAGCTCCGGGTCAGCAAAGATGAAAATCCTGCAGGGGCAGCAGCGGGGGGGAAAGGGGGAGATGCAGATCCACATCACCCATGTCAGGGCTGGCAGGAGCAGCTCACATTTCACTTTTTCCATTGCTGCTGTGGCATTCGAATCCCTTCTCCCCCTGTCTCCCCACCAAGGGCAGCTCCCTGACTCCCAGAATGATTTGGGCACAGGAGGAATGTGCCCTCCCAAATCAAAGTTTAGTGAGGTGCTGGATGTCACCCAGCTGCACCCCCCACGTGGCTGAGGCCCAGGCTGTCTGTTCCAACCAGGATCAATTCTGAGTGTTGGAAAAGGACAGGTTTCCCCAGGAGACCAGGGAATGAAAGCACCGACCCCTCCCAAGGGGAGCACTCACTTCTCCTGGTACGGGAAGGGGGCGCTGGGCAGGCTGTGCTCGGAAATCACCATCCTCTGGTACAGGGTTCCTGGGAAGGGCACAAACACCTCCAGTGAGGGCTGCAGGAATAACCAGGGCTGCTCCCGGCTCGAGAGGCCCAGGTGGCTCTGCCAAGTCGGGGAACACCCACTGAGATGAGGTTAAACAGCCAAGAATTGGGCCAGAGCTGAAAACAGTCAAGAACAACGGCCAGGCTCCAGAAAAAGAAACCCCCTTCTATTCTGGGATGATTTCCTGTGTTTCCCTTCCTTAGTTTTAGGGCATTTTGAGCTTGGGAGCAGAGCTGGAGGCAGCAGGAGGAGCTCTGTCCCCAGGGCCACATGGGGACGATGTTTGGGGGCAGCTGAGGAGCACCAGGGGTCTCTGGATCAGGAAAGAGGCTAAATCGCCCTGTCCTGGCTCAGAGACAATCCTGCTCTGAGGGGAGTCCTGCTGGACATCCCCTCTCTGCTCACTGAGCCATTCCTGTACCAAATCAGGGGAGATAAAGGTGCCCCTTGGAGTGCTGGGGAGGAGTTTTAGGGGTGCCTGGGGTGGGCTGAGACTCCCCAAAACGGCACCAAAATCCCCCAGCAGGTTTCTCCTGTTTCACCTCCCCCTCATGGGGTGTCTGCACCTCGCTCTGCTCTAAAGGGTTGCTTTGAAAGGCTCCTATCAAAGAAAGCTTTAACAAGAAGAGCTTTAATGAGAACAGAGCAAAAGAACGCAGAGGGAAAAAAAGTGAGGCATTGATTTAGAAGAATTAAAGACTGTAGTCAAAATAGATAGTGCTGAGATAATGTAGCCAGGACTTCCCTTTTGCTAACAGAAGCCAGACTGAAGGAACTGATAAATCTTGGAAAGAACTGATAAATCAGGGAAGCTGTCAAACTAGGCTTTTGCATCCTGAATAATCAATAGACCCCATGAATACAATACAATACAATCATAAATCAAACAGTCCTGGAAAAAACAGGATTCAGCTGTCACGAACACTAAAGGTTAAAAAGTCAAGGGAGGAAGACCCATCTTACTTCATCATTTTGGGACCCCACTCTATGAAAAAAGACCACCGACCCATTTTAAAGAACAAACCACTCATGCTTAATGGCTTTTTGGGCTAATTACCATACAGAGCGGGGAATGGGAGGTACCAGAGTTATGAATGTGGATTTGTGTTTTGGGTATTCAATACTCCTGTACATAAAAGACCCTGTGATGATCTGTAAATTGTGGGGTGTATTTGGGAGCGATCATAATAAACACACACTTTCTAACTTTAAACCGTTAGAGAGTCTTTGTCCGTCATAGTTGGATATTGGTATTAGATTTAATATCCATAGTTTTTTTTAATAAACCAAAAGGAAACCACATGTCCTTGGGCTTGCTTCCCACATGGGGCTGCTCCCTGCAGTCTCACTGACACCTTGGGGCTGCTTCAGAGCTGATTTCCTGCATCACCCCTCGAGTGTTGGAACCCTGGGCACTGAGAATTTCTGTGCTGACAGGCACTGACCCCCAAGCAAACACTGCATTGCACCCGAGGCCGTGGAAAAGGCTCCCAAAATTGAGTGACAGCGCTGGGATTGTGGGTGTGGAGTTTGGATAGAAGTGTGTGATATCACAGGGTGGAAAATGTAGAGTTTAAGGTTTTAGAATATAGTAATATGTGTATAAAGCAAGATTGAGGTTTTAGGGCAGAGGCTGAGTCCCTCTTTTTCACCTTCTTCTTCATGGTCTGGGTGGTGTTTGGTAATTGGGTAGAAAAATCCACATTCTGGGCCAGGGGTGGTTGGTTATTGGGTTAAAAGTAAAAATAATTCAGGTGTCATTTCATAATTGGATAAGTTGTGCTTAAAAGGCCTTGGAAAAGATAGAGGCAGAGCCATTTTTCATCTTGTTAGCTAGAACTCACAGCTTGTGAGACTGTACTGTAGATAATTATTAATAAACATCTAAAGCTGAACACAAAAACTGCATCTCCTGAGCATTTAATCCTGGCTCTAACAGAAGAAAAGAAGATAAGAAATGCCATACTCAGGGGCCCAGCCCTTCCCAGTGCCAGGCTGGGATGGGGCAGGGGCACCCCCTCACCTGGGGCCATCCTCTCCACCTGCAGCCTGCTGGCATAGTCCAGCCCGATGGTGCAGAAGGGCTTGGGCAGGGTCAGCAGCCTCTTGCAGAAGTCATAAATCCTGGCACAGAGCTCATCAGGGATGCAGGGAGCCTGCAGGGGGACAGGGAGGGGACAGGCAGTGACCCCCAAACCTGCTCCAACACAGCCCCCGGTCTGGGAGAGCACCAAATTCACCAGGGATTTAAATGCAAAACATGGGCACAATCCAGGCCTGCAGTGGTTTGGGAACCTCCAGCAACACCCACTGGAGCTTGGGGACCCTTTNCCCACCAACCCCCCCTTGGGGTTGGGGTCCCTTTTTTTTTTTTTTTTTTTGGCTTCTTGCACCCCCACACACTGAAAGACCTCCAGAAAAGGGGCCAGGAGGAAGGACCTGGCACTCTGGGTGTCACAGGGACATGGGAAATGCACACCTCAGCCCACCCAGGCCCAGCCCAGGCTTTTCTGGTCCTGAGTGGCTGTTCCAGATTGTGAGTGGCCTCTCTTGTGGCCCCTGGTGTCCCTGGACCACCCCACCCCCCCCCCCCCCCCCCCGCCCCACCCGCCCCCCGCCC
>VWZU01000422.1:45606-56607 GCA_013397095.1 Sterrhoptilus dennistouni
TTTTTTTTGCCTCGCCCCCAAGTGTTTGTCTGGTTAAACAAAGGTTTTTGCTGATTTTCAGATCTGGGGGCCCTTCCTCTCAGCACTTTGAGATGGGCAAGTGTAGGAAAGGGGCAAATGCTGGCCTGTCATTTCTTTCTAGTCCAGCTAACAAGTGATCTGTAAGTTCCCACATGAAGCCGTTTTGAGAATGAGAAGTTCCTTTAACACAACAATCTATTCTGAGGGTGAAAAATAAATGCACCTGTAATAACAAGGGATTTGTCCCATGAGAATCAGTAAAGAAAATACGTGAACAATCGGAGAATAGATTTGATAGACAAGTAAAACACTTTTACTAACCAATAGAACAATTAAAAAGAAAGCCATTAACCAATAAAAGTTGCCCGTGAGGTTTGTAAAAGCTGTATAAAAGACAACATGTGGGCATAACAAAGAGAAGCTTTCTGAAGATTTTACCGTGTCACTCTGTGTGTCAGGGCTGCCTTACAATGACAGGAGAGGAGTGACAGGGGAAAAGGGGACTGAGCCCTCTGCACACACTCCACAAAACACTTCAGACCTCAGGTCTAACCCGAGAAGGGAAAAACGTGCTTTTTTCCTCCAAGAAGCACTACCAAGACCCTTCTCCTTTGCCAAGCCAGCCCTGTTTTGGGTAGGAAACCCAGCACTGCACCACTCCCACGGCACCCCGGGGTGGGCACTGCCCCGACCCACCTTGAGCAGGTGCTGCAGCCTGTCCAGGTCACAGCAGGTGCCGAAGTTGGCCTGGTAGAGGTGCTGGAGGAGCAGCACCAGTGTGGAGTGCTGGGGGGGCTCGCTGGAGCTCAGCCTCTGGGCGATGGACAGGAACTCGCTCTGCACCTCCGAGCGGTTCAGCAGCAGCACCGTCCTGGGGACAGGGACACGGTCAGGCCGAGCCCACACAGGGCTCACTGGACACCAGTGAACCCAAAACACCTCCCTCCTGAAAGAGGCAGCTCGGAGGAGAAGCTTTAAGCATGGCACAGGTCTGTTTTCCCAGCCTCGTTTCCCTGTTTACAACATGAGGATGACAAGGAAAGGTTCGGCCCTAAGGTGCAAAGTCTGACTGCTCAGAGCTGCAGGGTTTTCACTCCTTGCTGCACTGGGGCTGGGATGGACTCGCTTCTGGCTCCTGTTGGGGTGCTGGTTCCCAAAATCATGGATCACAGCATTTCCCAGCATGTGCTGAGATCAGCAGCTCCCTGGGGAGGAGACTCTGCCTTCCCCACACCTGCAGCCCTGCGGGGTCACTGGCACAGGGAGCCCACAGACCCTGTCCCAGCCCTCTGTAAACGCCCCAGCTGCTCTCCTCACCCTTCCCACAGCCCAGCCCAGGGCCCCAGACCTTCTTTCCTGCCCCTGGGAGATGCTGCAGCAATGCCAGTCCATGGGGACGCCACGGGGAGCCCCCGGCAGTGCCACACTTACACCGTGGAGCTCTGGTAGTTCTTCACAGGCAGCCCCTGCTCCGTCCTCACCAGCCTCTGGAATGTGATCCCTGGGGACAGAGCAGGGCAGTGAGGCACAGAACTCCTGCAGGCTGCTCTGCCCAGCAGCCCTGAGCTGGCTCTGCCCCTGCCTGGAGCAGGAGTGGCAGCACCAGGTGTCCTCATGGGGACAAGGCACAGCCACTGGGTGCGGGGCCAGTTCAGGAACTCGGGATGTGAAGGGTAAAACCTCAGAGTGATGGGAAACCACCTACAGGAGAGGACAGGAGACCTGCTCCAGCCCCAGTCCCTTCTGCCACACTGCTCATGTGGGATGGGAATTCCGTGGGTGACATTTCCCAGCTTCTCCCACTTGCTTTAGCCCCCAGGTCCTGGATGTTACATGGGGCCAGCAGGTCACTGCCACCTCCCCCCTGCAGGGATGGAGCCCCAGCTGATGCAGCAGGAGAGAGCCTGGGTGCCCCTGGGACTGTCCCCAGGACACCAGGTGACATCCAAGGGGCCTGGACTGGGTGGCAAAAGCAAAGCCCTGTCACCCCAGTCAGCAGGATAGGGGCACAGCCTGGGAAAACCTCATGGCACCAGCCCTGATCCGTGCAGGGGGCCACATCCCAGCCAGCCAAGCACCCACGGGGGCCCAGCACCCAAGGGGGCCCACCCTGATCCTCACAGGTGATGGCAGCACTGGCCCCTCCTGCAGAGCCACCAGCCTCGGGGTGCAGATCAAAGCTGTTGTGGTCCTGGCAAATATTGACAGCAGCTCATTCCCTGTTAATCTTTACCCTCATCTCAATAAAAAGCTTTGGCCTCAGCCCCCCAGCAGGTCAGGGGGGTTGTGAAGCAAGCCTCAAACAGCCTGGAAGGTCCTGGCAGCTGAGCAGCAAGGGACACATCCTCACTGCTTCTGGAGAGGGATTCCCAAAGCAGCAGCAATTCCCAAAACCAGAATCCCAAAACAGCAGGGGATCCCTAAACCAGAGGGATTCCCCAGTGCCTCTCACACAGCACCCTTGGCAGGGGGAGGAAACCCACTCTGCTGTGGGAGGGGAAAGGTTTTGGGCCGCCTGACACAGCCTGGGGCACTGGGGGTGGCACAGGAATGGGATGCAGCCCCCACCTGGAGCTTTCCAGAGGTATGGGAAGCACAGCCCTGACCCGGGCACAGCAGGAAATGATCAGGAGGGAGCTGGGGAGCTCCCCAAGTGTGTCCCCATGTCCCTGTGGCCCTGCAGCTCAGAGATGAGGCCAGACACAGCCAGACCCTGCCTGGTGGTCATGGCCATTGGTGCTGGGGGTAAAGCAGCCAGTCCAGAGCTCCCACTGCACCAGGCAGGGGGAAAAACATGGTTTTTTCATCTTTTTGTTCCTTTCAAAGCACCATTCATCCCATCCTCACAGGAATCACTGCCCTGACAGAGACCCTACATTTCACATCCCTCAGGACTCTCCAAGGCACCTTCCCAGTCTGAGGGGGTGGGGAACACCCCCAGCCACAGCCTCATCCCCCTCCCAGGCCTCCCAAACCCTGCTCAGGATTAAACATGGGCTGAAATGTGCTCTGTATGATAACAGCTCTTCAAAGGCCCCCAAAAGGCAGGAGATTAGGGGAAAAAAAAAGGCTTTGAAAAATAATTGGAAGAGCTGCTCCATTGGGAACCACAGGACATGCACAAGGAGTCGTTAATTAAGAGGAGCACGGGTGGTGCCCGTGCCTGTGCCCAGAGCTGGGTCACAAGGAGTGTCTGGGCTGGAAAGAACAATCCAGGGAGTCCCTCAGCCCTATGGAAATCTCCATGGAAGAGCAGGCTCAGAGAGGTTCCAGCCACCCTGATGCCCATGACTGGCCCCACTGCTGTCCCCCCACACAAAGGGCAGGCTGGGGGGAGCAGCCAGCACGGGCTCTGCTGGGGAAAAGACCTTCCAGACTGAAAGCCAGCCAGGAAATGGTGACCCTCTGTGGCTGATTGCCTCTGATCCACAGCTGGGACAGCCTGGGATGCTCCCTGCACACAAGGGACCCACCAGAACCACCACCCTGCCCTGCTCCTCCACAGGAACACAGTCCCACCCTGTGCTGGACCACCCAGCAGTGCCATCCTGAAGGAGGAGGGAGAGCAGGGTCCTGACCCCTGGAACAGCTGAGCTTTGGGATGGACACTGCGCTCCCAGGACTCAGGAGGCAAGGGAGGAATGAGCCAGGAGCAGTGGAGGGGCAAATCCCAAGGCACGGCTGGGTTTGGCCCTGCCAGAGCCCAGGGCTGGGTTTGGCCCTGGCACAGCCGGGCTTGGTGCTGGCACAGCCCGGGGCCGGGTTTGGCGCCGGCACAGCCAGGTTTGGTGCTGGCACAGCCAGGTTTGATGCTGGCACAGCCCAGGGCCGGGTTTGGCGCTGGCACAGCCCGGGGCCGGGTTTGGTGCAGGCACAGCCAGGTTTGGTGCTGGCACAGCCCAGGGCCGGGTTTGGTGCAGGCACAGCCAGGTTTGGTGCTGGCACAGCCAGGTTTGGTGCTGGCACAGCCCGGGGCCGGGGCAGCAGCGCTCACCTGGCGCCTTGAGCTCGTTGCTGATGAAGGTGAGCAGCTCCCGGAAGGTGTCACAGTAGGGCACGGGCCACGTCAGGAAGCTGTGGTAGACACTGGCAGCTTTCAGGAGCAGGTCAGAGCCGGGTGGGAAGTGAGGAGCCTGCGGGGACAGGGACAGGAGGCTCGGGAGGAGCAGAGGTCCCGAGTGCCGTGTGAGAACTCCGGGGTTTAGGCTGGAAGTGCAGGAGGAGAAGCAGAGCAGAGGTTCCCCCTGTGCCACCCCACGAAGGGCCACAGGATCCCCTCGGGCACAGCTCCAAGAAGCTCCTTCCCAACCTCCCCAGACCGGGCTCACATGCCCAGGCCTAAATATAAATTCCTTTTTAAGCCCCACAGTCTGCACAGATGAATTCCACACAGCCTGTGCTTGTGCAGGATCTGGCAGCAATGACTTCCTTGGGATAATGATGCATTGTGCTGTGAATAATAATAATAAAAAAAGTATTTCCTGGGAAGGCTCTGCTCCTTTTCATTCACGTTGCCTGTGTATTTTGCCCAACTATGAAGGGCAAAGAAAAAAAATTCCCCTTTATTGTCCATCTCCCTTTCTGATTAGCCCAGCCTTTAAAAAATAGCTTCAAAACCCCTGAAGCCCATTTTCTTTGTCTCTCAGCTTGTGCAATGGGTGCTTGATCCTGACCCCTCTGGCTTCACAGAGAATCTTTTTGGGGTGAACTGATGAAAGCTGGGATGTTTCAGCCAAAGCCAGCCTGAATTTGGTGCCTGCCCTGGGCTGGGATGGGCACAGCAGCCTCAGCACTTACATGGAGCACAGCCGAGTAGAAGAGCAGGGCCAGGGGCGTCACCAGGTCATAGTCACACCTCTCCTGCACCTGTGGGAACAGCCCGAGGGCACAGAGATGAGCTGCTGGCCAGGAGCAGCACCCAAAATCCTCTTGGAGGTGCTGGGAGAGTCCAGCCCCACCATCCCATCACCACACCTGGGAGATTCCACCACATTCCATCACCGTGCCCAGAGGATTCCCTCATCTCCACGGGGAAACTGCCCCCAAAGCTCAACCACATTGTGGGACAGGCAGGGCAGCACAACCTCCTGCTCTGTGTCCTCCCAGGCAGGACCCAACCCTTTTGATGCTCCTGATGCTTGAAATTCCATGGAAGTGGCTCAGAGTGAGCAGGCAAGGCACTGCAGGCATCTTGAGAGGCTGGGCAGGACAGAAATCCAGGGGGTGGAATCCCAGCCTTTATTCCAGGGAATAGCCAGCAGAATGCTCACTGAGTGCTCGAGGAGATGCCTGCATAGCCCAAAGTGCAATAAACCCTCACTGAAATCCTCCTGTACCAAAGCACTCTGCACCCAGAGCAGTTCCAGCCATTAATATACAAACAGGAATAACCTGGACTGCTCTCAGCTCCCATAAAATGGAAATCAGCATTTACCCCTCACACGAATCCCAGCACTGGGGATTTAGGAAACACATCCCCATTTCCCGCCGCATCCAGGGATTCCTTCAAGGCCCTCCTGGCTGCAGCCCAGGATGATCCTGCCTGACCAGTGCTGCCTCAAGATTCCCTGGCACACAATGGGACCGTGGCAGGTCCATCTGCTGCTTTGTCCCTTGGCTGTGACCCCACTGTCACCTGCCAGGCTGCTGTGCACTGCAAATCCTGCCCGTGGTCCCCAGCCCTGCAGGAAACCCGGCAGAGCTGCAGTGAATTCTCCACCAAAAACAACAGGAAATTTTCCATTTGCTGTGCGTTGGAGCAGCAGCTCCATGGACACGGCCAGGGAAGGGCTGGGGAAGGCTGGAGGATCTGCACAGAGCCCAGCAGCACTTCGGGGGATCAAACCCCATCCCTGGGGATCTGCAGAGCTGCCCAAACAATGGGTACAGGCTGGTCCTTGTGGGACACACAGCCCTGGTGCCACCAGAGCTCTGCACCTGCTGGCCCAGCCCCACCCAACCCCAGCAACACCTCATGACCCAAATTCCCCCACCCGGCTTTTCCAAAGCCCATCCTGAGCAAGGCACAGAGCTGCCGAGGCCTCAGATCCTGCAGCTCCCCCTGACAGCCCCCACACACCTCCTTGGTCTTGCCCAGGATCTTCTCCACCAGGATGAGGTAGTTACTGGCGTCCCGGCTCACCAGCTCCTGCAGGCTCCAGCAGTTCAGGCACAGGCCGGCTGTGGGGACACAGAGACAGGGTCACTCACAGAGCCGTGGTCACTCACTGCCCCACGGTCACTCTGTCCTGGGTTGGAGTGTGGGATGTACACAAGGTATTTATTCTATCACCATCTTCATGAACTGTTGAAACCAAGTGGGGCAGAGCTCTAGTGTAGGGCTGTCTTCTGCTCATGGCCCATCAACGCCTTGCCCAGGACTCACAGGGAACTCCCTCCAGGGGTTATCTCTGTTTAATGGGCCATCAAGGACCCACTGCACGACTCCTCATCCCATTGGGAGATGCTCCGCCCAGGGGGAGGAGCCAAGCAGTCTCACCTGGATATAAGCTGGTATGTGGGACAGTGCAAGCAGCCCTGAGCCACTGGATTCCCAGAGGAGCAGAGCTCCCAGACCTTTCTGTGGGATCACTGCTTCAGGAAGAGCCCCTCACCTGGACTGCTCCCACCACCCTGCTCAGGGTGTGCTCTGACTCTCTCAGTGGTCCTTTGTGTTATTGCATTTATTTTATTTTATTTTATTTTTACCTTTTTACCTTTCTTCTTATTAAATTGTATCTTTGACTTGGAGCCTCTCACTTGTTTTGCTTTCAAACCACAACACACTCCCGGCACCACTGGCAGCCCCAGCCCAGCTGTGGGACACAGCCCCATAGTCACTCACTGCCCCACGGTCACTCCCATCCCCACTGGCACCCCCAGCCCCACTCAGGAAGGCCAGAGGGGGATGCACAATGGGAAGATGATGACCACAGGAACGAGATCAGGGCAGAAGAACAAACCTCACATCCTCCCTGGAGCTGGCCCTAACCCCAAACACGGGTGTTTATCTCAGGGACACCACGGGGCCCCTGAGCATCTGCACACACTCGGCCCCACCCCCAGCTGGGCTGGAGACCCCTGCCCAGGTGAGTACCTGAGATGCCAGAGCTGCCAGGTGTGCACAGAGCCCAAAGGATGCACCTGGCAGGGGCAGGACACGCCTTCCTCCTGCCTGAGCAAACCCAGCAGTGTGCCCCCCTGCCCTGCCCCACCCTGGCTGTTATCCCAGCCCTAAACTCCCAAATCCTGCCAAACCCAGCTCCTTGTCAGGCAGGAACCCCGCGGCTGCATCACACCTGCAGATGCCCCAAGGCAGCAGCATCAGGCTGCCCAGCACTCCATCCATCTCTTAGCACCCTCCAAATTTCATTAAATGTATCAAAACCCCACCGAAAGAGAGAGGGGCATTGCCACGCAGAGGGATGGGGGGGTCCCTGGCCCCCAGCCCCTTCCCCAAACCCCTGCAGGCTGCAGGGAGCCGGCCGCTGACAATGGCCAGGGTGTTTCCCGAGGACGTGGTTCCCCTGGGCAGTCGGGGCCAGCTCGCAGCTGCTCCTGGAGGAAACGCTGGGATGTCTGAAGGCTGCCAGACTCCTCCTTTCACCCCAGGGGAAAGGCGCAGCTCGCCGGGATCCGAAGCCCCAGGTGGGAGCAGCAGCTCCTCTCCCCTTCCACCTCCTCCCCAGGCAGGGTACCGAACAGAGCCCCGTGGGGAAAATTCCGGCGGACTTTCAATTTCAATCCCTTCCCAATACCTGGGCAGGGTCCGTGCCGGCAGCTCCCGGGGCTGCTTTGGCACGGATTGTTCCTGCAGGGTAAATGCGGGGCACACAGCCCAGGGGACAGCCCAGGGGGCTCTGCCAGGCTCAGCCCCAAGAGAAACAGAGCACTTCTCTCTGCAGAAAAGAGACTCTAAAAATCAGAAAGGAAAATATAAATCCAGCTGGGTCTCGCCCTCATTAAAAGTGGCACAAACAGCGATGCAGGGGTGCTGGTTGTCACTCTGGAGCCAGGAGGGGACAGTGCCAGGGGCTGGCAGGGGACACTCAGCACAAACCTACCCTGCCTCTCCCTCAAAGGTGCTTTCAGCTGCAGAGCCTACAAATTCATCAGACACACAGAAATGTCACATCAACACCTTTACACCCCATCCCGGTGCTGAGGAAGGTGAATTTTAGTCACTGCAGAGATCTGCCATGGCCCAGGGGACAAGGCCAAAGGCAAGACAAGCACGACCAATGCTGAGGCTGCAAAGCCACACACATCCCCCAGCGTGGACAAGCATTTGCTCAGTGGGACACTTGCTGTGGCTTTGTGCCAGGCCTGCAGCTGAATCAGCAGGGAAAGCCCCCCTGCTGCCACACAACTTCTTACTTTCAATGAATCAACGTTTTCCAGCAGAGAAAGATCCCGCTGGAGAGTTTCCAAGCGGCTCAGATGCACTCGCTGGTAATTACAGATGCAATTCTTAATTGTCCTCTGCTCTGCTGCCATCCACCAAGACTCTGGGACAGCTTGTCAGTGAGGGAACAGCCACACCAACTCAGGAATTCGGTGACGCTCCAGTTTTCCTTTGAGTCTCTTCCACAGGACAGCGTGATGGCACAAAGCCACGGGACGGCTCCAGCAGATTGTCCAAATAAATCAATATTGTCCCAGAGTGCTGCATCCTCCAGGGAAAGCCCCAGCCCCTGGCAGGGAGCCAAGGCAGAACTGGCCCAGCAGGAGTGGTCAGAGGTGCTGGGAACTTTGCTGTCCTCATCAAGGAGCTGCTGGACTCGTGTGGTGCCTTGAAAAACCCATCCTGCTCCAAGCTGGGAGGAGGATTCATCTCAGAGCCCCTTCCAGTGGCTACAGGGAGAGCTGGAGAGGGACTTGGGACAATGGCGTGGAGTGATGGGAGAAGGGGGAAGCTGAAGGAAGGTAGATTTAGATGAGATATCGAGGAAAAAAATCCTCCCTGTGAGGGTGGGCAGGGGCTGGGATGGAATTCCCCCTGGATCCCTGGCAGTGCCCAAGGCCAGGTTGGACACTGGGGCTTGGAGCAGCCGGGGACAGTGGGAGCCATGGCAGGGGGTGGCACTGGAGGGGCTTTGAGGTCCCTCCTAACACATTCCAGGATCCTTTCACCTCTGGGAGCCCGGCTGTGGGGAGCAGGATCCGCGGGAACTGGGGGAGGCAGAGAGGAGAACAGCCCATGGCTCTGGAGGGGCCAAGATCACCGATAAAGATGCACTTTGTACAAACAGCACAAACCAGAACTGCACCTGCCGGTCCCTAAATCCAAGGAATTTGCCCCCAGGAGCTCAGGACACCCCAGCAGGGCAGTGGGAGCAGCAGAGCTGAGGAGCTGCTGCCATCCCCCCGCCCTCATCCATCCGGCTTTGCTCCATTAAATCAGCACCAGTTATTCCTTCTTAAGACAGAGAACGAGTCAGGTTCATCTGCCGGCAGCACAGGCAGCCCGGGAACACCCTGTCCCCAGCTGGGGCAAAGGCAGGACTAAGCTGGGCTTAAACCCAGCACCCCACAGAGCATGACTTGACTGAACCCAGCACGAGAGTGATGCGTAGAAAAACCTCCTTTTGGGAGGGCAAAGCCTCTGCAGAGCCAAAGGAAATCCTCAGAGCACAGCAAAGCTCTAAGCGGGCAGCAGGTGCTGGGCAGGGGCTGCTCAGGGCGCCTGGGCTCGGCTTTGATCCTTATCAGCACCAAAGGTGCCAAGACCCGGCACAGCAGCGCCGTGGGCGGCCTCGGAAGGAAGAGGCTTTGCCATTTCTTTTCGCAGAAGTGCCCCGAGATGCCTTCCTCTTCCTCTTCCTCCTCCTCCTCCTCCTCCTCCTCCCAGAGCAACTCCTTCCTGGCCTCTGTGGGTGGCAGAAGCAGAAACGGCCCCAGCCGAGCTGCCCACGGCGCTGGGCACAGCTCCTGGTGTCGTCAGGGGTGGCACAGCCTCCCACAGGGGTGGCTGGAAAGGAGAAGACTCCGTTTCCTCCTCCCCCAGACCTGCTGCCACCTTCTCCTGACCAGAGGGACGTGGTTTGTGCCAGGACTGCCCCAGGGAAGGAGCAGCTGGCACAGGGAGGTGCCCCAGGACAGGCACAGCGTTCCTTGGGAATGCAGCAAGCCAGCCTGCAGCTGGAGTGTGGATGTGGATGTCCAGCACCTCCATCCAGCCTGGGCAGAGATTTCAGCAGGAAAACCCAGCACGACCCTGGAGAAATCAGCTCAAAGGGTAAAACCTGCCAGATTTACTAACCAGGAACCTTAACTGTGTAGCCAGAGCTGGAGGAGCCTGAGCTGAAAACATCCAGGCTGTGGTTCAATCACTACAAGAGCCATTCCCTGCACTGCCTGCTCCCGGTGGGGCCCTCCTAGATGGGAATATTCTGGGATGTGTTTCAGACATGGATCAGTGACAAAGCTCCACACCAGATCCTGCTCCTTCCCTGCCAGAGTGTTCAGGGGACTGCCAGGACCTCCTGCTTCCCTTCACCAGAGCTGAGCAGGGCTCAGCTGGGCACCAGGGGGGACAGGCCATGGAGCCCTGCTCCTTCCTCCAGCTCCCAGTGACCTCCCACCCTCACCAGCATCCTGTGGGGACACACAGCAGCTCCAGCCCATCCCTGGAACCCTCCAGGCCCTGAGTGCCCCCCAATCCATCCCTGGAACCCTCCAGGCCCTGAGTGCCCCCCAATCCATCCCTGGAACCCTCCAGGCCCTGAGTGCCCCCCAATCCATCCCTGGAACCCTCCAGGCCCTGAGTGCCCCCCAATCCATCCCTGGAACCCTCCAGGCCCTGAGTGCCCCCCAATCCATCCCTGGAACCCTCCAGGCCCCGGGTGCCCCTCATTCCATCCACCAGGAACCACTGGAACTTTCCCACCTCTCACTCCACAGCACAGCATCCCCACCAGAGCCAAACCCAGGGCTCTCCTTCACCAAAATCTCCTTTTTTTTTTTTTTTTTCTTCTCCTC
>VWZU01000422.1:56613-80116 GCA_013397095.1 Sterrhoptilus dennistouni
CCTCAGCAGCAAGAAATAAAACATTTTTCTTGTTTTTCCCACCCTAATTTGACCATGATCTCTCTCCTGCAGCACAAAGCAAGGCCAGCCCTGAAGAGGTTCCTCCACAAGGAAAAGGTTTCCCTTCCAAGCACTTTTCTAACAGGGATTTTTTTTTTTTTTTGGAGTCACAGACAAATCAGTTCAATAAATTCTGCAGAAAGATCTTCTATTTCCACTGCTGAGCTGGCCACGGGCTCACCCAGGCTGTAGATGTGGAATGGCCAAACCCTCCCAACTCCTCCTGGCTGACCTTACAGCCCTCAGCTCCTCACCCCTAACTCAGGGGGTGCAATGTGTTGGAAATGATTACTCACCCTCTCCAGAGCAACCTTGAGTGAAAGTTAGCACAGAAGAATAATAAAGCTTTAAATGATTAAAAAATGAACCAAATTCAGCAAGGTCTCAGCCCAAAAAGCTGTGATGTGGTGCTGTGTATTATTTCGGTGTATGGAAAGGATAAAAAAAAAAAAAATAGGGGAAAGCAAAGAAATTGGGAAACAGAAGTGAAAAATGAGGAAGGTGAGGGTTCCAGCCCAGCCAAGAACAGGATGAAAGGATTCACTGACTGGTGAGGTCAGCTCTGCCACAAAGAGCAGCCTGCAGGGGACAGCAATACTGAAACTGTCATTTGGGGCTTGGGGAAGGATGTGACAACATGCTCCGGTTTGGAGAGGCAGGAGGGGACAGCTCTGGGCTGTGGGGGCTGTGGGCACTGAGCTCTGCTTTTCCTGAATCCTTCCTGTCACCACAGTGACCAAACAGCTCCTCAGGGGGTCCTGGGGGTCCCCAGCAGCAGCCCCGGGGCTGGGGCACAGCAGAGCCACCAACACCCACCCGGGGCAGGGAGATTCCTGGCAGAGCCCAAATCCTTTGCGTGAGAGGGAGATCTTTGAGGTGCAAAACGCCCGAAATCCTCCCGGGAACGTCAGCTCCTTCTGCCAAAGCCCAGAGAGGCACAGGAAGGGGCCTGGGAGCCAGGGGAAATCACTGGGGATGGGACCCCAGCACAGCCCCCAGCCCTGCGCGACCCAATCTTTGCCAAGGAGCTGGAAAAGTGACGGAGTCGTCGTTTAAAGGCTCTCCCAAGCCAGCAAGCAGCGCTGGGGTCTGGGATTAGAGCTGTGAGTGACACGGGGGCTGATGGACGGTAATTACAGCAGAGGGGTGAGCTCTGGGCACACGGGGCTCCTCTGGCCACGCGCTGTCACCGTGCCAGGCACGAGGTGGCCCTTCCAGGAGCCAGCAATGTGGGTCACACTGCAGGGCCTGCCTCCCAGGGCTGGGGAAAGGAAAGGACACGGGGAACGCCAAGCCCCAGCCAAGCCCCAGGTGATGTGACAGCGTGGAAGCGGCATCACCCCAGTCTGCACCTCTTTGTTGATCTTGTAGGGAAAAAAGGAAAGCAGAAAGGGTTGGATGGACTGCACAGAGCAAAAGGAATCAGAATCTGACAGCCCCCAAATTCTTTCACCCACACGAGGGTTTGACAGTGGTTTATTCCCAGCTCACAGGCACAGCTATGGGCGAGGCAGAAAGGTCAAAATGACACTCAGAAATTATTTCTGCTCTACCCTCACCACATCAGCCCCAATCCCTTCACAGCCTCCTGAACAAGGCTCAGCTCTTTATGGCCACCATGGTATCTGAGGCAAGGTTAAATGATAACAACATCTCTGAGCCGTGTGTGACAATGCAGCAGAGCTCCCAGCCCTGGGGCCTGAGCACCAAGGAAGGGCTGGCTGATTTCACAAAGCCCTTTCCCGGTGCTGAACAAAGCCTTCCCGTCTGCCCAGCCCACTCAGGGACGGCTGGCAGCACACAGACTGCCCTGCTGAGTCCAGACCTGGCCTGACCTGCTCAGGGACATCCCCCTGTTCCAGCAAAACGTCCAGGAGGACAGACCAGGCTGGATGTGACCTCTGACTCTGCCTGCTGGGAGGGAAAAGGCCTCCGTGAGCAGCAGCAGCAGCAGCAGCAGCAGCAGCAGCAGCAGCAGCAGCAGCAGCAGCTCTCTGTAACCCAGAGACACCCCAGCAGGTGGATCACAGAGACAAGGCCATGAGGAACAGGTCACCTACCGGCCCATCTGCTGGACACGGCGTCCCTGCCGAGCCCGTGGAGACACCTTTCCAGCGCGTGGTAGATCCTGTCCTCCGTGCACGTGGTGTGCTGCATTTTAATTCATCTCCTGCATTCGAGAGGAAAGGGAGAGGAGAGTTAATAAAGGATTGCCCTCGATGGCTCCAGTGCTCGCTGGCAATGGCCACAAAGCCTCCCCAAGTGGCCAGGGGAGGCTGCAGAGCTGTCCTCCTGCTGCCGCACCTTGTGAAGGAAAGGTCCGCGTGTCCCTGTGGCAATGGGGGAAAACACCAAGGGGACGTGAGCCCAGCACGCCAGGATGTTGTGAAATTGTGACAGCCCTGTCACATCCCACCTCTCCCCCAGGGCCCAGGCTTCGACCTGAACCTTGGCTAGCAGAGCCTGTGCTGGGGAGGAAGGTTTTACCCCACCCAATCCATATCCATTGGGCTGGGACACCAGGAACAGGAACGCCATTCCCGGGGCACTGCTCCACATTCCGTGAGCAATCAGGGGTGAGCAGGGGGACATTCCCTCCTGCCTTGCAGCCCAGAGGGACCCTGGGCACATGTCCCCCTCTCCCAAGGCACGGGTCCACCCCACACGTGCTTTGCCTCTTGTTTAGGAGCAGCACAAACGCACAGAAACGATCGAGTAAGAAAAAGTAAAAGCTGCCAATGCTACAAAACCACCTGCAAGGCAGCCTTTGCTTTCACTCATGCCACACACTCACATCATTCCCACAGAGATCCTAAAATGCTCCATTCTGTGCCTATCTGGCCAGAATTTGGTGCCAGTACCCGCCAGTGGCTGTGCCCATCACTGCCCCGGAGCCGCTGTGACCGCGGCAGAGGCTCCATGGTCACCTCCACCCACACCCCATGGCCAGCAGCTTGCCCAGCAGGGCTCAGCAAAACTGTGGCTGCCTGCTGGAGCTCCCTGGCAACACGGGGAGCCAGCCCCAGCCCTGCCTCTGCACTGGAGAGAAGACACCAGGAGCTCCCCAGAGCTGGGGGCAAACACACCCTGAGCATTGACCTGTCCAGAGCTGGGGGAAACACACCCTGAGCAATGACCTGCCCAGAGCTGGGGGCAAACACACCCAGAGCATCACTGACCTGCCCCAAGCTGGGGGCAAACACACCCAGAGCATCACNGTCCAGAGCTGGGGGAAACACGCCCTGAGCATCACTGACCGGCCCAGAGATGGGAACAAACACACCCTGAGCATTGACCTGCCCCGAGCTGGGGGAAACACCCCCTGAGCATTGACCTGCCCCGAGCTGGGGGAAACACCCCCTGAGCATTGACCTGCCCCGAGCTGGGGGAAACACCCCCTGAGCATTGACCTGCCCCGAGCTGGGGGAAACACCCCCTGAGCATTGACCTGCCCCGAGCTGGGGGAAACACCCCCTGAGCATTGACCTGCCCCGAGCTGGGGGAAACACCCCCTGAGCATTGACCTGCCCCGAGCTGGGGGAAACACCCCCTGAGCATTGACCTGCCCCGAGCTGGGGGAAACACCCCCTGAGCATTGACCTGCCCCGAGCTGGGGGAAACACCCCCTGAGCATTGACCTGCCCCGAGCTGGGGGAAACACCCCCTGAGCATTGACCTGCCCCGAGCTGGGGGAAACACCCCCTGAGCATTGACCTGCCCCGAGCTGGGGGAAACACCCCCTGAGCATTGACCTGCCCCGAGCTGGGGGAAACACCCCCTGAGCATTGACCTGCCCCGAGCTGGGGGAAACACCCCCTGAGCATTGACCTGCCCCGAGCTGGGGGAAACACCCCCTGAGCATTGACCTGCCCCGAGCTGGGGGAAACACCCCCTGAGCATTGACCTGCCCCGAGCTGGGGGAAACACCCCCTGAGCATTGACCTGCCCCGAGCTGGGGGAAACACCCCCTGAGCATTGACCTGCCCCGAGCTGGGGGAAACACCCCCTGAGCATTGACCTGCCCCGAGCTGGGGGAAACACCCCCTGAGCATTGACCTGCCCCGAGCTGGGGGAAACACCCCCTGAGCATTGACCTGCCCCGAGCTGGGGGAAACACCCCCTGAGCATTGACCTGCCCCGAGCTGGGGGAAACACCCCCTGAGCATTGACCTGCCCCGAGCTGGGGGAAACACCCCCTGAGCATTGACCTGCCCCGAGCTGGGGGAAACACCCCCTGAGCATTGACCTGCCCCGAGCTGGGGGAAACACCCCCTGAGCATTGACCTGCCCCGAGCTGGGGGAAACACCCCCTGAGCATTGACCTGCCCCGAGCTGGGGGAAACACCCCCTGAGCATTGACCTGCCCCGAGCTGGGGGAAACACCCCCTGAGCATTGACCTGCCCCGAGCTGGGGGAAACACCCCCTGAGCATTGACCTGCCCCGAGCTGGGGGAAACACCCCCTGAGCATTGACCTGCCCCGAGCTGGGGGAAACACACCCTGAGCATCACTGACCTGCCCCAGTGCCCGTGCTGTCCTTCAGCCCAGAGAAGCTCACAGGCTCCTCTCTCTGTGCCACTGCCAAAGGCCGGAACTTTCTGGGCTCTGCAGCAGAGCTTTTCCCTGTGCCTGGCACCAGGAAGGCTGCAGTGCTGTGGGAAGGAGTGGGGAAATCACAGCCCAGCACCTCGGGCGTGCTGGGGGCAGAAGGGCAGTGAGTGAGTAAGAGCCCAGAGTGACTCACAGACACCTTTGCAACAGGCAGCTCAGAAAGCAGCTCAGTCCTCGCAGGGGAGCAGGCTCCTCGCCCCACACCAACCCCAACACCCCTTCCCTCGTGTCTCAGCACGCCAACAGGCAGGGAACTTAAAACAAAATAAACCCAAGACAAGACATTGCCATAATGCCAAAATGTTTCCATAAAATACGCCAAGGTGTTGGCAAGATATTGCCATAAAATACACCCAGATATTGCCTTTCAAACCACAGAATGCACTCTTTGGGTGATTTTTTTTTTTCCGTCCTGTGCCATGGACCACACACAAACCTGGACCTCCTCTCCCAGGGCAGTGCTTAGGGAAGCATTTTCTGTGGGAAAGGCCTCGCTTCATCCGCAGCACAAACTTTGCAACCTTTTCTGCTGTATCTTCCCCTCAGCTGTCCCCTCCTTGCCGCCCACGCTGAGCACGATGACGGGGCAGGGGACAGTTCTGGAGAACGTAGTCAGACTCTCAGGAGCCCTGTTAAGCATCTTGAGAACGCCAAGAAAAACAAGTGCTGAGGTCAAGGGTTTGGAAAATGCTTTGCTTTTTATGAGGGTGTTGAGCACCCCAGTGATGGCACAGCCCTTTCCACACTGCAGGGACAACATCTGGTTTTAAGAGCCCCAGTTCCTCAGAGGAACACATCTGCATCAAGGTTTTGGCTCATTTTTAACAAATGCCAAAAAATTCCCAGTGTCAGGGCTCAGGACAAGGTTGAACCCAACCCTCTGAAGGTACGAGTGTCCAAAAGGGCAATTTATAATAATTTAAAATATTTTTTAAAAAAATTAAAATAATTTAAAATCAAAAATTTAAAATAATTTTCTAACCAATGATTTTCTAANGGCAATTTATAATAATTTAAAATATTTTTTTTAAAAATTAAAATAATTTAAAATCAAAAATTTAAAATAATTTTCTAACCAATGATTTTCTAAAAGGGCACTGATTAAAGTGAGTGAGAAAAGGCCCAGCACACACCAAAGCTGAGCTTGGGAAGTACCCCGAGATTATTTAGGAAATCATCCTTGCATGGTGCCAGATCCTTGGGGAATTTCCATCCAACATTGCTTAGTTAAGAGGCTCTATTCATCTCCGTGGGTCGCAAAGGTGAACAGTCAAATTAAATATTTCTGTTAATTAACACCAAACTGGTAAACATTTACTTCCTTGGTGGGAAGTGGGAACTTGCTGACCACTGTTTTTAGATTTTCCCTTGTCCTGCTTGAGGCAAAAAGTTTATAAAAACAAAATAATTTAAAAAAAAGTTTTTAAACAGTATGATAAATAATTACCAACAAAAAAACATTTTTCCTGCTGAGCTGTGAAGCCACTGAAGGTCATGAGAAGCCCTTGGGGTATCCCAGCTCCCTGGCAGGGACTTTCCACTCAGCTGGGACCCACGGGGGTCCTGGAACCTTTCCCTTCCAGGGCTTTTCTGCTGCTCAGGACCTGCTCCTCGGCCAGCAGCAGAAGGTCCCCTCGGCAGCCAAAGTGACATCAGCAGCCCTGGCACGGCTGGGACAGGGCACACAGCTGCCTTTCCAGCAAGGAAAATCCCTTTTCTCTTATTGACTCCCACCTTCAACGCTCAGTAACTTCTCTGAGCTCCTCCTGCAGTGGTGCAGCCCTGGACTGCCCCCAGGAGATGAGAACAGAGCAGAAAAGATGAGAAAAAAAAAAAAAAATGAGAAAAGAGCTCAAAATTCAGGAGTGAAGAGGATCAGAGCACTCCTTGCAGGACACCTCTGAGCCCCCAGCAGAGCAAACCCCGGAGCCTGGGGGGCTCCAAAATCCCCTCCTGCAGCTCAGAGCGCTGCCCAAGCTCGGGGACAGTGGCACCAGGGCAGGGACATTGGTGCCAGGACGTGGCTCAGCACCTGGATCGATGCTGCTGCTGGGGAGCTTTGGGCACTGAGGGAACCAGGACAAGGAGCTTGACAAGGCCGAAAGAAACAGGAGCTCAGGCTGATGCTGCACCAGAAGGGAAAAAAATCACTTAATTTGGTTTAAAGCAAAAGGATCCCACCCAGAGCTTTTTTACAAGGTAAGATCCTCACACAAGCTCCCCAGACAGGTCATGGACCCCTTTGAGCTCCACCTCAGCTTTCTGCCTACTCCAGTTCATCCTCCCAGGGGCAGGACAGGAGCTTTGGGAGATGCACCCTCACTGCAGAGGAAGACTTGGAGGTGGAGCTGTGCCCTGGAGTGCCTGCTCCTCCAGCAAAACTGTTTTTTCTTAGATTACAGAAGAAAACCTTGGGTTTCAGCTGTTTGCTTGCAAGGTTTTACTGCCTCCCCTTCACTCACACGGCAGCCAAAGACAGAAAGCAGGAGCAAGGGAGGGAGGGATGGAGCAGCTGGAGGAAGCCTTTGTAGAACACGGGGTGGTGCGGGGAGAAAGCTGCAATTTTCAAGAAAAGCTTCAGCCCCGGTGTGCTCAGGCAGAGCAGGAGATGAGGGTGATAAGATGTTCTCTCAAACCACACCAAGGCAGGTATCAGGCCATCCAGGAGGCAGCTGGTTTGACAAACATCCTCTCAGGGTGCCTGCAGAGGAGGCTGTGCCATCCAAACTCCTCGCAGGGCCGGGTTCCTGCCCCACTGAGGCTGCTGTGGCACTGACAACAAGGACACACGGCAGGGATATTCACTCCTTGGGCTGCAAACCCCCACGTCAGGGAGCCCCCACTCCCTGAGCCCACAGGGGAAGAGGCAGCAGAGCAGGAGCACAGAGAATCGCCCCCAAAGCACGGTTCAGGCAGCGATTTCATCTAAAAGCAGAAGATAAAACTCTTGGTACAAGAAGAAAATCTACTTTTGGTGTAGCAACAGTGCCTGTGACTGCAGGATAACGGTGCTGAGGGGCAGGAATGACACAGGACTTCCCATTGCTCACAGGAGGAAGCAAAATCCGAAGTTATTAGTAGGGAATGGTGTTTTGGGAAGAGGACAGGTACCTGGCATCTCCCTTGAGAGAAAGAACAGGACCAAGCCCTACCCAGGCAGCTTTTCTCAGGTGCAACACCTCATTTACCTCACCAAAAATGTGAGAACTGGAGAGCTCTCAAAGAGCCCCAACTGCAGAGCTCCCTCAGAGCTGGAGATCACTCCCTGCCCTGGCTGTCTCTGAGAACCAGGCTGCAGGAGAGGCTCCCACCACAGGGCAGGGAAAGCACCCAACGTGCAAAGCAGTTTCGGAGTGCTCTGGGTGTCAAACAGCACTCACAGAATGTGACACAACAGCGGCAGAGCGGGTTTGACACCCTGGGCACCCGCAGTGAGCACGGGGCTGTCCTTGGCAGCAGCAGAGGAAGGGGGATGAGCCCAGCCTGGGGAATTGAAAGGTGATTAATCCAAACTGCCACCAACTACAGAGACACAGCTCTGTGGGCTGTCCCTGGGGCTGCTCAGCTCCTGTGAGGGACCCCCATGATGGGTCCCTCCCCACCAAAGGCAACACCCCCAACATCACCCAGCTGGTGGCTGCTCTGGGCTGGGTGACCTAAGCCTTGAGATGCCCAAAGAAGCCCAAATTAACTCAAAATTCCCGTTGCCATAAGCAGATGGCTCTGTGGGAAGGCACAGCTGTGGCCATGGTCACTCCATGGCCGGGACACAGATTCCTGTCACACAGGGGAGAAGTGAAGCCAGACATAACAACTGCAGGTGTGTGGTCGGTTCTGCTCTGCCCTGTCTGTCAGACTGACCACACAGCACCAGGACGCGGCAGAAAGAAAGATGTGCAGACACGGGGGGGAAGATCTCCAGCTTAGGAAAGAACACTCCGCAACCAAAGGATGGCTCGTCCCCCAGGCAAGGGAAAAACAACCTCTAGGGAAGGCAGGAATAAAGGAAGTGCCCTGCCATCTGCCTGAGATGAGCAGCCTCTGGTCGTCAGCTGTGTCCAAGCAGCAAACCCACAGCCAAGTCATCAAACCCCAGCTAAAATCTGGAGATGGGGAGAGCTGTGTGCCCTGAGTGCCGGGCAGGGGCGAAACCCCAAATCCAGACACAGCCTCACCCCACACCAGGCAGGACTGACTCCTCTTCCTCAGGGTCTCTCTGGTGCTTCCCTCTCAGGGAAGGGCCAACCCAGGGAGCTCTGAGAGGCAGCAAGACCCAGGGAGGGTGAGAAGGGGACAGGGGACAGCACAGCCACACGTGTGTGACACCAGCAGCGCTCAGCGTCGTGTCACCCCCAGCAACGCCACCCAAAAAGCCCCAAATCCCCCACCCTGTGCACAGCCAGGGGTGGGGCGAGCCTCGTGTGACAGCGGGGCTGCAGAGAGGAGCTGCCAGGAGGGCAGAGCTGGTTCATCACCGGCGGTTTCATCGCCGAGCCCCTCCCGGCACAGCCCGGCCTCGAGCAGCCCCGGCTCCAGGCTCAGAGCAGGAAACCCACAGCAGGCTCAGAAAAGCCTAAAACGAGTCAGCCCACTCAAAGCCCTCCATCCAAGCCCGCAGAGGGGAGCTATTCAATGGCATTTCCCAAATCCCAGCCCCAAGGTTACCTGCGTTAACAGCCAGAGCTTAAGGCTGGGCTTGGGAGGTGAAGGACCCACGGAGGCCAAAAAAACCAACCCGAGAGGTGCTAACAAACAACAACAGCTCCAAAGCGTAACTGTCCTTGTTTGGGACATTTGGAGGTAAAGGCCCCACTGAAAGGAAGGAAAAAAATCCCAAATATCAGGGGCAGGGTCCCAGCACTGCCCACCTCAGCTGCCCTTTGCTCTGGGATGTGCCGTGCTCGAGCTGAAAAAGTCACAGAGACACTTCAGAAGCATCAGGAGCAGGACTGACACCCCTCCCAGGGTGAAACCAGCCCGTGGGGGCTGCCAGCACCGTGAACCAGCTGCCAGGGAGGCACCTTTGCAGCCTCGATGACAATGGAGATGCTTGACCCGAAATTTAGGATTGAGTCGTCCCAAGGGAGTGCAACCAAAGCAGCAAACTGAATCACAGGAGGAGCACAACCAGGGCTGCAAGAGATTCAGCAGAAAGAATAAAATAATCCCAGAAACTGTTCTGAGGTAATTCCTCAGTGAATAGAGAGGATGGCAAAACATGGATCTGCCCAGAGGGTGCACAGGAGAGACCCGGAGAGTCTCAAGGAGTCAGAATGAAACCTTGCAACTCATCATTTCAAAACAGTGTTTGACCTCATTTGACTGTGATTCAAAAAGCAAAAAAATCAAGCCAGAAAAAACGAAACTCCTTGCTCCTGATCAAAGGAGACCTTTTGCTTCACACACCAGTTTAGATTCCCGTGGCAAAGCACAAGCCCCCAGCAGGCCAGCTCTGCCTGGGACCAGCTGGGAGAAGTGGCACCCAGGTGGGAACTTGCCCTCAGGCACCTTCCTGCGCTGGTTTGGCCCCCAGCAGCATCCCAGACATCCAAAATCCTGGCTGTGCTGCTGTGTCTGCAGAGCTGCCCATCACTGCCACTCATCCTCACCCCCCGTGGTGTCCTGGGGTCAGGGACAAGGCTTTAACCCTGTGGGAGGGCAGGTGAAACACCTGGATCAGAGTAGGGGACAACTCCCCCTGCCCTGGGCAGAGCCCAGACAGGGCTGAAGTCCCTCCCTGGGGATATTCCAGAGGTGCATGGGCAGAATCCTGCCCTGGAATGGCCCTGCTGGAGATGAGCCACTGGGATCCCTTCCAGCCTGGCCCATCCTGGGATCCCGAGAGCATTTCCTCCTTGGAGCTGCTAAAATCCAGTCACCAGAATCATCCTGCGCTCCTCTCAGCTTTCCCACCTTTTCTATTTTACCCTGCAGCACTCACAGCTCAGCTCAGCTCACACCTAGAGCTCTGTGAAGTGCCTGGATGGGCTTTTTGAAACATTTAATTAAAAAAAAAAATACAAAGAGCACAGGTTGAGTCAAGCGAGGTCACTGCCCGCACAGAGGGAGGCTGGGGGGGCACATCCCCAGTTCCCCGGCTGGCAGCAGCTCATTCCCCTTCTCACTTACCCCCGGGGAGACCTCGCCTTATTCCTGCGCTTTTTTAACTTCAAAACTCCGACTCCAAATAGCAGAGAGGTTTTTTCCACAAGAGCTCAGGCTGGTGGCTCCCAGCTGCAGCCCCCGGCAGGGATCAAAAGGCTCAGGGAGCTGATGGGGGTCACCTCCTGGGAAGTCCAGCTCCCTCCGGGGATATCCCCGCACTTCCCAAATTAACAGGGGAGGTGTAAAGACCCGGCTAATTAGGCCGGGCGCTATTAGGGCAGCCAATTAGCAACAATTCGGTGCTGGATAAACACTCGCTGCTGCTCTGGGAGGGCAAATCCTACGTGGGTGAAGTGAAAAGTGCTCTTGGTCACAGCTGGGGGACCCCTGGCAGGTATTCCTGGTGTCCTGGTCACAGCTCAGGGACCCCTGGCAGGCATTCCTGGTGTCCTGGTCACAGTTTGGGGACACCTCTCAGGTATTCCTGGTGTCCTGGTCACAGCTCGGGGACCCCTGGCAGTTATTCCTGGTGTCCTGGTCAAGTTTGGGGACACCTCTCAGGTATTCCTGGTGTCCTGGTCACAGCTCGGGGACCCCTGGCAGGCATTCCTGGTGTCCTGGTCACAGTTTGGGGACACCTCACAGGCATTCCTGGTGTCCTGGTCACAGTTCAGGGACCCCTGGCAGTCATTCCTGGTGTCCTGGTCACAGTTTGGGGACACCTCATAGGCATTCCTGGTGTCCTGGTCACAGCTCGGGGACCCCTGGCAGTCATTCCTGCCCTGCTATTCCTGCTCTCCTCTTCTCCCCAGCTCTGTGCCCACAAAACTCCCCCCAGAGCTGGGGCAGATCTGTCCCCACACACCTGCTGGGCTCTGCTTGAGCCCCTCCTGTGCGTGGCACTTTGTTGGCATCAAAATCAGAAACCAGTGACTTGCCCGTGGTGTTCTAGGGCTGAGGAGCTCTTCCAGCCTGGGGGATGTGATAAGGCTCGGTGTTTTCAAGAGTTTGTTGGGTTTTTTCCTTCCTCCAGCCTCCCCAGGTGTCCCGTGGCCTGAAAAAGCCCCAGCACTCACCATCCTCCCAGGCTGCTTAGCCCCTGAAGCAAAGCTGGTGCTGTCCAGTGCTCCCAGAGGGAACCACAAATCCACAGTCAAAGCCCAGAGTTCGGTGAGATCTCTCTGTGCCTCAGTTTCCCCTCCTGCTCAGCACAGTCAGCAGCGGCAGGTAAAGGTGAACCAGAATTTACTTTCATCCTTCCACTTTTATCTCCTTCCCAATCCCATTTATAAACCTGGCAGGCAAAGCTGGCAGAGCAGGACACGCCAAGAAAAAAGAAATTCATTTTTATAATACGTAAAAACATCCCAATACTCCACCGAGGTTTTTGTAGGCCACAAGAACCACTTGCCTTAACCAAGATATCCTGCCAGGGCACCCAGCACAGTACCCAGCCACCCATCCCCAAACTCTGAGCAGCAAAACAATGACACGCAACAGCCAGAACTGCCCATGCAGCAGCAAAATGCAGAAATAAAGCTGCACACGAGAAAACCGCGTGTTCCCAGCAGCAGTGCAGGCAGGGGAGCTGTGGATTTGACCACTGGGACCAGAACTGCCTTGGAACTGCTTTGGTTTTTTGGGGTTTTTTTTTAAACCCCAATTTTCCAAGAAACAAAATACAGAACTGCCTTGTCCAGAGCCTTGCTGCTGCAGCAAGCACTCAGCTCAGTAAATCTAATTAATGAGCCAGGAAAAGTGTCACTCGTTTGCTAACTACTGCACCCAGGGCTGCCAAACAGACAGATAAAGGATTTAGCTGGGGCCTATTCCAGCCAAAGGAGCTGGGAACCTGGCAGGGAGAGCAGGAGATTAGAGGGGGCTGAAAAGAAAAGGAGAGGAGGGGGAAAGAAAAAAAAAAAAAAATCCCACTAGATTAGCACTTGGAAAATGCAAGCATGTAAATCAGCTTAGGTTTGCTATAATGCCAGCCTTGTGAGCATCTGGGCACAGCAGCACAGGGCCCGCCTGGGCCCCGCTTTATCTGGGCTCGGGAGCCCCACGCCAGCAGCTCCCTCACAAAAACTGCAGCTCTGTTTTCACCAGGCCTGGAAGTTCGCACAGGAAGCCAATTAGGGGAGACCTGGGAACAGAGGAAGATTCATAATTGCAATTAAGGCTTCAAAGCGCTGATCCCCAGTGCAGATTGGATTGAGCTGGGGGAGGGAAAAAAACCAACAAACTCTTTGAAACACAGAGTTTTGGGATACCCCCCGGGCTGGGAGAGCTCCTCACCCCCAGGACAAGGCATCACCTGGCAGAGAAGGACTCAGCTCTGAGGAGCCCTGGCAGGTCCAAGAGATTTGGAGTTAAATCTGCATCAAGGGGATCCAGCATTTGTCCCTTTGCTGCTGCTGTCTGTGATCCTTCATCCCCATCCCATCCCATCCGAAGACGAGCTCTGGCCCCAAGCATGGATCTGCTGCTCCTCTGTGACAGTGGCAGGAGAAAGGCTTGAGGAAAGCTGAGAGAGGAGGAAACTCACCCAAGGTGTCAGGGCCACCCCCTGGAGGTGTGGGGAGAGCCCAGGGCGGCTGCAGCAGCTCCTGCGCCCCTGGGGATGGCTCCACTCTGCCCGTGCCCGCTGCCAGCCCTCACAGACACTTCCCTGTGCTGGCACCTCCTCTCCTCACCCTCTCAGCTTTCCCTCCAGCCCCTCCTCTCTGAGCAGCTGGAGAAGTCCTCGCTCCAGAGCTGGGGGGCTCGGGCTGTTTCCCTCACTGGGGATGCTCCTCCTTCCTTCCTCCAAAGCCCCCAGCCCGAGCCCTGAGCCCAGGCTGGAGGGGAAGTGCAGCTGAGGGACCCCAGAGCCGACAGGGACAAGGTGACCCCCCTCAGTCATCCCCATCCACAGCGAGTCCCAAAGTGCAGCTGCTCTCCCCTGCGGGTCCAGCTCCTCCTGCCCTCCCTCAGCTGCCCTGGGGAGTTGTTGCCAGGCTCAGAATCCGTGAGGCGACCTTGGAAAGTCCTTTGTGTCTCTGGAAATGCACCAGCCCTGGGTGTTTTTGCATAAGCTACTTTCCCTGGGATGTTTTGCCCTGGTGCTGAGCACGTAGGGCTCGGTAATCAAATGAGGTCAAAGAAAATTCCAGCCAAAACCCCGGCAGCCTCAGTGGGAACAGCCAAGAGCTGTTCTCTAAGGCCTCGGGTCAAAGGCAGTGTTTTTTGGGGGGTCTGTTAGCACAGAAGGCCTAAAATTTTTAGTGCCCAGAGTTCCAACACCTTCTCTTTTTGTTTGAACGATGAAAACTCTTTTGACAGTTTTGTTAAACTTTCGTTGGATATACTGAAGCAGATAAGGCATAAATACTATGATAACTGTGGTGACAATCAACGCATGCATGCTTATTTTTAAAAGTTTTTTCTCCAATGGTGTAAGGTTTAGTTAACTAAGCAGATTATTTAATTATCATTTTTCTTCGATTCTGAGTTTGGTTATACATTTTTTTTGCAATTGTTGTATGTATTTATGGATAGATATTGAACGGCTCGGTTCATAGAACGGCTGGGGCCTGGCTGAGGGCTCTTGCTCCCCAACAGCACCAGGGAATCATCACAAAGTGGGAATGATCCCATGGAAACCGGCAGCACTCCATGAGATCCCAACCAACCGGTGGGTGAGCAAAGACACGGCGTGGTGGTTCCCAGGGGTGGAAAAGTGGGATAAGGCAACTCCCTGCAGAGCCTGCATCCCCCCCATCCTCTGGCTCTCCTCACATTCCAGCTGAGGAGGAAACCCCAGGCCAGGAGCTGAATCCCTCCCCATGCGGATCCCCCTCCCCAGGCACTCGGTTCCCAAGGGCAACCCGCCCTTCCTCAATTTCAGAGATCTTCTTGCCCTGCCTCCCGTGTGCCGTGCTGAAAGGAGAAGTGCTGGGAGCCAGGGGGAAGTTGTGGCGCCCTTTCCTAGCCCTGAGGAGGATTTCAGGCTCCTGCCACATCCGAGGGGCAGCTCCGGCCGTGCTGCGCAACGGGGCCGGGGCTGAGCAGGGCCGGTTTGGGGCAGGCGGTTCCAGGAACCCCAACAGTCGTGAGCAAGAAAAGGCAGAAATGAAGCCCACGTACAAATGATCTGGTCAGAAATAGCCAGGCTGTCCCTGGCACTCACCAGACACCCCGGCAGGGCATGTGCCCACAGAGGGCTGGGCAAGGAGACACAGCAAAGCAGCTCCAGGGCCAAGCGAGGACTCTGATCTCCCCTAAATGATGATGCTCGTGGGTAAGCTGGGCTCAGGCAATCCTGGGGCTTTTCCTCCTTGTTTGAGGGGTCAGCTCCGCTCCAGGCAGTGCTGTCTGGTGCTGAGAGGGAGCAGAGCCAAGAGAGCCACTCCTCCCTGTGTGTTGATGGAGCTGGATCTTCCCACCTGGATGCTGACAGGACAGCTCCATCCTGAGCAGCCGCTGCCAAGCACTGAAGGAAAGGCTCTTCCCACCATCCATCACCAGAGTTTGCTCCATTGGCTTAGCATGAGGACTCTGTTTCTCAGTCTCAATCATCTCTCCTTTCCTTGCAGCCATCAAAGCCTGGATTTCTGCTGCCACAACGGAAATTTCATCCCCATTTAAAGGGAAAGATCTCCTGCTTCCCTTTCCCAAGGGGGTTAAGCCCCATTACCAGACACTTTCTCCAGCACACCTAAAAGTGGCTCAGCCCTTAACGAATTCACTATTTACAAGTTCCTTCTGTAGCCCCTCACCAGAGAGGCACCTGGAGGAGTTTTCAGAGGGAATATCTGTGAGCACTGCAATTACAGGGCACTAATTAGCACGGAGAGCATCCCAACAGTCACAAGATCAGAACACAACGTCCAGAATTCACAGCTCACTGGGGGTCACTGAGGGAACAACACACAAGGTCTGCTACCCCTGAGGGCTTCTATCCCCCCTGAAAAATTACTTTCTCAGTTGGAGCAAGTCCTCAGGGACAGCAAAACTCACTGGGGGCTCTACAGACAGGTGGAGAAGGAAACTCAAGGTCTTTGTCCAGCCCTGATGGTTTGGGGGTGAAAATATAAGGGATGGTGAACATTTGCTCTTCTGGGATAAACCACAAAGAAAACTTGGCTGCTTTTGGTCTCAGTGGCCATCAGTTCTTCTCAACAAACAATGCAGCCTCAGCCTTCCAGCTGGGGTAACTTGAATCTGAGGGCTGGAGCTGCCTCTGTGAAAGGCTTGGTAAGATCAGGGAGAGTTTTGAGCTGATTGGTCACACAGACAGGCACATTCGCCTTCCTGAGCCGTTTAGGTCTTTCCTGAGGGAGTTCATACCCTGGCCCCACCCATCCAGCCTCTCCTCTGCTCTCCCACTGGGTGCAAATTCCCGGCAAGGAAGAGTCAGGCAGGTCAGGCCGGGACAGAGCTGCCCACAGGTCCCACAAGGAGCTCCAGCCCCAAACAGTGGCCCCAGAGAAGGAATCAGGTTCCTGCTCAGGTTCCATCACTGCTGAGCAGGACAGCCCCACCGGAGGAGAGGATTCAGCAGGAAAACCCAGTTCCCCTCCAAAAACCCCCCGAAGCACAGCTGCTCAGAGCACGAGAAACCCCTGGGGGATTGAAGTCCACACTCGCCACCAGCTAAAGAAGGAAACTGCCATTGCTGGCCAACAGAATATTGATCTTGACAAGGATTCAGTTGATTTGAGTTGTCGAATCACGCCGTGAATGAACTCCTCAGGAAGCACAAGAGCACCTGGCCTCCACAACCAGCCCTTGGGCTGGGGTCACTTTTTGGAGATGGTTTTTGAAGGAAACTCCAAAAGCCCCGTTCCTAGAGATGCTGAAGGGCAAGGTTCAGATTGAATGGTGGGGAGGAAATGTGCCCTGGTCTGCAGGAGGCGGGAAATGGGAGGAACTTCCCATAGAAAGGCTGCTGTGAGAGACTGAGCTGTGCCCACAGCCTTGAAGGCAGCAGCAGACTCAGGGGACAGGTGCTCCATGGTCCCTGTCCCCAGGCCAGGGAGGGACCCCCAGGAGCCCTTCCAGCCTGCACCCCACTCCTTGGGGCAGAGCAGTGGCCACAGAGCTCAGGGAATTTCTTGGGTGAAGAACACCCTGACCCTCACAGCGACTTTCTGAAAATGACAAATGGGTGGGTGGGAATCCAGCCCTACCCTGTTCTTCTTTTTCTCTTCCCTCCAGCAGCACTTTGCCCTCCCTCAGACCCACCAGGCCAAGACTGGCAGGTTTCAGCAGCCTGGGCTTTGCTTTCTGCCCAGGAGCACAGAGACAAACCCATCTCTTGTTCTCATCAGCAACAGCAACTCTGCGATCAGCAACATCTCCAACCCTGCCTGGAATCTCCACATCCATGGGGGTGGAGAGGCCACCCAGGACATCACCAACCCCTTCCCACTCAACTGGGCTCGGTGAGTTTGGCCAAACTCAGCCAGCTAAGAGCAGCCTCTGTTTCCCTCCTCAAAAACCCCAAGAGCAACATAAATGACACAGATCTGATGTGAGTAAGAGCAGCCCAGTTTTATAGCTGCGTTTTCAGAGAGGAAATGCTCTTGTTCCTGGCAGCAATTCTGAAAACCCCTGGCCACATGATGCAAGAGTTAATTTTAGCCTCTACCAGTCATTGTCACCACAGCGAAGGTTGAAGTTCCACCCCAACATCACAGGCAATTCCTGGTCCCAGGTGAAATCTCAAGAGGATTTAGGCTGGGGAGGGGGTCACAGCCTGGCAGGAGCTGGGTGTCACCAGCAGGGTGTGATGGAAACCCCAGGGCTCCTCTTTAGGGAAGGTGGAAGTTCAGCACAGGAGTTCCTGTGTCACAGGAGAGACAGGGATGGGGGCAGGAAATAAAAAACTCAGCAAGTGCATCATTTAAACAGGGAAAAAAAAGGTGTTTCCCAAAGTGCAGCAGCAGCCCAAGCTGCTCCTGCTGAGAAGGAACTGAAGGACACAGCACTGGCCAGGGGTTTCTCCCAACACTCCCCAGGGCCAGGACAGGAGGGGCCATCCCTGCTGGGAGGGGTCTGTGCCCACTGACCTGCAGTGAAGGTGGTAAAAGCCCCAGTGTTCACTTGCTCAGGAGACCCCCCCAAAATCCTGTGGGACAGCCCTGTGGGGTCCCTGCCCGCATGGAACAGGTGCTGAGCTCCTCCCATGAACTCCTGGCAGCTGAAGATGCTCCAAGGAAGCGTTTGGAGCAGGAGGGCAGAGCCCCATGTCCCACATGTCCTACAGCCCTGTCCAAGGCCCTTCTCTGGCCATGGTCCCTGGGGAAAACCCCTCTCTGCTGTGCCAGGTCACATGTGGGTGGCACTGTCGCACTCAGGGCAGCATCAAACACAAGGGAAACACCAACACTGCCATGCCAGGAAAGCTGCTCATCGCCCACTCTGTGTTCCACTGACCCAGCACCTTCCTGCGCCTCTCCAAACCCTTCCCAACACACTTGGTGCACCCCACAGATGTGCTGTGGCTCCTTACTCTGCTCCCCCGGCTCACAGGGTTGGGTCTGTTGGGTTTTTTCTGTTGAAAAAAACACCTCCCGGCCTGGATGGGGTCAGGAACCATCCCAGCAAGGTGGCACCAGGGTCCTTCCCAGCGGGGACCCCAATCCCTGCCCCACTGCCTTCCCCTCGCAGCTCCCTCGTGATGCAGGAGGGGAGAGCTGGTCCTAATTCCTTCTGGCTATTTGGAAAAACAAGTTTACACGTGAGATTTCAATTGGCTCTGTCTCTGCTTAACTCCTCCAGCTGTGAGACAAAGTAAGTGAGAGACAAAGCCCTCCAAACAAGCAGCGCGACCATTTCTGAGGGCTTTTTGTGAGCTCTAACGCCAGACCCACTAAACAGATTAACTTCCAGCATAAACAAGCAAGTAAATCTTTCCCCCAAGGCCCTGTGTATCCAAAGGAAGCTTTAGAAGTTGCTTCCTGCCATTGTGGAGGCCCTGCTGGGAACCCAGGAGCCTTTTCAGTCCCTGGCTTGGTTGCCCAAACCGTTCGGTTTACGCCCAGCACCGCTGGCTGCAGCAGCACGAAGGACAGATCACGGCAGGGACGTTTTCAGCAGGTCCCCATTGCCCTCAGGCCAAGGGCGAGCGGGGCTGGAGTTCACAGATCTGACAGGAGGGTGTGAGCCCTCACACGACCACAGTGTCCCCATCACAGTGAGGGGAAGAAAGGAAGTCCCCAAATGGAGGGACAGCCCGAGGAGAGGGGGACACCCATCCTGCAGTGGCCAAGCCCAGCAGGCTCCGTTCCCTGAGCACCCTCAAACTGCCCCGGCAGCATCCACACTTCCCTGTGAGGGGCAACAACGAGCCCAGAGCCTGAAACCTTTCCAAGGGTCAGCCCTGGGAAGCTGCAGGCCCAGTGCTGGAGGCCAGCCCCACGCCCCAGAGGTGCTAAACCTGCAGAGGTGAGGGGGAGGCAGCAGAGAGGGAAGGTGCTGGCACTGGGGAGGTTGGGACAATCCCATCGTGGTCAGTGAGACCCAAGCCCCTGGGCTGGACCATCCTTTGGGCTGCCCTTGGAGAGCCAGAGCTCCATCGCTGGCAGCCCAAAAATCCATGGCAAGAGGTGCCCCCTTCTGCACATGGAGATCCCGTCCATGACTCTCCAGCCCCTCTCCCCAGCCCAGGGACTGGATCTGAAGGTGACACCACAGCCACAAGTGACACCGAGAGCAGCCCAGCTCTGAAGAGCCTCCAGCCAGGCTGCCACAGCCCTGACCTCAGGGCAAGCCCCCAAATCCCCCCAGACAGCCATCACAGGAGCAGCACATGAACTTCCAGCCCTCAGGTGCTCCCAGGATGGGCTGGAGCATCCTGACATAGGGGCTTTGCTCCCAAAAGGGGCAGTGCTTCATCCCAGCCCTGTCCCAGGGAGCTGAGCTGGCACTGACCCCAAACACCCAATTCCCAAAGGCTCTTCCCTCCATCCTAAAGCATCACCCTCACAGCGATGCCCTGGTTGGAGCCCACCTGGAGCAGGTGGGATGGTGTTTAACCCTCACCTGGGGCAGGTGGGATCTCATTTGACTCTCAATGTCCTCCATCACTTCTAAACCCAGCACCCAACGGGATCTGACAGCCCAGGGCCACGGGTCATAACAGTGAGTTTGCAACCATTCCTGCATACCCTGGAATTCCCTAAGGGAACAGCACCCCCGGCATCGAGACCGTGTCAGCCTGGGGACGATTCCCAGTTAATGAGCAGCCCTGGGGGAACATTAACCTTGGCAGCCTTGATTGCAACCCAGCTAATCGATCCAATCCAGGGAGGCCTCGGGTAGGCTCCCCAGAGCTGGATGAAGGAGCAGCAGGGATCTTTCCCAGGCTGGAATTCCCTCATTCGCTGCAAAGCCTCCACACCTGAGGGATGCTGTGACTTCCCCAGGCAGCTGCACACTCCTGTGTACCATTTGTGGGCTTTGTCACACACAAAGACAGCGAGAATGAAGAAACGTTGGCCGAGTTTCACATGTACGGGCTGCCAGAAACAATGAGAAAAGGGAAATGCCACCTGAAAGGATGGGAGCTTGTTTGCCGAGAAGCCTCTGGGCTGAGGGTTTAAATAGACACACAGAGACGGGGGAAGCAGCTGAAAGGGGAAGCGTTTCATCCTAATTTGAGACAACAAAGAATGGACCTTTGTGGAAGGGATGAAAAACACTTCTGCAGGCTCAGGGCGACGGCGCCTTTCCCAAAGCGCGCACACGGCGGCCGTGCCCATCCACACCGCCCTGCACGGCCAACAGGGCGGGGAAAAACAGCCCGGAGCGGCCGCACGAACCCTCCAAAGCCGGATACAATCGCGGCAAATCCCGTCCCCCGGCAGCTGCTTGGGGCAGTCACAAGATGGGGCTGAAGCTGAGCCCTTCCTGCTGAGGCAGCGCCTTCCTGTATCCCCCGGCAGCCCCATCCCACGGGCTGCTCATGCCAGCCCTGCTCGCTTCTGCTGCAGCCCGCCCCAAAATAAATAAACAGCAGCAGCGGTCTGGGGGCACCCAAGGCGCTCTCAGCCTCACCACTGCGGGGTTTGGGGCAACGAAACGAAGCATCTCAGGGGAAGCCAAAGGCGCAGCCCCATCTCTTTTACAAACACAGAGCCCCTGCGGCGCCCAGAGTCACTGAAAACTGTCATTGAGAATTGTCGCTGAGAACTGTCATTGAGAATTGTCACCGACAATCGTCCCAGCGCCGTGGCTCCACGGCAGGCAGCGCTTTCCTAGTCCTCTTTTCGCTGAGCCAGCGGCTGGCGCTCACATCTGCCGCCTCCGGACACTCGCGGTCCTTTTCCCTGGGCAGCCCAGGTGGGGAGGCAGCGGCGGGGCCGTTCCGGGAAGGAGCAGCCCAGGTGGGAGCGCTGAGCCACAGCTGCCCCGGCAGCTCCAAAGCTCGGCTTTACCGAGCCAGAGACTCAATCTGGGTGAGCAGGTTCAACGCTAAGGGGAAACCAGCCCAGCCCGGGGCTCCAAACTCCGCAGGACGCTCCTGTCCAGCCGCACATCTGCCCTCCCGGCCGGGCATTCCTGCCAGGGGAGCCCAGCAGCCTCAAGCTAAAGTGGATTTTTATTTTTTTTTCCCCCACCCAGTGGCAGAGCTTGAAATGAGAGCTGAACAAGTGTGAAGGAGCTCCTGCCTGGCCTCTCATGTATTCCAGATGCGCACGCTCCAATCGCCGCTTGCCAAACAGGATACGAGGCGCGAGGAAATAAAGCGTTTTATCTTCGAGCTTTTTTCCAAGAGGGTATTAGAAACAATGGGGAGGAAATACAAAATTAACAGTAGAGAGGAGCGATTGGCAGTGCCCTCGCGAGGCCGCTCTTCATGACAAGGCTGCCTATTCAGCGGCTTTCATTAGGAAAATCACATCGCGGAGCCGTTCCCAACAGCGCCCCTATTTCCTAATTAGGCTTCGCCAAAGAGCTGCGTCTCTCAGTTCCCGCCCGCCGCACAATCACGACGATCACCATTCCATGGCGCCCGGCCGCCCGAAACGCCGCAATTAAAGCATCTGGGGAGCCACACGGGCGCGGCGGCGGCGGCCAGACGAGTTCTCACGTCGCGCCAATGGGCGGCCAAAGGACGGGTCAGGAGGACGGGGACGGCGGGGCTCGCTCTCCGCGCTGGGAAAGGCGCTCCCCGGGATCCCCCCCAGGAGGGAGCTCTGGCGGCACGTCCCGGCCCCTCTCCGGCCTGCGGCGCAGGGAGATGCTCTCCGGAGAGTTGTAATTCTCTAGGGAAATGGCTTCTCCCCGCTGACCCCCTGGACTCCCTGACCACTTAGAGTGACCCTTACTTCCTTCTCTGACCCCCCTGGCTGTGGCCCAGCTGTCTCTCCTCTGATATAAATTGTCTCCCCTTCCTTTGTACGCCCTCTTTCCCCCCTGGAAACTCGAAGAATAAACGCCTGGGACAAATGTCCTGGGGAAAGGGCCTCTTCTGAGATATCTCACCTCATCCTTGGTATAATTCTCTCCAAATCCTCCTAATAACTGAGCTAGCTGAAGCCCCCGGGAGGAGGGCAGGAGAGGGAATATGTCAATCGGGAATGTCAACTCCTCGTCACCAACCAGCGCTGGGCCCTGGGTGGGATGCAGAGGTCACCCGGAGCCCCCTGTGATGGCTTTGGGTGGGTGGGACCCTGTCCCCACACCGGACAAGGATGAGGGAAACGGGAGCAAAGGAGAGGGGAGGGAAAGAGCTGCAGAGCCTGGATTGCCTCCACAGCTCCCGTTTTCCTCCGAGCAGTGACATTTCCAGCCCAGCACGAAGGGTTGGGGGAGAGCTTCCATAAAAGCCTCATCCTCCCTTCCCCATCACGTCACCTGGAAGTTCAAAGGCCTTCCGAGAGCGGAGTTCAGACACAAAAGGCGCCTCCCATCGCTCAAAAGCACCTGGGGCGCTCACCTGAGCGCTTTCCCCCCGACACCCTCAGGCACAATTTTCCGCTTGCAGAAAAATAAAGCAAAAACCGGGCAGGCCTGCAGTGCTCAGCGGGCACCCAAAAAAAGAGAAGTTGAGACTACTCCAGGGTGAGCTGCAGCGTGGCGAGGTCCCCGTGTCGTGCTGGGGTGTCCCTGGTCCCCAGCAGAGCCAGGGCACCGGTTTGGGCCTCCCTGGGGCTGCTGCAGCACGGGAATCTCCCCCCCGCCAGGGCAGCTCATCCTCCTGGAGCAGCCACCGCTCCTCTCCAGCAACACTTCCCACTGCTATCAGTTCTTCTTTCTCAGTGCAAAACCCACATCTTCATTTCCACCTCCAGCAGAAAGGCGGATGGGGCCGGTTTTGGTTTGTGGATGCTCTGATCTCCCTCGGGGAGGAGGGAAGAGCCAGCAGCTCCATCCTACAGCCCGGAGGTGCGGGGCTGCCCCTTCCCAACCACACACACCGGGATTCCACTTTCTCCCTCTGAGGAAGCGCCTCCAATGCGCCTCATGCCCTTTCCTCTGCAGAACTGTTGGGAGCAGGGCAGGGGTGTCCCCACGGGGCCAGGGGGGACAGAGCACTGAGCTCTAGGGCAGGGGTGTCCCCACGGGGCCAGGGGGGGCACTGAGCTCTGGGGCAGGGGTGTCCCCACGGGGCCAGGGGGGGCACTGAGCTCTGGGGCAGGAGTGTCCCCACGGGGCCAGGGGAGGCACTGAGCTCTGGGGCAGGGGTGTCCCCACGGGGCCGGGGGAGGCACTGAGCTCTAGGGCAGGGGTGTCCCCA
>VWZU01000422.1:121883-152267 GCA_013397095.1 Sterrhoptilus dennistouni
TTTTTGTTGGGACTGCTGATGAGTGTGGGCAGCAGCAAGGCGTGGGCTCGCCCCTGGGAGAGTGATATTATTCCTCTCCTTTTGTGCCCCGGCCCATGTTTGAATTGGGAAACAAAGCTGAGCAGCTTGTGCCTCCTGTTGGAAGCCTTCCTACCCCGCTGGGGATCCGGGACCTTTTCATCTCAGCCCATGCACTCCAGAGGCTTCTGCCTCTTCTCATCTTTAAGTCTTTAGTAAATATCAGAAAAGAGAAAATAAAGGCAATCCCCAGAGCTCGGGAGTGTTACCTTCCCTGCATTAAACAGAGAGAGGGGAAAGGAAAACTGATATTTATCCTCGTTTTAGCATTTTTCATGTGGAGCTTGCAGAGAGTAAACAATATTTAGCCTGATTTTGCGAGCTGGGGACACCGTGGAGCAGGGTGGATTTTACTCTTCACGTGTGTACCCAAAATTGGAGGCGATTCGGACCCTGAGCCACGGGAAGGGGAACAAAACAGTGCCAGGCAAACGCCAGCTCGGGTGCTCCCACCCCAGTGATTCTGGGGCCATGGGCAGGGCAGGCAGGGGCAGGGAGAGCTCAGCCCCCCTGAAGCATCTGCACACAGCTCGGCTGCAAACCAGGCTCCCCAAAACTAACCCAGCAGTCAGGAGGGGCAGAGAGCAGAACAAGGAGGTTGTGTCCTGCAGAGAAGGAAGTTACATTGCTGCTAAGAAAGGAACAGTTTAAAAACATCCAGCTCCTTTTAATTTACTGTCTCAGATTTGATGTGAATGTTTGGAGGAAACTCTTCCCTTTCCATGAAGTTTGTGATTATCTGGAAGGCAATTCAAAACAGGACAGGAGTATTTCCTCTTTTTTGTTTGTTTGTTTGTTTGTTTGTTTGTTTGAAACCAAAACTTTTGGCTTGGCTTTCAAAACCCCAAATGAAATCATTTAAATCTGAAATATACCCACAAATATTTCTACTACGCTGTGATGTTTTTCCTTGGAAAAACTAAAATCCTTCCTCCCGCAGCCTCCAAGCACCCTGTGATTTCTGTCTGAGCTCCCACTGACCAGCTCTAGGTTTACACGCAGGCAAAAGCCAAGCTCAGCTCCCCAGCTCTGTGCTCTGACATCAACAGCAGTTGCACAATCCCCTGTTATTCCTTCTGCAGAGGAACACCACAGGAAGAGGTTTCCTGGCTCAGGTTTGGGGATGGCACTTCTTCGCCTGACTAACGATGTTCACATGTGGTTGTTGTTCATTCTTTGCTCTTTAATACTTCCTTTTCCTCCAAGGCCAGGCCAGGTCTGCAGTTGGGTTCATCTGATGTTTCCAGGGCAGCTGTTTGTCCCTGAGGGGCTGGGTGGCTCCAAGGTGGCTCGGGGGACATTCAGAGTGTCCCTTGCCCACCCTGCCGTGTCCCCTCTGCAGAGAGCTGCCACCTGAGGAGCATTCCTCCCTCCCCAGCAAGGCCAGCTCTGGTGACCAGAGCCAGCACAGGCTTCTGCAGGAGGCGTGAGGGAGGTCAGGGCTGGGGGGTCACAGAGAGCACCAGAACCTGCTCCTGCCAGCCTTGGAGCAGTGGGGAGACACGGGAGGTGACAGAGGTCACAATCCCACACCTGCCCAGGTTCCAAGCCTTGGAGCAGGCACCAGGGCACGAGCCACAAGCTCAAATTTACCCCCACAAACAGGTGTGTGATTGGGAGTTTCACGGGGAAAACCCAGGACACCCCTGAGGAGCTGCAGGGCCTCAACTCCCCCCAGCTCTGATTTTCAGCCCCTTGGGCAGAGGGGTCAGCCAGGTCCCCCCAGTGCAAATACAAGTGCAGAAGGAATGAGTTTGCTGCCCTGGCTGCTTGGAGGAGTGCCCAGAAGTCACCCCCTGGCCTGGGAGAGCACAGGAGGCGTTTGGGGCTCTCCATCACCTGTCTCAGGGCTGGGAGCGACAAACACCACCAGCAGCACTTCCACCTGTGGCCCTGCCGGTGACAAAGGAATGCTGCAAGTTTCAAGCCGTGCCTGGGGCTGATTTGAAGCTTTTCCCTGGGGTGTGTGGGCGAGGGCTGTGCCTGTGCCCCGCTCCAGCCAGGAGTGAACCTTTGGATCCAGCTCCCTGCAGCTCTGTAGGTTCCCCCAGGACTCCCATAATTGCTTCGTTTGGTTTGCCGTGCCTTATTATTTCCAAGTTTTCCAGCCCTAACGCCAAAGGGGGGGTTGCATTCGATGTAATTATTACTCCAAACTTTGAAAAACTTAAAGGAGGAAAACCAGGCCATTAAACAAGGAGCGAAGTAACAAGTGTGAGTTATGGCCCTGCCCTGTGGTTTGCCTCTGATGGGTTTGTTCCACCCAGGCAGAGATGCTGGAGAAGGGAAGGTTGAGTGGGTTGTTTTGCTTAATCTCCCTGCTGTCAGAGTGGCAGTCCCCGGAGAATGCAGATCTATAGAGAAATGTGCCTCCCCTTTGAAAGGCAGCGCACATGCCCAGCTCCAGCAAAGGACTTTTGTTCTGCTCTGATTTATACAATTCTCTGGGGCCAGGAGAAGCGGCTGTCATGGTTGCAAGGATTACTCGCCACTGGAGGCAAGGGTGGACTGTGCAAGAATAATTTGTTCTCTTGGCTGGGCAGATCTCGCTCCCCCCCCTGCAGGCTCCTCTCCCCCAGCCCTCCCCCACCAGGGGATGCCAACCCCCAAGGTCCTGCTCTGCCCTGCAGCCTGGGGACACTCCTGCCCGTGGCCCAGGGCTGGAAGGGGACACTGAGTATGTCACCCAGAGGATGCTGCCAGCAGCTCACCACATGCCTTAGGATGTGCCCAGGGCTGAGGTGCAGCACCCAGAGGTGGTAGGTTCTCCCCTGTGGCTCTGGAAGGGAATTGGGGTGTCTGGCTCATGGGTAGCCCATGTGGCTACTGAAGCACGCAGTGGGCTTCCCCCATGGCCACAGTTTGCTCATCCTGCGGGTGCACCTTGTGCAAGCTCTCCATGAGGAGCCTCCCCTGCACACCCGCGGTCCGGCACAGCCTGGGCTGTGGTTTCTAACTCCACTTCCAGGCAAGGAAAGCCTCTGGGCCTGTTTCTGGTGTCCAGGGATGTCCCCGGGCTGCTGGAGGAGCTGAGGTGATGGTGGATGTGAGCCTGCCCTGTAGAGCCCAGCAGCCTCAGAGGGCTCCATTTGTCCACCCGGGGGTCACCTACCACCTCCACCAGCACCTCCATCATTCCAGGGAAGGACGTGACTTCACTTATCTGCTCCTGGAATTTCTCTGCTTGTTTGTTTTGTTTTGGAGGGTGGTGCCTCCACACGCACAGGACCGGCCACCTCTGAACCCCAGCGCCAGAAGCCCTTTCCATGCTCTATAAATTTCATTGGAAAATCTGTTTCTCTTGGGGGAGGGCTGGTGGTGCATTTCTTTGCTGCCCGGGTGACACACCATGAAAGGCCTCCTGCCTGGGCTAGATCCTCCCGGGCAGGCAGAGGTGACACAGACTGATGGCATTTCCAGCCGGGCTGTCCCCGGGGATGGGCCGAGGCGGCCGGAGGAGACGCCTTGGACGGTGCCGAGGTTGCTCTTGGCTCCGGCGCTCATTTGTGGTGGAGAAACGCCTGAGGAGCCAGGCACAACCACGAGCTGGTTCTCGTATGCATTCCCTGGGCTGCGCGGGGAACACGAGCTGTTCCCAACCCCGAGAGGGCTGGGGAAGGTGAGGGAAGGACACCCCAGGTGCTCACAGAGCAGTGCTGGCTGAGGGCTCCCCGAGAGCGCCTGTCTGCACCAGGGTGTTTTGTTAACCTCGGCCTGCAGCCGGGCCCTGCCAAGGCTCTGATGTTCTTGGAAAACCCCAGGCTAACGAGACACCTTCCCAAACAAGAGCTGATGGAGGGACTGCTGGGCTCAGCAGGCACAGCTCCCAGCAGACAGTCCCGAGGTGGATCTCCCTGGATCTCAGTCATTCCCTGTCCCCAGCACTGCTTGGCTTCAGCATTGGAAACTCCACCTTTACCCAAATCCTTCATCTCCTTCCTGCCAAGCCACACCTGCCTTCTGCTGAAGGTCCTGGGATGCAGCACCAGTTTGAGAGTTTGAGAACCCGAAGTAGAAATCCTATCCTGCCCCATCCTGTGCAGCTGGAGGCAGGAGGGAGCAGGGCTGTTCCCAGGCTGGGTCAGGGACATGCCTGGGGCCACCCAAGGTGTGCTGGATGGAAGGCAGACCCCACTCAGGAGGTGCCAAGGTGCCTGAGCAGTGCTGATATTTCTGTGCTCAGCAGTGACACAAGGCAGAGATCCATCAGCAGAAATTCCCTGTCCCTGCCAGCTCCTCCTGCCCTCAGCAAACACCCAGCCCTTCCCTCACCGAGGCTTTCACCCAAGCCTGGCCAGGCCCCAGCGAGGTGCACCCAGCACTGACTCCACCTTTGCTCTCAGGGTCTTGGCTGTGGTGGTGGCCAAGAAACATAAAGGCTTGTAATGCTTTGTTGGGCCAGGAATAAAGAGAATTTGTGGCGAGAAGGTTCCCGTGTTATATAAGTAAGGCAAGGGGAGCTGTATTTGGACTGGCAGAGGCCAGTTGTTTTCACTCAAGCAGAGCCCAGCTCATGGCTGCTTCCTCGCTGAGCTCTTGTTCATCTTGGCCTGAGGAGCTCCAGGTCAGGGAGGCAAAGCTGTGGCTCCTCCGTGGGAAGGGAGAAGTGCAAAGGGCTGCACAGGGCAGTCCATGTCGTGCCTGGAGCCAGGAATGGGGCTGGGGTCAGGCATGGCACCTGCCGGCCCTGAGCTCCAGCACCGGGTCCAACACGGGGCTCTCCCAGGCAGGACTGGGTCCAGCAGCTGCCCTGAGCTCCCTCCCAGTCACTCCCAGCCTGGGAGCTCTCAGATCCCAGTGGGAGCACTCCCAGCACTGCTCTGGATGGAGCTGGAGCAGAATTTAAGCTCCAGCACAGAGCAAATTTTACTGAATCAGGGCTTTCAGCACTCGGAGCTGCTGGGAATGAGCAGGAGCTGGACATGGAGGTGTGGAGCATCCCTGGCTTGGCTGTGCAGCACCGGGAGCACGGTGGGACAAGCTGGGGTGGGAGAGTGCCACGGGCAGCAGAGACAGAGTGCCCCGAGGAGGGGACACAGAGCTCGGGTTTGGCTGCCACCCTCGGGAGTTTCTGTGCAAACAACGCAGGGGCTGGATCCGGTGTGTGGCCACCTCTTTACTCAGGCAGCTGAAATGCAGCTCTGCCTTTGCCTCCGCACCCTCCGCCCGCTCTGAGCAGTGTCAGCGCAGCCTCCGGGCACAAATCCCATCCCTGCGGTCATGTCAGGGCTCAGGAACGGGCAGATCCACAAACTGAACCCACCAGCCAAGGATTATCTAAAGTTTCCTGCCCACAATCTTTGTAGAAGACCTGAAGCTGACCTGGAGAAATGAGACACGAGTGTGATGCTTGGCACAGAGAAGGTTTTGCAGTCCCTGCTGGGTGAACTCTTTCCAAAGGTTCATCACTGACCTTGGGATTGCAGAGATGTCTCAGGGGTCAGTGGAGCCCACAGCCACGGGCTGATGGCTTTCAGCTGAAGCCCGTGTCTCCCATCTATAGCCAAGATGCCCTAAAAGGAGCTTTTCTGGTCAAGGGGGGAGTCTCACTAAGGCTGCAGGAAAAAATCAGATTGAACTTTGCCAAAAAACGCGGTGAAAGGCACCGCTTGTGGCAGGAGATGGGCCAGGAGAATTCTTTCCTCAGTGTAGTAAAAGAAGGGTGGCAAGAGCAGCAGCAGCTCTGCCAATAAACCACGGCAGGGCCTGGTGAACCTTTCTTACCCCTTCCTTAGGGGTGCTGGCACAGGGAGCTGCGAGACCCTCGCCTGCTTTATCTCGGGTGGCTGAAGCAGCCCGTGTTAAAAGGGGATGAACGCGACACAATGGAGCCTGACTTTGTTTCCGTGCTCTGGGGATTCATTCAGGGGGATTACAGGCGCTTTTCAGCCCCTTACCACCTGGAGAGGCAAATAGAAGGCAGCGCTGCTTGCAACTGGCTTCCCACCGAGCGGCCTCAGCCCGAGCTGGGCAGGGTTAAAAACGATCCGGGCAGGAGCTGAGCGGATGTGTCGGGATCACAGGGATGCTTACAAGGGTTTGGTGTCGGCTGCACAGGCAAGGACCAGCTCAGAGAGGGCTGCAGGTTTGATACCGAGCCTAAGGCCCCCCCGAAGGGAACTGTACCCCGGATTCATAAAGGGATGGAAAATTGCACCGGGAGTAACGTGGGAGGTGGATGGGGCTGAGTTAAAGACCGTTGTGGTCAGGGGAAAGCCGTCCATGCCCGTTCCCTGGGGTGGGGATGGTTATGGATGAAGGGATCGATGGCAGCAGGGGTTGTTACGGACTGTGTCTCTTCTCCGTGCCCCCCCATGGGAAATGGAGTCACCCTGGGATGGAGAGTGCCGCCGGTTCCTCATTCCCTGCACTGCTGGATCCGGGGGAGAGTGTCCCAAAGTGCCAGCACAGGGTGGGAAGCCCCTAAATGGTGCAGCCAGAGGGATGTGCTGTGCTGTTCCAAGGGAAAAGAACGGTTTGCTCCCGGGAGGAAATGTGCTTGGCCAGGGGTGAAGTCGGGCTCCTGAGGGAAGGGACGTCAGGGAGTGTCAGGCTGGTGGCCCAAGCCTGATTTCAGAAGAAGCAATGTTTGTCCTGGTGAGGATTGGTTTGTTTCTCTGCTTGTGAAGGGAAGTCCCCAGGTGTTGCAGGTGAAAACACATTCGTTTTCTGAGTGGAGTCAGCCCCCATCCCCCTGCTGAGTGCCAGGACCTCCAGCCAACACCCCCATGGCAGCCAGGGAACGCTGAGGGACAAATACAAGACCCTGGCAGATCCTCAGGCAATAAGGCAGGGCTGAGGCCGTGTCCCCTCTGCCTCAGCCTCTCCTGGCACCAGCCCTGCCAGGCTGGCCTTGCTCTTGTGCTCTGGGTGTGACAGCAAGGTGACACCTTGGTGGCTGTCGTGGGTTTGTTTGCCTGCTCTCACCTCTGGAGTCCTCTTTGCTGTGGCTTTTGAAGGCATTTGTTTGCTGCTGTAGGAATATCCCCACGGGCCCTGCACGTTCCCTGACATCAGTGGGTTCCCAAACATCTGGTTTCCTGGGAAATGCCGCGTGTTCCCGCCGGGACGGCTGGCTGTTAACGCTCAGAAAACGATGTGGATTTCCTGCAGCTCGGGGTTATTGCCAGGGCTGCAGCCAGCTCAGGGCCAGAGACACAAACCGTGGCAAACGCGGATTCACTGCCTGGCGTTCAGCAAACCACAGACATTGCAGGGCTTTGGGTTAGGAAGGGGTCACCCCGAGGAGGGCAGTGAAGGGAACTGCTGGGACAGGGGCACCCTGAGCTGCCCTGGGTGGGGTGGGGATGGTTGTCCCACTCAGCTCCAAACCTTGGCCATGGACAGAGGCACCCACCCCTCTGGGGGCACAGCTGGGCCTCCCCATGGAGCTGCTGCTGTTCTGCAGAGCAGCTGGGCTGCAAAACCAGCCAGGAAAGCTTCTGTGGCCGAGGTTTTGCACATCAGCCCCTGCTGCAGTCAGTTTGAGAGTTCACAGTCTGGGTCTCTCCCAGAGCTGCAGCTTTGTTTGGGGGCCGGCGAAGGCAGAGGCAGGGCTGTGCTTCAGGCAGCTCCGGGCTGGGGAGGTGGGTGTGGGGTGCTCACCTCCAGCCTAGAGGGGTCTCCCATGCCAGGGAGGGAGCCAGGGGTGAGCGAGTGCCGGCGGCTCTGGCCAAGCCGGGAACTGCAAAAGCTTTTCTGTCCGGAGGTGGGCTCCAGTTCAAGCCTGCTTCCTTTTCCCTGCAAAAGCATCTGCTGTCCTGCACACTTCCCTTCCCACTTCCCTGCAGCATTTCAGGCTATGGAAATGTTTGATGTGGTCCCCCCCAGCACAGCTCCCTTTGGTTGGATTTTCTGTGGTTTGATATCCCTCCCCTGGCTGCCTGGAGGTGACCTCGGCTTTGTGGTGCCCTTTCACACCGGAAAACCAAAATATTGCGTTTCAAAATTGCCCAGACGGGTATTTCCAATGAGCTCATGGGAAAAGGAGCCTTTCTTTGCTGCTCCATCACCCCGGCTTTGTGAGCAGCTCCAGCTGGCCCCGAGCTGCTTTAATAATCAATAATTTGTTTGGCTGAATCCCAGAGTCCTGAGGCCGGTGGATCTGGGTCCTGTGGTGAACCCTGAGGTCCAGCTGTGATCTCTGTGGTCCAGCTGTGATCCCTGAGGCCCTGCTGTGATCCCTGAGGTCCAGCTGTGATCTCTGTGGTCCAGCTGTGATCCCTGAGGTCCTGCTGTGATCCCTGAGGTCCAGCTGTGATCCCTGAGGTCCAGCTGTGATCTCTGTGGTCCAGCTGTGATCCCTGAGGCCCTGCTGTGATCCCTGAGGTCCAGCTGTGATCACTGTGGTCCAGCTGTGATCACTGTGGTCCAGCTGTGTTCTCCGAGGTCCGGCTGTGCAGCATCACTAGTGTGAAAATTGGCTGTAAGAGCTGTGGATGTGCAGGGCCCAGAGAGGAGCACTCCTGAGGCTGCTTCAGGGACACAGCAGATCTGCCCTGGCCAAGGGCAGGGCCTGATGTGCCACCACGGGAGGTGGCTGTGAGTGAACCAGCTGTGCTGGCACCTCACCATTGCACAGTGATTCCTGGGGATGGAATTGGAAGATGATCCCACTTGGTGGGTCAGACCCGGGTTTAAAGGCTGCTCTGGGTCTGCACTATCCCATTAAAGCTCTGCAATGGTGTAGCCTTGGGCTGTGCGTGGCAGCAGAGTGGGGGACACGTCCCCCCTGGATGGCACTGGGGGGCTGCAGCCTCCCCTTCCCTTTGAGCCCCCTCAAAACCCCTCCTTGATCTGCACAGGGATCAGCAAGTCCCAGGAGGGGTCTCCTGCTGCTCCTGCCGTGCACAGACATGAGGAGCCCACAGCAGAAACACTTCTGGCCCTTCAGCACTAAGGAGAAGCAGGGATGTCCTCCTGGCTGGAGACCTGGAGGCAGCTGGAATTAGAAACAGCAGGAAAACTGCTGGCACAGCAGCACCAGTGCTCGGGGGGTGTTTCTGAGCTGTTCAGCATCCTCATCCCAGCAAAGCCAAGTTCCTACTGCCACATCAGGCCCTTCCCTGAGTGGGCATTGTGATGGAAAAGCTCCTGAAGGCCCTGTGAAGTCACTGAGCCTCGGTCTGTGGCCATGCTGGAATGCACTAACCAGGAGTTGTTTTGAGGTCAGAAAGGAATAAGTTGTTTGCAGACAATTGATGTTGTTATTAAAAACATCCACGGCACAGAGCAGGGGGAGGGAGGTCCTCTTTCCTGTTTGGGAAATAGTTTCTCACTGCATCCATCAAACGAAAGAATTCCGTATGAAAAATTAATTTAGAAAAAAAAAAAAGTTTCTGGGGCACACGCGCCTGAAAATGAACCACAGCAGGATCAGAGGTTTGGCTCAGATCAACATCCAAGACTCAAAGGCAGAAGCCAGATTAAAACCCAGGACTGCTCCCAGCCTTGCTGGAACTGGAGGAAATGCAGTTTCCCTCAGAGAAATGCAATCCCCTCTCTGTAAATTTTGGGCACAATTCAGGACCTGCAGCTGAAGCCCGGAGCAGTCTCCCACTGAGACAGGCTCCATGTGAGTCTGGAGCAGCAGCTGGACTGCAGGGAAGTGGGGATCACGTACAAAAAGGGAGAAAAACCTCTCAGATGAAGGGATTAGGCTGTCACCCTGCCCCACAAGGTGGACCTTCCAGCCGAGGGTGAGCAGCTTTTCCAACCCTGTCCTGCAGCAGTGAGATGTCACCTGAGGGGTGTCCTGAGGAGCAGCCACATCACATGGAACTGTCCCACCAGAGCCAGGTCACCCTTTCAGCATTTAGCACCCCGTGGGCCCTGGCACAGGGCAGACCTGGCCCAGCTGCCCCTCTTCCCAGCCCCTCCACAGGGTCACACATTCCCATGGGATGGACAGGAGGGAGGACACTCTGGACACCAGTCAGTCCCTGCAGTGTCCCTGGCACGCCAAATTTAAGCTTTGGGCGTAGCTCCAGGGTATTTTGGGCTGGGAATCTGTTCGTGGCTGGATTCGTGGGCACACAGCTCAATTCCTGCCCATGCCCAGGCTGCCCCATGGCCCTGCAAGCACCACCCTGGTCCTTCCTGTTGGGGTGGTCAGGGACCACCACCAGGACACAATGACACCTCCCCTCGTGGTGGTGGGATGGACAATTTTAAGGACAAGGTAGCACAAGGCAGGGTCTGAGTAGCATAAGTGCATCTCTGAGCATCCTCTTCACCACGGGCCGCTCCCACTCCAATCCCAATCCCATTCCAATTGCTGGGAATGTCTGCACCTCGGCAGCCTCCTTCCCAACCAGCCGGCTCTGCAGCCTGTGGCAGTCGGAGCTAATTGCCCTGATCAGCTAATTAAAGGGTCCCGATAAAATCTGCCTGGCAGGCACAGGAGGGTGGTGGCCCTGATGTCCCCCAGGGCGAGGGAGAAGGACACCTGCTGCTGGGACAGCCAGGGCTCCATCACAGCTCTTCCTCCTCCCCTGCCCTCAAGGGGTTGTCAACACCTTTGTTTGGGCTGTCTCATTTCTCTGCTCCAGGTGGGTGTTGGTGACCCTCGGGTTACAGATGTCACCTGGGTTGGTGGCAGTGTCCCCATGACCACAGCCCCATGGAGAGCAAGGGGCTCAGAAAATGTGGGTGATTCAGAAAGGGGGAACCCCAGAATCCTTCTCTGCCCTCAGGGAACCCACTTCTGGGTATTCCCATTGCTCAAGTTTTGGCCAAAATGGAAAGTAAAGACTTCCCACAGCTGAAACAGCCTTTGCTGCCCTGCAGAATGTGCAGCTTTTTGTGTCTGGGTGTTCATGTCAGGCTCCTCTCCGAAGGCCTGCCCGGTTTCCAGGAATGCTGTCCCATCCGGGGATTAGCCATCCTCTTCAAACAGTCCTGGTCTTCCCCGGCCTCCCTGCCTGGGGACAAAACAGGAGCGAGGGCCAGGCTGGCCAAGGCAGTGTCCCAGGGCCATGGCATGCACGGGAGGCTGATCCCAGCAGAAAAGCTGAGAAATCCCTGTGTTTGACTAGCTTTGATCTGGGTTAAATCCCTCCAACAGGAACAGCCTTCCTGGGGCTGTGTTTTGACTTGAGGCCATCAAAGTTTGCCCTGAGCGACCCCCAGAATGAGCAGGCAGCTGCAGGCCTTTAGCTGGGCAGGGAGGAGCTGCTGCATTTCCAGGTGTGTTGTCCTTGCCCGAGGGAGGCTGCAGGGTCAGGTTTGGATTCAGGATTGGGTGGATGTCTGCCTGTTCCATCCTTGGTGCTGCTGGGTCAGTGGGATCACCCCAGCCCCACACCACCCTGGGGCTGGGCTCAGTGCAGGGCCAGGAGCTGTGTCCTTCCCAGGGTGTCTCTGCTGCTCACCCATTCCCCTTTCCCACCCGGCATTTCTCCATCCAAACACCGCCTTAAGGCAGACCAGACTTGGTCAAAGTCCCTGCCCTACAACACTCCCATGACCCCAAAGAGATTTGTATTTGCAGCTCATGAATCCTCTCTGTAGGAGCCTCACACCTCTGCTGTCCCACAGCCATGGGGTGGAGGAGCACACACAGCCCATGAGCTCCTGGGGATGGTGCACGTGGGGAGCACAGAACTGCTGACCCAGCCCATCACACCCAGCAGCCCAGAGCCTCGCTGGGGGAGCTCGCAGCCAGCACAGCTGGCCAGCTGGGAAACAGCAGAACAGAGAAATGAGGCAATGCCAAGGCTGTCCCAGGGCAATCCCAGGGCCATCCGATGGCCATCAGAAGGCAATCCCATGGCCATCCCAAGGCAATCCCAAGGCAATCCCATGGCCATCCCATGGCCATCCCATGGCCATCCCAAGGCAATCCCAAGGCCATCCCAAGGCCATCCCAAGACCATCCCAAGGCCATCCCATGGCCATCCCAAGGCAATCCCAAGGCCATCCCAAGGCAATCCCCAGGCCATCACGAGGCNCCATGGCCATCCCAAGGCAATCCCATGGCCATCCCATGGCCATCCCATGGCCATCCCAAGGCAATCCCAAGGCAATCCCAAGGCCATCCCAAGGCCATCCCAAGGCAATCCCAGGACAATCCCAGGGCAATCCCAAGGCCATCCCATGGCAATCCCAAGGCCATCCTGGGGAAAGTGAGGAGGGGAAGTGCCGTGTTCCAGATGATCGTGGGTGTGGGACCTCCAGGCTGGCAGCTGCCCGCTCTAGGACAGGGATACGGCCTCAGGATGTTCTGGTGTTGGGGTCTGGATGTTAAACACGGGTATGTCCCGTTCCTCCATGGGATGGTGGTGCTGCATTCCACGGAGACCCCGCAGGGGACCCTGAGCTACCCCAGCCCAGCACAATCACAATCCACATTTCTGCCCGGAGCCTGCTACAGAACACCACTAACAGTAGCACAGCTGCCCTGATAAGGCAGGATAAGCCTGTCAGCTTTTGATAAACCCCCAATCTGCAGGAAAACGAAATGCAGCAGTGCCTTGTCGGGAGCCCCAGGACCACCCATCCCCAGCCCCAGGGAGCAGAGGGCAGCTCGTCCCAACACCTCCCTAAAATCCTGTCATGTCCTCGCCTCAGGCTCATCAGCCGGAGTTTTCCTTCCCTCTCAGATGCCCTGATAGTGTCCCGGAGATAAGATAGCTCTGTTTGCCCATGGCAGGCAGCAGAGCTTTGTCCAAAGGTGTGAATATCCCTGAGCAAACAGAGCTCTTCACACCTGTAGGGCTTTTCCAAAAGGCAGCCCAGAAGTGCCAGGTCCAGGTGACTGTGGGATGGGAGCTGGGCTGGGCACCCCGTCCACCACCATGGTTTGTGCTTGGGCTGGGTTGCAGGATTAGCTCAGGTTTAGGAAGGCTTGGAAGCGGAATTAGGATCCATCTCTGCTGAGTTTTCCCAGCTGGGGCTGAGTTTTTGTGTCATCCAACATCATTCTGCAGATCCACAGACAATTCTGGCTCCTGTCGCCCAGAGGTCTCAGCCTTTGCCACAACAAAACCCTCCCAGGGCCCCTCTCCCTGCTTCCAGATAGGGAAACTGAGGCACAGCGGAGTCAGGCCGAGCCATGACAGGACCTTTTCTGCATCTGGGGAGCATCTCCTGTCCAGGGCCAGAGCAGCAGGGGCTGAGGCCAGGCCATGCAGCTCAGGGGACAGCCCAGGGCTGAGCTCTCCAGGCCAGCCCCACTCTGCCCCGCTGTGCCGGGGGGAAAGGAACGTGCTGAGCTGCCAACGGCTCCCCTGAGCCAGCTGGGTTTCTCCGAGAGAAACCAAAACCCTCCCCGAGAGCCCTCATCTGTCAAGCTTGAGTTGCTGTCTGGCACCTCGAGTGGCCAGGCTGAGGTTTGTCACTCAAGTCAAAGCCGCCTGGAGTTCCATCTCCCGGGGACAGGCACGGCCTGGAGCAGCTTCTGCAGGAGCAGCTCCCACAAATGTGTGACAAAACACCATCCCCTTGGAGAGTTCTCCTCCCTGGGGCTTTTGTCCGTGCTGGGATTTCTGGGATCTGCCTGGTGCTTCCCCAGCCCCAAGAGGATGCTCTCTCCAAGGAGAGGGCTGTCCTCTGACCAGGATATTCCTTGCTGCCGTGGGGATTTGGGCTCTGGGGGTGTGAATACACAGCTGCAGCTACTGGTGCTGCCTGGGAGGAGGGAAGGCAGCACCAAAGCAGGCCTGGGGAAAGGCCAAAAGGAGAGTGATTCAGACTCCAGAGGGATTTATCCCTCTGGAGCAGGAGCTGCTCTGCAGAGAGGTGATTTCGGTGCAGTGGCACCGTGGTGGAGATGCTGCTGGATCTGGGGAGGGATGATGAGCCCTGGGCTGTGCCCAGCTCCGTGCTGGCTCCTGGCACAGCCACAGGGTCCCTTCGGAAGTGGGGCCGGCTGGGGCTGGTTTAACAATTCCCCTGGCCCTGCTCCAGAGGAGGTTGGGAAATGAGCTCGGGTTAAAACAACACAACACGTTCCTGAACGCTGTTGATGAAGAGGAGGCCGGCACAGCCCGACCCCACAGGAGGCTGCAGGGACCGGGCACGGGAGCAGCATCACTTGGAGCCGGGTCTGCCCCGGGGGAAGCTGAGCCTGAGCTGGTTTAAAACCGCCTCGTTTCGCTTTCACCCCAGGCTGTGGGGAAGCACGGCCAAGTTTCCCGGCTCCCTGGGGCACCGATGGAAGCAAAGCTGAGGCTGTTTGTATCCCTGGTGCTTCTGGGCTGAACAGTTTTAATCCAGCTTTGAAAAGCCTTTGACTCTTGGCCGGGCTGGTTGCATTATCAGCCTTGTGCATTTCGGGGAACCTTTGCTCCGAATGAGCGAATTCTTTCAGTATCTGTTTGTGCTGTGGCTTTAACGCTGCAGTGCCTGATCCCTCCCGGGGCAGGAATGTGGGAAAGCTTAGAGCAAAATGTCCTGGAGGATCACCTGGAGCTTTGGGGTGCTCAACCCCACCGTGTGCCCTCCTCTTGAGCCGCAGCGTTCTGATCTTACAGAAACACAAACTGTGTTGACGAGACCAAGACTTGGGGACCGGGATGAGGATTTTGGCCGTTTGAAAAGCATTCCCTCGACCTGCAGCAGTTCAGAGCTGCCCAGAGGTGGTCAGGCTAGACAAGAAACACCAAGGTGTGGGACAGAGAGAGGAGAAAGGTCTTGGAGAGCACCACAGCCCTGGAGCAGCTGAGGGAAGCTGCTGCAGAGATCGGTACCAGAGAAGAGGGAAACCACAAGGGCAGAGTCTAAGTGGGTAAATTGTTCCCAAGTGGATTCCCCTCCGCTCTAAACAAACACTGACACTTCAGGAGCACCTTGGAGCTGGCCTGGGGGGCTCTGTGCTGTCCCTGATAACCCAGGGAGTGCAGGGTGAGCTCTCCCATCAGCTCCTGCCTCTGAATGGCATCTGGATGAATTACGGGACGCAAACAATTCATTTCAAAGGATTGACAATCTCAGGAGACTGGGCTTGGATGGTGAAATTAAACAAAGCAAGCTGATGACAGGCTGGTATCATCTCCCAGAGTGAAATAGAGTTCACTTCTTGACTTTTCCCTTCTCCAAAAAAAAAAAAATGTATTAAGCTCTTTCCAGTCTGAGGTTTATCTGCAAACTTTCTGCACAGCACCTGATTTGCAGAGACAAATCTCCTGGTCAAATCTAAATCAAAATCCCGGTCAAAGCTTCTGCTGGATGTTTTAAACTGCACCAGGGGAAGAAGTTTAGATGAGACATTAGAAAAACTTTGCTACAGAGAGAGTGACTGGGCACTGGGATGGGCTGCACAGGGAGGTGGTGGAGTCACCATCCCTGGAGGTTCAAAAAAGCCTGGATGTGGCACTCAGTGCCACGGTTTGGTGGTCACAGGTTGGACTCCGTGATCTCCAAAGTCTTTTCCAGCCTCGTTGGTTCTGTTTTTGTGACATCCCTGCACTGTCACAGTGTCACACACAGTGTGTGTGCTGCACCAGGGCAAGGCCAGCTTTGTGCTCCCCATCCTGTATTGAGTAAGAGCACTTTTGTCTTGGGAGAAAATGCCTTGGGTGAGAGGCTGCCACAAATCCCAACATTTCAATGCAGCACAACGGGCTGTAGGTTCCTCCTCCACCCCCATCATCTGCTGATGGACCCTCAGCTGCTTGGTGGCTTTGAAGGAGCCATTGCAGGTCACTGGACATGTCCCAGCAAGGAGCACAGAGCTCAGCTGGACCTCGAGGGCTGCCAGCAGCTGTTTGCCACGTGTGCTGCCTGGCACTGGGGAGAGCTTCACTGCCCAGAGATTGTTCAAATCTGGCTCAGAACCCGAATATCTGGGAGCTGTAAATCTCCCAGGAACAAGTCTTGGTCTTGCTCCCTTGATGCTTCCTGTGGGGGCCAGAAACACCACATGTAGAGCCAGGAAATACCTCAGGGGCTTCTGGTGCTCCGCTCCAGGCTGGAAACAATATCTGTGGAAAGAGTTGTGTGAAATCTCTCCCTCCGTGAAATGAACCCAAACCTAGGTCAGACCCCGGCCCAGCAGGTTGAGTTTCCCAGTGGCTGTTGGGATCAGCTCCCGAGGCTTGTGGGGCTGAGGATGGATGGGCAGCCAGAGTCCCTGGTGGGCAGCAGCTTTCCAAAGGGATCTGGTGCTGTTGGGAAGAGCTTTGGTCTCCCCACGCTGCAGAGAGTTGATAATTCTGAGTGTCAACAATTAACCCTCAGCAGCTGGTCTGGCACGACTTGTTCTTTCCTCTTGGGGGCTTGATCTGTGGGCAGCTCTGGACTTTGTCCCTGGATCTGCTCTCAAAACCAGATACCACATTTTGGGATTTGGCCATGCCGCGCTGCCCATGTGCTGCCCACTTTGGACGGGCACTATTTCATCTGGCTCTGGGTGTCAATGGACAGCTGGCTCACCACGGACATGCCTGTCTGCCCCTGTTGTCTCTGGGATGAGGGCAATCCCAAAACATTCACAGGTTCAATCTGCCAAGCTCTGCTGTTCAGCATTTGCTTCTCCTCCCCAGTCCCCAGCACCTGCTGGGAGCTCTCCCTTCCTGCTGATGGGCCATGGCAGGGCAGGGCTCCACTGGCAAGTCCTGATGGATGGAGCTGAACTTCAGGCAGGAGGTGACAGGGTGGCACTGCTACACTCAGCACCTGAGAATCACCAGCAGGACCGGAATCCCCTGCCCTGTCTCTGCAGGTCTGGCTTTGGGCTTGGTTTGGGCAGTAAAAATCAGATTTTCAGGGAATTTAGCTGCAAAACTCCATCAGCTTGGACCAAATGTCTCCCATTTTTCAGTGACTGAAAAATGCAGCCAAGCTTGAGCAGCTCTTCCTAGAGACAGCAACAGACACATCCCTCGCAGAGAGCAGTGTTTTTTCTTTTTAAGCCTCGGCTTCAAACCTAAGGGCAATAGATTTTCTTTAAGGAAATAAATCCCCAAATTTGTTAGGGTTGGCACAGCATAGGATTTTTCACTTGCCTTGTTTCTCATTTCCAGCTGAATCATTTCAGCAGGGACTTTTCTAGAAACGCTCAGCCTGACTCAGACACCCAGTCTAAAACATTTCTACCCAAACACCGAGTCTGGCATTTTTTTTTATGGAAAAGAGAATGAGGGTCTTATCCTTGGAAATCCCAGGCGGGTGTCAATGTTCTGCCACCAGCTTCAGTGTCACAGAGAGTTGTTACACTCTGCAGAACCAACGCTGACAGCAGGACATTTCCAGGGCCTCTCTGTCCCTCAGGCATGTGGGGATTTGGGAACTGGCAAAGTGGGAAGTGAAGGGCACTTGGGCTGTGCAGCCTCCCCAGGGAGGTCCTGAGTCACTCTGATGACATCTCCTCCAGAGCTTTTCCACAGAACGGCCATTCCTGAGGATTTTCAGGCATGGCAGAGTGTTCTGATCCTTCTTTGTGCTGAGGGGGAGATGTCCTCAGTGTGCTCCTCCCCAGGATCCTGCTCCCTTGCCTCTCCTCCATTGGCACTTTGGCCATTCCCTGCTCTCAATGCCGGCCACAGCTGCATTTTTTGTAGTGTGTCCACACACTTCCTTCCTGCCTTGAGCTCTGACTGACAGGAAAACCTTGTGCCTGGCACAGCCCTGGTGTCTGCCCCTGACAGCCACAACACCCTCTGGGTTTCCCCTTGCCTGTGCCAACCCAGCCTGTCCTGAGCCTCCTCCTTACTCACACTCAGCTGCTCACACAAAAATCTTTTCCTGAGCAAACGTTTTCGTTTGGTGCTGGCCAGCTGGAGCTGTGGTGGGTGGCACTGGGCCACAAGGGAGGGCGTGGGGACACCTGCCCTGTGAGCAGAGCTGGATCTGACCCCTCCGTCCCTATGGCTCTGAGCTCTTGGGGCCACATGCGGTGACTCCACTCTGCAGGACTTTGTGTTCATCCTTGAGTCCCTGCAGGACTGGTGTTCCTCCTTGCTTGGCCATTCTGCTGCACCAGGCATGGACAGAAACCCTCTCCCAGCCTGGAGAGGCCATCCAGACCCCCAGGAGAGATCCCTGTGGGGAATCACTCCCCAGGCACAGCCCTGTGCTGGGCTGGTGTGGCCCAGTGACCTGTAGTGGTGTGGGAGCTCATCCACCACTCCCAGGTTCATGCCCAGCTGCTCCAAAAGCTCAAACCAGTTGGCAGTGGCTTGAAGGGACACTGTAGGGACACCCTCCTGCTGTCTCCATGGGTGATTTCTCTCTACCTCCCAGTCCAGACAGGTCTCACTGCCTCTGGCTGCTTCACCTCTGTTGTCCCTGTGGGTGTTGCCTTGACCATTTTGGTCAGAAATGACATCCCTGAAGATATCCCTAGGGATTCCCTGGAAGCAAAGCCCCCCCCCAGGATGGGCACAGGCAGGGGGTCCCTCTCAGGGACCGGGACCCTGCATGTCAGGATTTCTCCTGCAGAAAAGAAATAATGGCTCAGGCTGAGCTAGCAATTTTCTGGGGGAAAAAAAAAAAAAAATCTTGTTTGGAAAAAGGATAATTTTAAGGAGACTGAGGCTGTTCATAAATTCAAGTCAAATTTAGAGATTACTTTCAGTCCCTGGATTCTTCCATCCTCCCCTTTTCCTTCCCCCCTCCCCTGAATTATTGTTTGCAAAAATTAAAACAAAATGTTTTGGGGTTTTCGTTTGTTTAAAAAGCAATTTGCATTTTGAAAATAGCCAAAATATAAGCTTTGGGAGGGTGGGGTCTTTTGAAAGGGCAGCATTGTCATTGCTGAATGAAAACCACGGAGAGGAATTCGTCCTGGGAGACGCAGGGCGCCGGGGACGTGGTGGCAGCACAAAGACCACAACCACAGCTCCCAGCCCCAGCCTCCATTCATGGCCCTCCTTTCCTTCTCCCACATGGAAAATCCTGCCCACCTTGACCTCCTGGAGAGATTCATTCCACCGAGTCACTGGTTTCAACACGGAGAAGATTCCGCGGTGTTTTCTCCAAACCCAGCTTTCCTCTTTCCCTTCTTCAACCTTTTCCAGGTTTCGGAAACATCTGTGTTTAAATGAAATCCGGTTCTCCAGACCCGAGCCTGGCAGCTCAGGTAGAGATGAAGCTCTGCACATCTGTGCACAATAAAGGCAGGGAACAAAAGGCTTGTGAGGTCCTTGGCAGAGTGAGAGAAAGAAGAGAGCGGGAGACAGCAGGACTGGGCTTAGTGCAGCAACCGGAGCCAAAATCGTTCCTTGCAGAGCCTGCAGCACCTGGCCCAGGTTTTGCTCATAGCTGGGGGTGCAGGGGTGTCTTCTCCACCAGGTGCAAAGCAAATCTTGAGAAACAGACATGACGCTAATCCCGGGAGGTGATTTTTATTACAGCCCTCCAAGGCGTTCATAGAAAGAAAAAACGGGTTGCTAAAGAGCCACTTGAATTCAGGGGAATTCAAACCAAGAAGTCAGCGGCAGAAAATTAAAGCCAGGCCACGTCACGTTAGGAACAAGGCAAAAGACTTCAGCACAGCAGGGGATTAACCTCGGGCCGAGCAGAGGGAGGGCGGGAGCTGAGCGCCTCTGTCCAGGGAAAACGGGGCCAGGGAGCCACACGCCCCGGGGACGTGCACGGGCTTGGAGCTGGGATCCAAAACCATCCCGACCTGCTGCTGGGACCACTGACTGCCCACGCTCCTCACCTCCAGAGTGATCCCACCACTGTGTCCCAGCCTTGTCCCCACAAGGACTTTGTGACGCATGGCTGGGACATTCCTTGCATTGCCCCAATTCCTGCGTCCCTGTGTGCCATTGTCAGGAGAAATGGGATGGGATTGTCCTTCAGTCCCCTTGTCCCTGTGTGCCATTGTCGGGAGAAATGGGATGGGATTGTCCTTCAGTCCCCTTGTCCCTGTGTGCCATTGCCAGGAGAAATGGGATGGGATTGTCCTTCAGCCCCCTCGTCCCTGTGTGCCATTGTCGGGAGAAATGGGATGGGATTGTCCTTCAGCCCCCTTGTCCCTGTGTGCCATTGTCAGGAGAAATGGGATGGGATTGTCCTTCAGCCCCCTTGTCCCTGTGTGCCATTGCCAGGAGAAATGGGATGGGATTGTCCTTCAGCCCCCTTGTCCCTGTGTGCCATTGCCAGGAGAAATGGGATGGGTATTTTCCTTCAGCCAGACCAAGCCTCTCCCACTGGGCATTCTGCAAACACACCAGGCCTCGGGCAGAGCTGCCAGCTTGCCGTGACACAGCACTGGTCACTCCAGCCCAGGCACTCAGAGTGGACACAGTTATTACAATTAAAGCTGTTCTCCCTAAGTTTGGCCCCTTTTGACTGCAGAAACAGGCGGAGCAGGAGGGGAGGATGCTGGAAAAGCAGCCAGGTGTATGGGGTTGGGAGGGAATCGCTGCCCAGCTGTTTCCAGCTGCTTCCTTGGTGTCCTGGGAGTGGAAGGAGGAGACAGAAGAGAGGCTGAGCTTCAAAAAAAGCTGAGAGGTCACAGTGGAGGGGTGGCTGTCACTCCCTGGATCCCTTGGGGAGCTTGAGGGAGGCCGTGCTGCTCATGGAGTGGGGCTGGACCAGGGCACAGCATCTCCCTCACAGCTCACTCACTGCCTCCCTGGAGGGTTCAGCCCCCAAGGCACCCACAGGATTCAGGTCATTGACTCTGGATGAGATCAGGGATGGCTGTTTTGGGGAGCTCCTTGCAGCTTCTTCTGAGGTTCAGCTTCTTCCTTTCTTCAGGATTTTCCTACCCCTGGAACACCAATGGAAAATTGATCCTGGGAGCAGAGCTGGGAGGAGCTCTGCACACTCCACGTATTCCTCCACATTCCTGTGCAGCTCTGCTCTGGTGGCACCAGTGGAAATGTTAGCAAAGAACTTGAGTAAAATCCCCAGAGTTCTGTTTTCCTGGCTTTGCAAAAGTGTTTCTGCTTATCAAGCAACCCAAAGAAATGCAAAGATTTTCACTCGCTGCTCTTCGTGTGGGCTCAGCTTTGAATTTTAAAAAGGGATTTGCCAATGCAATCTTGCAAAATACTCCAGTGCCAAGTCCAGCTCTCCTAAAATACAAGTTTTAGGAGGAGGTGAGCTTTCATTCTCCTGGGAAAACATGAATTTCTGACAGATTTAAAGGAGAACTAAGGCTTCTGTCAAGCCACGCCACTCCCTGGAGAAATGTCCCCTCCTGTTGATCAACAGGGACCAAATCCTGTGGTTTGTGGCACCAAAGGCAGAACTGCTCCTGAGCCTCGAGGCTTTGAAGGATGGAGATGTGCTGACGTGGTCGCAACCTACAATAGCCCTCAGACTGAGGATTTAAATCTTTTCTCCTCTGTTTGAGCCAAGTGCTGAGGCTGTGCCTTCCTTGGGGGTGAGGTGTGGCCAGGAGATCATTCCCTGTGTCCCAGCCCGGGTCTGTGCCCTTGGGAAGGCTCTGCCCTAAGGGAAGGAACCAGCCCTGAGTCCTGCATCTCCAGGAAAAGGGCTTAACCTCACTCGGTCACCTCTGCAAAACAAGGCTTGGCGATTTCAAACCCCCACCTGCTTCCCAAAAGCTTTGCCAGTGCATTCTGCAGGGCAGGAATCGCCTCTAAAAACCCTTTTTGTGGTGGAGCCATGGTGCGGGCTGGGGCTGCTCAGCACGTGTGGGATGAGGAGAAAGCAGAGCCGAGCTGCAGGGCGCAGCAGGCTGCATTCCCTGAGCTTTCCATGGAAGGGGAAAAGCCACCAGTGCCTGGTGCGTGCTCCCGCGCTGCTTTGAGGTGCTAAAAGTGCAGCTTCAGCACATGTGGGGCTGGGCCAGATCTGAGGGAGCCATTCCCTCCGGAGGCAGGAGTGCTGTCTCTGGGCTCCCTCATGGCCGTGTCCTGGTGGGGAGATGACAAAAGCTCCTGCAGGCTGCTGGGCTCACCCCAGGAGGGCCCAACCACTGCTCAGAGCCACGGCCCAGCTCCGTGGCAGGGACCTCTCTCCCTCCTGCCTGGCAAAGCCACTCCTGTCACCATCAGCACGTCGGTGGCTGCTGCTCCTGCTCTGCCAGCCTTGGTGGGGACGTGAGGTTTGGTCTGTCCGTGTCAGGCGGAGGAATTTGGGCGGCAGAGCACGGAGACAGCGGCTCTGTCCCACTGGGGGCACAGGCACGGGGGGCTCTGCTGTCCCCTGAGCTGTCACGGCGTGTGTCAGCTGGGGATTGTTCCTGAGAAACGCTCCGGAGCCGCACCGTCATTTTTTCCGGGCTGAAATTCGATAATTAAGCAAATACAGCGTGGCTTTGTGTTGGGAGAGCACCATAAGGTAAACAGGAAGGAATGAGGGATTAAGACGTCTCTGCTGTGAGGGAAGGTGACAAGCCCGGAGCTGTGACACCTCCGTGCCGAGGCGAGGGGCCCAGCTGTGGGCTGGCATGGCACAGCTGCATTGTTCAGGGGTGAAGAGCAAATAAAAGCCACGGGAAAAGAAAACAAGCTATAAAATTCTCAGCAAAGCACAGAGCCCCAGCAACTGCCTCCTGATGGCCCCGTGACAGCTCTGGGGAGAGGCGGGCGAGGGGTCGAGCTTTTGAAGTCCCAAAGTTGTCCTTTGCAAAGGCCCCCTGGTAAAATAGAGACGGTGTTGACTTTAGGCTACATATGGTGGAGGAATTGGACAGCTCAGTCACAGCAATCAAAGCAGGGGGGCCCGTTTTGGAATTTGGCTATCTGGGTGTCAGGCCGGGTGGGGTGGGGGATGCGGGGGCAGAAATTGGGATTATCAGCACGGTCAGGGCTGCAGGTGAGGGAACAGAGCCTGTGGTGTGGAAAAGCTGGGGGAGAAACCAGCTAGGAAGGTCTTGGAATGGTATTCAGAGCTCTAATGTGTGTGTGTGTGTGTCAGAACTGGGGAGAGTGGGAATACTGGGAAGGTCGGGCAGGTGTTGGTGGAAACCCACAGGGACAGAGGGGGGTCCTGGGGGGGTTTCTCAGCAGTTTGGGAACCTTCGCACTGAGCAGTAACAACACGAGAGTGGATGAGAAGGGAGATGAGCAGAGCTTCCATGGGGGAAAGTGGCAAAGCTGAGGGTGCCACAGGGGTTTGTGTGGTCCATCTCCTCACTACAGACAGGCCCCCTGTGCTCACAGCCCCCCTGCAACACGCACTGCCAGCAGAGAGAGGCAAAGCTGCATTTAATGCGAGTCAGAGCAGTGCAACGCGGCCTTGCCAACCTCATTTTGCCCTCCAAAAAGCTGGACTCACCTCCCAGCACAGGCCAGGAGGGGATGTGTGAGAAGTTGGCTTCCCACAGCCAGAGATGCCACAGGGTCTCCCATCCTGTGCCCCCCGGAGTCTGACAGGGCACACACAGAGGGCTTGGCAGCAGCTCCCTGGGCCTGGAACCTCCCTGGTGACAATGTCCCCCCCTTTGCCTCTCTCAGCCTGCAACGTGGCTGCAACCTGCACTTTTGGAATGATCTGAAGTTCAGGTGAAGATCATAAGGTGAAGTGCAGGTGAAGGCATAAGGAGCTGGGCTTTAAGGCTGATTTTCCCTGATGGCTCACGGTGATCCAGCCGGGCCAGCTGCTTTGCTCTGTGTTTGCTTCCAGTGGTTTTCCTTGCAAAAATGATAAAAGCCTGGCAGTTGTCAGTGGCCAGAGATGCCCTGGGACAGAGCCACGCCAGGCAGGCCATGGCACGCAGGCTGCAAACCACAGGCAAAGGGATTGCTGACAGTTGGAGCGGGGATATTGCACGGAGTGGCAGCGCTGGGTGTGTGCCAGAGCCTGCCAGGCTGGAGTGGGCATGGAGCTGGGCATGGAGGCTGGGGCTGCTCCGGGTGGGTGGTCAGGCAAGCCCTGGGACACCAAGTCACACACAGAGGGGTTGGCAGCTCCCCGTTTGGGCACGGATGGTGACGGCGTCCCCCTCTTTTGCCTCTCCCAGCCTGCAACTGCAACCTGCACGCGCGGCGCTGCCGCTTCAACATGGAGCTGTTCAAGCTGTCGGGGCGCAAGAGCGGCGGGGTGTGCCTCAACTGCCGGCACAACACGGCGGGCAGGCACTGCCACTACTGCAGGGAGGGCTTCTACAGAGACCTCAGCAAGCCCATCTCCCACCGCAAGGCCTGCAAAGGTACGGCCCCGAGGATGGCGGGGCGGCGGGAACGCTCGGATGCTCCTTCCCTTTCCTCTCTGCCTCTCGCTCCTCTCTCTCCCAAACCCAGTTGAGTTTGGAACGAGTTCTCATCCCCCCCACATTCCCTGCTGTCACCTCTGCAACCTGGCGGTGAGGACAAGGCCACCCACCTCCCCTGCCATCACCTCTCCCTGCTGTCCCCAGCCTGTGGAAATTGAAGCCCTCGCTGCTGAGGAGGACTTCAAATTATTTCGGGGTTTATCGCTTACAAATGGTGCTTCACCTGCTCCTACCTAGGCATTGCTCTGCAAGGGCAGAGGGGCACAAAATCCCATGTATGGCTGAGATGTAGCATTTAAATCAGCCCCGTCTCCAGCTCCCACCCTTCAGGCAGAGCTGAGCCCACGCACAGAACTTGTCACTCCTCCGGACGAGGAGAGAACAGGAAAAAAAGGGAAACGAGTTTATTTTGAGCTCGGAGTATTTTGAGGTCTCCTCGTGTGGCCGTGGAGGCGAGCTGGGATTCAGCTGGGGCGGGAGCAGCAAGAAGAGCAAATCCTGTAAATGAACCCTTTTAACTCTCAGCTGCTGTAGGAAGAGATGGAAATCCTGAACCTGAGGTGCAGCAAAGGAATCAAGCAAACATTCAAAAGCCAGATTAGAAAATGCTGGGGTTTCCCCCAGAAATGCTCAGCTCTTTTCTCTCTAAAGATTCATTTCGACAAGAAATTAAAAGCTTTTTGGCTTCAGATCAGTATTTTTGGCTGAGAAGTTTTGGGTCTCCAGCATTTTCAATTTTTTGCCTTTTTTTTTTTTCTTTCTTTACTCAAAACAGACATTTTTTGCCGTAGCAGAAAAGAAATCCCTTTTTCAGACACTCCTACTCCCCCTTTTTGAGCCTGGTAAAAAACTATTCCAATGAGATATTTTTGATATTTCTCAGGTGCTCATTCCTGCTTTTCCCAGCTCTCCTCCCGGGCCAGGCAGCTGTTCCCCTCTCCTGTCTGTCCCTCCTTGCTGTCCCTGGCCCTTCACTGTCACTGACAGCACCGACTCCTGCCCAAAATCCTGGCTGGGTGGGAAACCTCTGAGCCATTCGTGCCTCAGTTTCCCCAAGCGAGCCCCAGAAGACCCCCCTGGCCTCCGGGAGGTTTTCAGGCTGAATTCCCCACTTGCAGCATCATTCTCTCTATTGAATCCTCTTTGCAATCGCTCTGTTCTTGCCCTCGAGGGGTGTTTTCGTGGGGGCAAATCCACCGTCCCTACAGCAGCTTCCCTTTGAAAACTCCTTTTCCCGGGCTCTGTTTATCACACAGAGGGGTTTATGTTCCCTCTGGTTTTCTCTCCTGACTCAGGGCTGGTGCTGAAATAATTGTTGAAAATGGGCGGCTTTAAACCCAACCCTCCCATCTTACAGCTCCAGCCACCTCTCCATTGATAACAACATTTATGTACCATCTCATCAAACCAACACTCCCAGAGCCTCATCTCGACTGAAGGTGGTTAAAATTAAGGATTTCAACATCCTGAGCTCCTGCCACCTCCCTCGTCACTGCCTGTACCCAGCAGGACCATATTTTTCTCTATATTTTCCCTATATTTTCTCTATATTTTACTTTCTCTGTATTTTCTCCATATCATTTTCTCCACATTTTATTTCCTCTATATTATATTTCGTCTATAGTCCGTCTATATTTCATCTATATATTTTCTCTACAAAACCTGATTCTTTAATCCATCACATCACTCTGCTCATGTCCCACAGATAACAAATTTAAATGAAAGCATCTCAGAGAGCCCTGGTGCCTTGGGAGCTGCTGAGGAGCTCATGGCTCTCACCCACTCCAGCAAGATCTCGGGTGATCTCACAGCAAAGGCTCCAAAGAGCTGCCAGAGACATTCTTTCATTAATTCAACTCCATTTATTCAGCCTAACAGACGGATGCAGCTGAGCTGCCTCTCCTGTGCCTTGCATTCCTCACCTCCCACTCCATCCCATGCACAGGGGTGCCCCAACTCACGACACATCCAACATCAGCAAATTAAAAGGGGCTGGAGTTGCATTGTTTGAAATGGTTGGTTTGGGTAATTATGCAAAAAATACATTGCAGAAATGCTTGCACAATGCCTCCTTCTTTTTAACTTGGAGAAAAAAGAGAATTCCACAAACTTTTGCACCCGTTGCAAGGCGCGGGTGAGGCTCAGGCAGCGAAAGGTGAGCAGAAAGCAGAGCTGGGCAACACTCCCTGCCCAGCTCAGGGCTGCTTGTGCTTTCCACAGCCAAACCTTTAATAATTGATAAAGAAAAGGCTTTTGTAATGATCTGAAGATCAGCAGTGCAGGTGAAGGCATAAGGAGCTGGGCTTTAAGGCTGATTTTCCCTGATGGCTCGCGGTGATCCAGCCGGGCCAGCTGCTTTGCTCTGTGTTTGCTTCCAGTGGTTTTCCTTGCAAAAATGATAAAAGCCTGGCAGTTGTCAGTGGCCAGAGATGCCCTGGGACAGAGCCACGCCAGGCAGGCCATGGCACGCAGGCTGCAAACCACAGGCAAAGGGATTGCTGACAGTTGGAGCGGGGATATTGCACGGAGTGGCAGCGCTGGGTGTGTGCCAGAGCCTGCCAGGCTGGAGTGGGCATGGAGCTGGGCATGGAGGCTGGGGCTGCTCCGGGTGGGTGGTCAGGCAAGCCCTGGGACACCAAGTCAGGGCTCCCCTGGCATTCTGAGGTCAGATTGCAGCTGATCCCTGCCCCAGCCATGGATCCTGGGCTGGAGGAGCCCCATGGTCCCACTGCTCCTCCTGCAGGGGCTCATCCCAGCGGGCAGGGGAGCAGGATGCCCTTTGTCCTGGCACACACATCACAGCCCCGCTCCTGGGCACGCCCCTGGTGTGGGGACTGTCCCAAGGAGCAGCAAAACTCAGACTATAAGAAATTTTGATGTTTTCAGACTCAGACAAGGACGAATTGTTCCTCTTTTCTCCCTGGTTTTTGAGAAATCACCAAGAGCTCCCAGCACACTGAAGCCCCAGTTCCTTTCTGCTTTCCCTCTGCTCCAAATGATGTTGCAAGTGAAATTCCACATCTGGGTCCTGCAAACCCTCGTCCACTCCGCTCTGTCATGGGGTGCTGTAAATCAGGGCCCTGCTGTTGGTTCTTTTGATTAAATTCCCTCCTGATATTTGCCAGATTATTGGCACTAATTTAATTCCATTGGAGTAGGGAGTCTGCAGGGTTTTATAGCCTGGCTGTAAAACAGCTCTGCACTTCAGGGAGAGGCTTTGCACACTTTTTGATGAAAAGATGACAAACGAGACGTGCTCTGAACGCACTTGTGCTGAGGCTGCCAGCACAAACCCCTCGTGCAGGGGCAGGATTTGGCACCTGGAGAGGTCACATCCATCAGGGCTCAGTGTTTTGGGAGGAAATGGGATTGTCTGTGTGCCTGGTGCTGCTGCAGCCCGGGGAGTTTTCCAGCTGTGCTGGAGGATTTGATGCTTTGTGCAAAGCCCAAAAAGCAATCCCTGCCTCCCTGCCCGCCCTGGCCTGTGCCCACCAAGGGTCAAGAGCTGATATTTGCATTTTGGAGGCAGTTTGGGCTGGAGCAGAGGGAGGTGAGATCTGTCCCCACGGGTCAGCCTCCCGGCCTTGATTTCACGGGTGCAGATAAAGAGTTTTCCCCACTCAGTCGCAGGCATTGAGTGGGGGAGAAGCCGAACCTGTTTGGCTCTGGGGGCTGCCGAGACAGCCAAGCCGAGCCCCCGGTGACGGGGACAGTGCCACCAGTCCCCGTCTCTCTCCAGTGACTATAGAGGGAGCTGCATGACCAGCTTAGAGCGGAGAGCTGGTTCCCTGGAGCCTGGGCCAGGGGAGACGGAACCTCGCTGCCCCTGCTGCTGGGCCCCGCCGGGAAGTTGGGGTGCAGGAGGTGGTATGGGGAGGAGAGCAGAGGCTGAGAACGGTGTCACTGCCACCAGAGGTGTCCCACTGCTGCTATAGGATGGGGACACCAGACTGTCCGTGGTCCCAGTCGTGGTCACCATCCCTCCAGCCTTGGAGATGTCCCCTGTCACCCCAATCCCTGGTCCTGGCAGGGTGGGGCAGACAAAGCTCCAGCTGGAACGTGCCAAGGCCATTGGGATGGGATGGCCTGGCTGGATCCCCACGCCGGGGCTCTGGGGCCAGCAGGGCCAGCAGTGGTGACTCTTGCAGGGCTCTGTCTTCTCTGTAGGTCTCTGCTGGGACCAGCACAGCTCTGCCCTTGGCTCACCTCATCCTGAGGGAAATGCAGCCTGAGGGAGCTGCTCCCCTCTCCAGAGCTGCCTCATTTTGGTGCCCATCTCTCGTCCAGCTCAGTTGTGTTTTTAAGGACGACTCCAAGACAATACTTTCCAGGAATCCATCCCAGGGAGTTGTCCTTAACGGTCAAACATCCCTCCCTTCCTGTCCTCCTTTTGCTCCTCTTTGGGTTCCAGCTGGAGCTACTGTTGAGATGAGAGAGGAGCCCACTTCTGGTGCTGGCAGGGCTTGGCTTGGGCTCTTGTGTCAGGGCTTGGTCACCTCTGAGAAATCTCTGGAGAAATTCCAAACTTCCAGGCATTGATCTGCCAAGCACAGACTTTAATTTCTCCCCAGGACTGTGGAGATCCTCTTCCACTGCCACAGGAAGGATTTTCTAGTTCCATTTCCATCCTGCGTTTATCAGTGGCTGTGCCTGAGTCACCCCTTGCCCAGGGCCCCACAACTCCTTATATCGATTTTGCTGCAAGCCCTGAGAGCTGATTTATGACTTCTGCAACTAAAACTTGTCATCACAACCCCCAGACACACACAGACCATCGGAGAAGGTTTCTGGAAATGCAGCTTGAAGCTGCCCATGCTCACAGGTCACTGGGGCAGCTCGAGTGCCACCAAATGTCACCTCCTCACCAGGACCCAGGGCAGAGCTGCACCATTCACGCCCCCCTGGGCTGGAAGGATCCCAGAGAAAAGAAGGGACATGAGCATTACTGAAACCATGGAAAAAGCAGTGAATTTTTGTTCAAGACTCAAGCTCAACACAAGGCATCTCCCAGCCCAAGCCAGCTTTAAAAAAAAAAAAAAAATCCATTAAAATCCACATTTTAATGATGGATGAGCAGACACATCAAATTAGGCAGCTACCTCTGTGTGAGGCAGGGCGGGCAGGGTTTGCTGAGTTGTGGAATTCAGAGCAAGACACTGCTGAATCCAGGGAGCTGCTCCAGAGCCCCTCAGAAGGAGCTGGAATCTCCATTGCCACATGGAAACCACCTCAGCCTCTTCAGGGCAGAGCTGAGCTCACAGCTGAGTTCCTGACTCCATGGCAGATATACGGATGATCCAGCCGAATAGGAAAATGTAGCCGGCTCTGCATTCCTGAAAAATCACATCCTGGCAATGCCGGTGCCCAGGAGGAGTTTACTGGATAAACTGGGGGCCGGCCACCTTCCAAACTGGGCTTTGGGTTTGGGTTTCCAGCAGAGAGACATCCCGGGGCAATGCCGGAGGGGAGCTTGGGATGTGGTTTGTCAGAAGTGGTGACACAATAGAGGGGAATTTGCACCCTATTAAGAAAATAAAACCAGACTAAACCCGGGCTCTCCATCGCTGGTCTCAGGCTAAGGACAAAGTTGCTAAATTCACTTGCACAGCCAGTTCTTTGCATATCCACGAGACAGAGGAAAGAAAAGGAATAATTTGCCTTCCCCATAAATGTTTTCCAATAATTGAGATAATTTCCCACTTCAGACCAGTTCTCAGGAGTGGAAAGTGCTTCAGGCTCTCCGATCCTGAGAATTAAACCCAAGCTCAGCCCTGCTCATCCCTGGTTTTCAGCCTACTAAAATGAAAAGTTTTTTGGGTTTTTTTTGTTTTTTTTTTTTCTGGTAGGAAAGGATTTCTCTTCCAGTTAAACAGATGCTTCTCAGAGCATCACAAACGCTGGGCTGGGATTTGTGCCCCAGGAGCTCTCTCTGGGATTTCTCCCTGCTCTTGGAGTGCTGGGGACTCTCCCCGCTGTGGATGCTTTGGTGTCCCATGAGGGCTGTGCACACTGAAAGGATCCTTTCCTGCAGAGCTTTTCCATCTTCTCCTTCCCCATCGCCTCCTTTCCCGAGGCTTGTGGCAACCTCATTATCTCCGAGACTTCTGCTCCGCTGCCAGATTTGATTTTTATTATTAGTGGGAGAACGCACTTGTAGGAACCTCGTTTCCTCCAGAGCCAGGCTAAAAACACATCAGGAAGAGGAAAAACTTTGCCTCCATTTT
>VWZU01000426.1:12901-66937 GCA_013397095.1 Sterrhoptilus dennistouni
AGGTACCGCGCCCCCGCCCCGCCCCGCCCCGGCACACAGGGAGGGGAGGAGGGAGGGGAGACGGGCGGCGGCGGGGCGCGCACAGGACTGACCACCAGCAGCGAAAAAGAAGGTACTTTTTATTGTCCACAGACTCTTAAAGGTACTTTGCTACATCGTTTTATGTATTTTCTATCAGACTATACAGGTTCGTCTTCATGGAGCCCGACGTTGTACAACCGTAAAGTGATATGTTTGGTAGCGTATCTATAGCGTTTTAAAAACTTTAGAGTTTCTCTTTTTTCTTTTCTTTATTTTTGGAATGTACAGTATATGAGGTAAAATTAAGATTACATTAAAAACTGTCTTCAATGCAGTAATATGCACTGAGGCTCAAATGGCAAATACACTATTAAATGACTATCAAAAATAGGAGCTCATTTGAATTTTACTATGAAAAACGTTAAGTCACTGCAGGTTACCTGCAGTAACAAATCTTACCGTTTTAGACATTCAACCGTAAGAAATCTCTGGGCTGTGACACGCAAACCTCATTTGCACTGCCAAACATGGCACTTTTAAGAAGGTTCTAGAAAACATCAGTTATCGCGGTATCCTGCGGGAAGGTATCAGCCTATACGTACAAATGACAAATTTGAAATAAAATGTAAACATACAGTACATTTTAAAGACAGATCGTTCTCGCCACGTGGAGGCCAAGTTCTTTGCCATTTCTTTTTTTTTTTTCTTTTAAAAAAACAAAACTCAGCAACATTATTCTACAGCACAGATCATTGGACGTATAAACAATTACAATACATGCCCGTTCTAATATAAGAGAAATTCTTCAGAGATCTTCAAAGCACAAGACAGAGGTTCCTTTTTTATTATTATTAAGACTGACAGAAGTGTTTAATACTATTAAAAATGCTAAACTGAACACAACTAGAAGTCATTAATGATCCACTATCTTGTAACTCAAATAAATTAAAAGTAGCTAATTACAAAGTGTATAACAAATAACATAAGTGTGATGAGACAAGGATTTTTTTAAAAAGATAGTTTCACTACAAGCTTTGTGTCACTGGCAATCATTGACATCTAGCAAGATGTTCAATGGGATACTTGTTAAAATTCAGTCTGGTCATTCAAGAACTCACAAATGCAAGCTCACAAAACATTGATGAGTTATGCAATTGCAAAGTGCTCTAATGCAACATTAACTACATGCAATCAACGTACAGTATCCAAAGAGACATTACATTAAACATTAGGATCTCAAGAAAAAAGCAGCTTTAAGTTTTCTGGTGCAAATTACTACACTTCGTCTTCTGATTTGGTGCCCCAAAGAAAGAAAGAAGGAAAGAAAAAGAAAGGAAGGAAGAAAGGAAAAAAAAGAAAAAGAAAGATAGAAACAAAACAAACAAAAAAAGGCAGTGCTTATTTCAGGTGGATATGGCAAGTGAATGTTGGGGAAACAGCAAAAATTCAATAATGAATTTTATCTCAAAATTCTACTGACTAGCCAAAATCAGAGGGCACAGACATCTGTATAAGCTGTATCCAATCAAAGGTCAACTTTGGAAATGTGTTTTTCAATTTAAATATCAAATCTAAGAAGGTTTCTTACACTTTCCCTTCTATATTCAGAAGTAAAAGAGGCATTTTTGTAAGTAAACATCAAATCCTGGGGGTAAGATAAACCACTTGTGCCATCTCCTTGTAGTCTTTCAAAAACATCTACTTGCAGTGAAGAACTCCACATTTATCACATAAGAAGCTTCCTTCATGCATACTCTTCCATCCAGTTTATTATTTGCTGCCTGAGAAAAGCCCCTTCTGGTTTTCAGCATAAATCCTGCTTCCCAAATAATTAAGACAAATGAGGAGGTAGAAATACAGCGCTAAATTGCTTTCACAGCATCAGATTAATATTGTGTACAGCACAAGTTTGTTAGTTTAAGTTTTAAATGCGATCTACACATTCTTCCCTGTAATGTTAGCAACCCTTAGAAGTGTGGGCCAGGAAATCATCTTTACACTTGCATTTACTGGTCAAAGCCTTTTCGTTAAACAATGCGTGCCTGCCCCATATTGAGTTTGTACTGCATGAAGGCATATAAAGAAAAGATTATATTTCTGTGGCTTGCATTTTAATAACGTGTCAGCCTATTCCTACGAGTAAGCATTTTAAAGTGGCTGAGAAAGTTTGCATCAGTCCCAATGCCGGTGCTAAATGCCTGGTTTTGTAAAAGCAAGAGAACAGAATTACTTTTAGATGATGAGAAAGTAAAATGTGATGGGCAGCATTATAAAATAGAACTCTTTTCTTCACTTTATGACGAAGTACTGAATGATAACAGCAATCAGAATGGAAAAGATAGCGAAAAGTGCAAGGATGACAGCAGCACACACTTGGTCGCTCTGCGACCATTGTGTCCTTGTGGTTTGCACAGTGTCCTTGTTGGTGCTGGCCGGTGGTTCAGTCCTCTGAGAGATGAATAGCACTGGGGTGCTGTAGGGGCCCACCAGGTCCTGGTGACCCGTGGCCTCTTGGCACTGGCGAATGGCACATGCGCGGAATCGGTATTCACAGTTCAGCTGGAGGCCCGTGTATCGGAATGACCAGTCTGGGCCCTTGTAAATCTGGCAATAAGGGGGGAAAAGGGATACATCAAGTAAAAAAGGACTATATACACACATGTATCTTATATGATGAAAGTAACTAAAAAGGATGACAACTCAGCAGTGTTTTCACCCACGCAAAGAAAAATGGACAGAAAGCTCAAACATGCAATTGAAATACCAGATAAAATCTCCAGTTCTTTTAGTGAATCATAAGAACTACACTTGCTTGTGTGGAATGATGAGTACACACCAAATAAACTCTGTCACAAGGTGTTTTAGTGCCCACTCACAATGGGATGCAATATGCAATATCGTATCATGGGATTTTAGGCAGTTAACTCTGCATCAAGATAATTCATTAAGTCTAATTCAATCCAATGTACTTTGTTGTGGTTATCTGTATTTAAAATATTATGATTTATCCCAATAAACACTGTATCAGGAAAGCCTGAGAGTCCTCTTTGTAATTCTTAATTTCATCATATTTCCAAGACAGAGATGACTTATGAGGGTGCTCTCCAGAGGTCTCTCAGTTGGCAGGTTAACATGAGTTCACAACGCTTCAGCATGTTCAATGAAATCTAAATTCTGGTTTCTCAAATTAATTAAATTTGCAGCTATGTAAAGGTTCTGTGAAAGCCAACAAAACGTCACAAGGACACAGTTATAGGTACTTCAGTAAGTATGGAGGTATTAGGTGGGTAGCACAGCGCAATTTGATTTCTCTCTTAAAACTCCTTTACCCTCCCATCTCCAAATATCTGGATTTGCTTTATTTAACCGGTAGCATGATATAGAAATATCACATCATCAGGAGCTTTCCCTACAGTTACCATACTGTTAGGCAGTATCCTGAAAATGCAAACTAGAAGTGTAAAGAAACAGGAAATCCCTTCTGATTCTGCTGTTCAAAGAGCTCTTGCCTGTGCCTGAGGCTACTCTTAGAGTTCTCTGACAAGTTGAGCTTTACTGGAATCTACAACCTAGAGACTCCTCTCTGAGGCAGGGCAGGTCTCAGAGGAAGTGCAGCTTCCTCAAAATTCTGCTAATTTGGATCATGCATTTGGGAGTGAGCAAAGAGGCCACTGACACACATCCTACTCCAGTTCCAGCTATGCCAGCTGGCAGGGGCTACCATCCTCAGCTGCTTGTCTTCAGTGCCTTGCCAGAAGTTGCCTTCTCCTCCAGTGTTTCCTGGGGTATTTATATGGTTGCTTCCTAACCCCTTTTAGATCTTTGACTGATGTATACAGCTCAAAGAGCACAAATTAACTTATTTTGTCTGTAGCATGTAAAGAGCAATGATGAGCAATTTGGGTGATGGATCAGCAAGGAGGAGAAAAGTGATGTTTTGGCAGTGAAATAGCAGGAAACAGCTTAGAGCAGACTTTCAGGCAGTTTATTTTTTTTGTCCATGTCAAGTAAAATTTCCACCATCATGTCTAAATGTCTTAAAGGCTGTTTTCATACTGTTTACTTCTTGATTGTTCCAATTCTAATTTTTGCAAATTAGTATTTTTATTTTATTCTAACTTACTATGCTAGACTGCTCTGCAGAGGCAAAAGCAATCACACACCTCAGACTACTTTGTTTTTACCACACTCAAAGAGCAAACTTTTATTTTCTTGCCCAGATCATTTGGCAATAGATACTGATAATCACAGTGTGATTTGACTCTGTGTCTAAAAGCAACACAGACCACACCTTACATACCTAATATTGCATTAACAATGTCGAAGTAACAAAAAAGAATATGGCAAGATGTCTCAGTTTATGGTTCATCTTTTACTGAAAAATTTAACAAATGGCCATAACACAGTGCTACACTGAAAGCTATGAAAATATTCAGGCCTATAATCTACCAAAGCACAGGTGAAATTTACTTAATATTGAACTATAATAAAGTTATAGTGTACTAGAATTAACTGTTTCTGTCCTGGAAGAAAAGTTCCTTGGTTTATTAGTATGAAACAGTTTTCAAGCCTATTTTCATGGCAAATGTCAGGCAGTTTATAAACTGTGAAGCAAAAAAGAAACCCAAACTGGGAAGCAAAATTAGCACTGAATGCAGGATAATTTGTACCTTGGCATTTCAAACTGCTTCTTTGCTCTTAGTGCAAAGAGAACCCTTTGCCCCTTTCCTCCCCAGTCTCAATTCTGTACCATTAGGTAAAAGGCTTCTTTTTGTCAGTTGTTCCATTAGTGGATGACTTCCTCACCGCTTGATGTGTCAAGCTGTATTTAGTGAACATCAGTGTAACCCAGAGAGGCTGTAATTTAGTACAGAAACTCATTCTGAGAAGGAGATGGGTTTAGGAGATGCTACCTTATATTATTTAGTAACAAAAAGTTAACATGGTGACTGAAAGGATACTGGAACACAGTAAGCTTTACTAAATCTCATCTCAACTAATTTTACTAAACTAGTTATCACAAATGATAATTGAATAAAACCACCATAACTTAAACACATCATACCTGTTTGAATTCTGAGTCTTTTCCCACCATGACCTGAAGACAGTAGATAACGGGATCACCCTTCATGGGCTGCAGAACCTCCCATGTGATTTCACAAGTGTGATCGTTTATTCTTTCTATCCTTGGTGCTGAAGGAAGGAAGCACAAAAGTGACAGCTAGCTCTGCTTTCCCCATCACATACTGTCACATTCTAATGACCTTTAAAATTCTACCTCCTATTTTGTCTCAGAGAAACAAAAGATTCAGATTCAAATTTATTCTTCCTCCAGTGTTTCCTGGAGCAACAACTAACAATTCATCCAGGTGTCTCCTCCTAGTTTAGGTATCATCCAAGGAAAAGCAAATAAAATTTAGTGAGTATAGGTGTGCATCATATACCAAAAAAACCCCAAACAATGCTTATTATTCTAAACATGCTAGAAAGCATTTCCACCTTAAGTTGCCACTCTCCTGGTGGGGATTCTAAGCAGGGGATTCTAAGTACAAACTTCTTATGTCAAAGAATGTACAAACGCCAGGTCTTAAATTTTTTGAGCGAATATTTTAGGCAATTACATGAAAGGAGCATTTTCCCCACTGTCCCTACCTGCATTTGAAAAGGGCTTAGTATTCTCAATATCCCAAATACAACATAATACCAAAACCAACCTGCTATTCTCCCACCCCCCAAATGACAAAAGAAGCACCCTTACCTTTCAAGGCAGCTGGAACAGATTTGGGAGTAGTGAAAATATATTCTTGAGAAAGGGGACCTTCACCAGCTTCATTACATGCCTGAATACAAAATTTGTATGATGTTGACTCACTGAGTCTTTGAACTTTGTATGTATGACATGGTCCTCTGTATAAGGATACAAACCTGAAAATGGAACGAGTAACTTATTTTAAACACAGAAAAGGACTTCTGAAGCAGCTGAAGTATTGTCTTGAAATCTGTTCCCACCATTTCCCACAATCTAATGAAAAGCCCAGAAAGACTTATTTCAGAATTAATCAGTGTTCTGGCTGCTATAAAACAACAAGCTCATTTTCCAGGAGCAAGTTTTTATTTCTCATGTTTTTGAAATAAAAATGTCTTGCACGAAGAACACTGCAGATTCTCTTATACCAAAACTGTTCCTAAGCATTTTAAGAAACTGTTCTGCATTTGAAACAATGTGAAAAGACAGCAGTAGTGTCTCTCAACGAACTGCATTTTTTCCCCTTGGCCATCTACTCCTCCAACATCTTTAGCTTTTCAAAATCAGGTAATTAGATTTTAGCTTTTTGCCCCTTTGCTCCCTTACTACACCTAAAAAAAGTACCATGGTTCCAATTGCTCTTGTACATCATTGTTGGAGATGGGCTCATGCAGACCTGCACAGCAGGGCAGAGTCACACCTGTAGCGCACATCAAACGTGTTTCTGAGAGTTTTGTACACTGGCCACTCTCCTTCATGTGGCAATTCTTGTACAAACTGAACATGGCAACTCTTGTTTGATTTTCAGTTTTGGTGTCCCCAAGACACAGCACAAATTTCTCTCTTCCTGCACAGGTTGTCATCAACTTTGGCTTTTTCTTATCTTTTAAAATTAAAACAGATGGTAGCTGCAAAAGACCTATTCTTTGGTAATGGCAATGAATTTATTTCCAGTTAAAGAGTCTAATTTATTTCCCTCCTTACAGCACAGCAATTTCACATAGTAGATATCTTTGATCTTTTTGTCAAGCTAAAGTTACTCATCAGACATGGAACACTCTGTAGCAGTACTGCTCATCATCAGTTAGACAAGAGTTCTTGCTGTACCACCTCAGCTGACATTCTATTTAACATGAGACAAGGGATCCCTCAAAGTAATAATTTGTATTAATTTCCACTAAAATAATTACATATAAGGCAACAGAGAGTAAACTATTCATGCCTTCTGATATTAGATCTATAAAATTCACAACACTGATTGGACTTGTTACTTTGACAAAATATTTAACGAGAAATGAGAGAGAAAATTGTGCTGGTACGAAACATTGCATTAAACTCTTCATGTTGAACTGTAAGTAAAAAACAATGACATTTTTTATCTTGTACTTCTCAGCACAGAACACTAGAGCCCTTTTTGCCTTGCCAGATGAGATGACCTTCTACATCTGCTGTAAATTTACCAAAGCATATGGAATTTTGCCCTTTGCTGCCATCTCCCAAGCATCAGACCATGGCGACACTGGGCAGATTAAAGCAATGCCAAAACCAACCTTCCATTCTTGTCCTCCATTTGAAGGTGGTACTGGATGGAGTCAGTCAATGCTTTTGCAGTTCCCTCTCCCCACTTCAGCTTGAGAGTCTGAGAACTGTATGCAGCACATTCCAGCCGAGGTGGATCTGGGGGCAGAGGCTTCGTTTTCAGTTTTATGGTGTGGCTGAAAGGACCTGCTCCAAGACTGTTGAGGGCTTGAATTCGTACCCTAGCATTTGGAAAAAGAGAGATTAAATTGACTTAAAAATAGATTCTAAAAATAACTGGTCATATCCACCATTCTCATTAAATAGAGAATAATGGTACTATCTACAATGAAGACTTTTATCAGTATTATGCTTTGACAGACTATTTACTTTAACAGTGGTCCATCTTTCTGACTGTGCAGGCCTTGAATCAAAATTTTTGATAGCCACATTGGAGTGATGAGGGAAGGTAAAAAAAAACCCACCCCAAAGAGGGGAAACCATATCTGTGACTATTTTACCAGGTGAGTTCCAGGATGACTAACAGACATTTCTATGGACTTTTTTGAACAGATCATATTCATGTGAAAATAAAGTGAGGTGCCCAGCCATCTCTCTTGCTGTTTCCACCAGTAACACATCTCTGGGCACTTGCAGACACAACCCCTCTTGGGTCTGCCTGCAAAGTGACAGGGGAAGCCAGAAGCCGCCACAGGACACAAAGCTGAGGAAGTTGCAGAACTGGATACTTGGGGATAAGGTAGGGTTTTATTTCTTCTTTGATACTCCAAGGAAGACAATGCTGGTATTAGATTTTTAAGTAAGAATTAAAAGACTTAGCCAAGAAATTTGTTTCTGAAAAGGAAAAAGCAGGTAACAGAGGCTCTTTATGTATTTCACAGGTAGCCACAAGGAGCAAAATGTGTCTAATTTCATTTTGCAGACTTAACATTTGCTTGTCCGAAACAGTATCTAGGTAACTGGAAAAAAGTAATTGCAGTAATTAAATTCTGAAACAGTCAACCACACAATTGCAAAATGTGGAAACACAAATGTGTATGCAGACTAAAGAATAAATATTTCTCTTTCACTACAGTAATATTTAACATTATGCTAATTTATTACAGCCCAGGACTAAGGTTAATACATGCAATTTTTTTATTTGCACAAGGAGTTGACAGTGTATTCTATTAAAAAAAACCATGTGGGTAGAAGTATAGACCTATCTCTGCAATGGAAGTGACTTTTTTCAGTCTATGACACAGAGAGCAACAGCTCTTCAGATTGTTAGCATTACTGTTAAGTAATTATAAGGCACACAGAAACACTGTATTCTGACAAATAACCATAAAACAGTAATTAAAGATTCAGAAAACTGTGTAGCCAGATGATATCCTAATTATACTGAAATCAGAGTGGGCTAAAAGTCTGACCTCAGTGGGACTGCCATTCTTTAACACTGAGGACATGTTTTTGTAACAGAGATTTGGTGCCTTCAGGCAAAACTACTGGTTTTTGCATTTATATTTTTCAGTAACCCTTGGACTGAACATACGAGATGATTTCAGCAACTAAAATTCTTCAAAAGAGATGCATAGCTGGCTGATTTTGCAAAATGATACTGTTCATGCTGACTTCCACTTCTTCTGCAGATAAGGCAAATTGCAGCTGTCATTAGATCAGACTGGACATAGTCCTTCCTTGGATGGATTTTACCTTTTCAAACAGAAAAGCAACCAATCCAAATCCTGTTATGAATCTGAATATGTGATGTGAATGCAGTTAAATTGACACATTAACCAAACAGATACAACAATACTGCAATAAACTAACATAAATTACTTTTGACAGAAAATAAAAATAGCACATCTGTTTATGATGATCATCATTACAAAATGTCTTTTTGCTCCATGGCTGTGCACTAATGTGCCTCTGAGAGTAATAATGAAGACAACAAAAAATACAAAGAAACAAAGCACCTGTTTTTGTGGAGGAAACAGTAAGCTATCAAGCAGCTGTGCATCACATACCTGTAGGTAGTATCTGGCTGTAAACCATCTATAAAATAGGTCAGATCCTTCCCAACAGTTATTGGCTGCTTATCTCCAAAATCTATGCTGTAGCCAAGGATTTCAGATCCATGGTCACAAGGTTCTTCCCAGCTTATAGCAAGGCATGTGGAAGGAGAATAGTGTGGACTTTCAACTTCATCTTCACTTAGTCCACGAAGACAGGTCACAACTGCAGGTACAGAGGCTGGAGTCATACATGCCACTACTTCACTGAAAGGGCCTGCACCTGCAACATTCACTGCCTGCAAATCCAAAGTAGACCATGTTTTTATGGCAGAGTCAATTCCTGTTTCCAGATTTCACTAACAATAGTTTTACATCTTTACCTGAACCCTGCAATAGTATATAGTGGCAGGCAAAAGCCCTTTCACTTCACAGCTGAGCCCAGGCCCACAATAGGAGATCTGCATGCATCCTTCCACACCGCCCCACTCCAGCCGATACTCTGTGACATCAGCTCCGTTACTTACTGGTACCTTTAAAATGGATATCAAGAAATGAAAGTTAAATATACTGACGTAAGAAAAAAAAAAAATCAATCAAACTCACCACATTTATATTTTGTTTTTGTTCCAGAGGAGTCTTACTCTCCCATTTCTTTGCTGATTTTTAATTAAGTACAGTAGAAATAACAGGCAGAGTTTGATACAAATTTCAGGAAGTTCAAGTAAGACAACTGCAAACACAAAGTCCTGGACTGATACAATAAAGTACAGACTGAGGAACAACCTTTACAAAAAAAACCATGTGCGTCCTGGTGAGAAAGCTAAATAAAAATCAGCAGTGTGTGTCTGATGAAGGTGAACTACATATTGGTTGTATTAGCAAATGTGCAGCAAGAAGGGTAAAAGGAATAACGATTCCTCTCTACTCAGCACTTGTGAGGCTGCATCTCCAGTACCATCTCCTGTTTTGGGATCCCCTAAAGGAGACAGACATTGACATAATGGAGTAGGTCCAGTGAAGGGTCATGAAGCAGGAGTGCAACACACAACAAAAATGTAAAGTTTACTTGATAGCAAGGTGATCCAGCTAAGGGAAGATCTTATTGCTGCCTTAAATTACTTACTGTGAAGGTACAAACAAGCATTGTGACAAAAATTTTTCTTGAAGATGGCACAGTGCCAAGACAGGAGTCATTGACTAGCATTAAAGGGTATTTTGACTAGACATAAACAAACAAACAAAAAATCCTACAAAATGAGAGTTTACCCAGGCAGTTTTACTAGGCTGGAACATCTTCATTCTTGGAGATAAATAAAATTTCACTGGGAAAGGCCCTGAAAAATTTAAACTATCTGAATAGAAGGTTGAACTAAATGGTATCTAGAGGTCTACTTCAGCCTTAATTACTGTGTGACTCTGTAAAACAGACATCTAACATCACTCAAATTAACTCTACTTGAATGTTTTATACTATTTTTTAAAAAAGGCTTTGCTTGTAAATATTTAAGGAGCGCTCCTCTGACATTCCTCCAGTAGGAAGCATGAACACTACTTTCCAGGTGAAAGTTTTTTTTTCTGTATAGTTCTGTAATACTTCACCCCATCTCTAAGCTACTAAAATGCTGTGTTTAAAGAGTATTCCCAGACAGAATCTTTCTTTTTACAAGCTTAATTTTTATCTATTGCATTTTTTTAATCAGACATCTAAATACTATGGGTTTATAGGAAGTCTGTGAGGCTTTTGCTATATTATTACTGATGTAATAATATAAAATTAAATCAGATTATAAGACCAAGAAACGCATAATTATCTATTGTATTATGTGGATACATTGTCTCTGAGGAACTATAACTATGTTAAAGAAAATTTTTAAGACCAGACTGCATCACTCAGAAATGCAGAGCAGCAGCTGCGGCAAAGCTTTTAAACAAAAGAACACAGTAAGATCCAGCACCTGCAGCCTGCCAGCTTACTCCTGCCTTGTAATGGCATGATGAATGACTAAGGTTTCACCTATTGGAAAATCAGTTAAGTTTGCTTACAAATAAAGTGATTTTTCAAGCTGAACTCAAAAATGCAGAAGACCATTATGTAAAGACAGGTGTTGCCATGGCATTCTTACCTCCCAGGACACCTGAGCACAGGCAGCAGATCTGCACGTCACTTGAGGTGGCTTGCACTGATCTGGGGGTCCAGGTGCTGTAGTTACTTCACATTTTTCTGAGTATGGTCCAAACTATTAAAAAGAGAGTTGATACATATACATTGTAAAAATTAAATTACTACTTTTTAAAAAACAGTTTACTATAGTAAGGACATGTAACAGCAACCTGAAACTTTCTATTACTTCTTTATAAAATAAGTTTCTGTGGACTGTGGATTCAGGATTTATTTCAGTATCTGACTATTCTCCAGAACAGCTATAAATTTTTCTTCTCTCCAGCAAATGCAGTGTAAATAATTTTGACACTTCAAACTCTTGGGAAAACCAGCGAAGTACTATCCAAAGCCTTATTCTGAAGTTACATGATGGCTGCACTGGAACATAAACCAATTGATACTGCCTATTGAAACCTATGTAAAATAAATAAAGAATTCAAAAACTGCTGAGCTATGAGGAGATAAAAGTTAGGATAGTGCTTTAAGGCCTTAAGCTGCAGACCTCTCCACAAACAGTGCCAACTCACCCTGACAGTTTTTAATGAAGTGTACATTATTGAACAAATCGGGACTTTGGGTACATAACTAAATAAAGCTTATTCTACAGAAACAATTGATTTGAACACATTTAATACTCCACAGAGGGAAAATAGTCTTGTATCTGATAGAACATGTACTCAGAAGTTGAACTAAATATAAAAATTGAGAGTCAGGAAACACTAATTATTATGTTCTGAACACCAACAGCTGTAAAAATAAAGGTCAATTTACAAAGCTGTATACAGAAAATAATTTGCTACCTTACTTCACATGAGAACAGTGAAGTTGTAACAGAGCTTTAATAAAGTCCTTAGCATTTCCTAATGATTTCCTAATGTTACTGTTCAGATAAAAGACATAATTAGCTATTTTCTCCTCCCTTCATCTAAAAATCCCCTTCATTATAAACTGATGTTTAACTGTCTGTTCCCACACAACAATAGGCTATGTGACTCAAATGACTCTACATTAGAAAATCCTAATTTTAAAATTACTGTTAAATGCTTCTTTTGAAATAAAAAATCCTTAATTAGTGATTTCAGTCTCTGGATTGAATTTCATTTCAGACTGCCTCCTTACCCCAGCCTTGTTGGCTGCTCTCAGTCTGAAGCTGTACATCCTCCCTGGAAGAAGGCTGCCCACTGTGCATTCAACATCAGAACCCTGGTAAACCTCTCTGTGTTCATCGCTTTCCGCCTGAAACATTTCCAGACCATAACAGGTAATGGGTGAACCACCATCTACCTGAGGTGGTCCTAAAAATAAGAAAGAAAGAAAGAAAAGCTTATTTAATTTTAACACCTAACACATTTGGATTCGTTACTATTTCTAACTCTTATAATAAAATTACCCCAACGCAGCTGAATTTCTCTTGCTCTTGGTCTACCCTGTAGCCTTGGAGGCTGGCATGGACCAGGAACCACTGCTGGTGTCTGCACCAGTAAGGAATCAGATACCTAAACCAGAAAGATAGATTAATGAAGTTATCCAGGCCAAAACAAGAACTATCAGTTATGCTACAAGTAAAGGCAAATACCTGAGTCAGAAACAAGATATTCCCCCTTTTTAATGACATCTTCAAAGATGTGAAGATGCTGAAATGATCTGGTATGTATTTCTCATAATATAAACCATGCCAAAATACTCACACTATATGCAAAAAATGCTTTTGTATTTTGATACACATGCAAAGAGTAGAATGAAAAACAGTGGTTAATTATCAGTACAAACCTAGTACAGATGCTTGAAATATGACTTCCTCAATGTAAACTCATTCTTTTTTGCATCAGACTGCAGCTTAATGAATTCTAAATCCTTACTCTAAGGGTTCTATACTTTCTGTGGTAAAACCTTCAGAAAGCAAAAGTGGGCCAAAGTATCAATCAGAAGAGATTAAAAAAAAGACATTTCAACTTTTTCATTGCTTAGCAATACCTAATGTGCAACAAGGTTCTACCTCTGATCTAAAGTTTGGGCAAACATTGCCTAAGAACATAACAACCCATGCAGCAGATGTCACTGACTGTTCTGGATGCAGACAGAAGTGACCAGAGACAATGAGGGGTTATTTGCTTCAACATGATACAGAACAAACAGGAAGTTGGAAAGCCTTTAGGTTTACAGAAGAAATGAATCTCAGAGTCTCATTTCACAGCCAGTTTCTGTGTATGTTCAAGAAAGAGTGGACTGGATGATCTGCTGCTTTTCAGCTCCTTTGAATATATTGATGCACTGAACAACTGCTGCTACTTAAAGGCAGAATGTTACGCATATATTCATGAGAAGCTGCAGAAGACTTAATTCTTTCTTCACAGTTCTTCTGTTGATTTCTGACACCTACAGAAAGTATCAAGACTTTCTTAAGTTATTTTCTCTTTGGTATTCATGTTAACTCTAAAATCATGGAGTAGGGCTGTATGGAAGTAGGTTGCCAGAGTAAAAATCTCCAAAGGCTTGAGGTCTGGTAACTGGGAAAGCACTGCAGCCAAGCCAGCATTGAAGGAATCCAGATTTATGCTTAAGACAAGGTGACTGTAGTCAAGGTTATCTTTGCAGGAGACTGCTATGTGGAGGAAGAGCACATACATTTCCTGTCATAAGGCAGGGCTGGGTAGAAATGGCAAACACCAAGAATATAAGGCTTTAAGATTTTTGTGACAGCAGCTTGACAGTAAAGCCGTGCTACAAGTCTGCAAAGAGCCAGGGCTGGCTCTGTTGCACTTGCTGCTGAAAAGGGAGAGCAAATACAGCAAGACATTTTGGCACTGGCAGCTGAACTACACCACAGAATTGACAATGCACATGTGTGTGTATGTAATTTCTGTGTATAAAGGAATATAGTATGGCACGGCAGATTGTTTAGGAATACTGAAAAGTAGAGCAATGTAAACATTTTAATTGTGCATGAGAGGGCACAGGAAGCACAACCCTGTAAAGCCTGAGTGAAGACTTCTTCCCCTGCCTGCTGGGGTGACTTGGCTACTCAGACAAGGTACTCCACTGACTAAAGGAAATACATTCAATTCACAGAATCATAAAATCTTCTGAGCTGGGAAGGATCAAGGATCATCAAAGTCCAGCTCCTGGCCTCAAGACAGACACAAGAATCACACTATGTGAGAAGCCATTGTCCAAATGCTTCCTGAACTCTGTTATGCTTGGCACTGTGACCAATTCCATGGGGAGCCTTTTCAAGCACCCTTCTTAAACTGCTGTATTGGGTTAGGTCTTAATAAATGACATTGTATAAATGCATCACATAAGAAAAGTATATGTAAATAAGACAATCATGTCAAATAAATTATAATACCAGAAAAAAATATTCAGATATATTTCTTTAACAAATGAGCAGAAACTCGAACCACGGTGCAGGAATACTGGAACTTCTCTCAGGTTCCAACTATGGCTATTTTGTTAGGCACTTCTGCGCAATATTTACTTAAATATCTACTGGACCAGATTTTCTTACAAAAAGAAATTCTATTTAATAAAAATATTAGCTGATATTACCGTGCTTTGTCCTCCTTCCCCAATGCAATATACACGTAACCGATAGGAAGAGCCCGGATTTAGTCGGTCACACACATGTTCCCGAGTGGCTCCGCTGTATATTGTCTCCCATTTGTTTCCTGAAAGGTTAGGAATAAGTGTGCAATGAACCAAAGTGTAATTTGCCACACTTCAGTACCAGCCACAGCAGGCATCCTAACTTCACTAAAATAAGTGTATGCTTATACCTCAGTATCCCTCAGCTCAGAAAGCTTGAAATTTTCATCCTCCAGGGTTCCAACATATGCCTGATGTTTATTAAAAAAATAGAAACTGAGACTGCCTTGAATTTCCTGGAAGATCCTATAATTTCATAAAGATAGTTTCCTAGGTGTAGATCTACTGAAGTGAAATAGCTTCCTTATTTGGTATTTGTCTTAAGTAGAAGAGAACTTACTGGGTCAGCAAGCACATTCAACATTATACCCAAATATACAGAAAAGATACAGAAGTAAAATTTTTCACAGAAAACAAACTTCAAATTACATTACCATTTTGCAGGCTATTTCCATTATTTGCTACTCTTAAATCAGAAACTCTAACATTCTCTCTCTCTTTCTAAGAGATTAAGCAGGGAGCCTGGGGACTTTAAATCTCCAACAATGCAACACACCACAGAATTTAGAAGGCTGGGAATGAAACGTAAAGCACAACTCACTAAATTTGCATGAAAGGCTTGGGTGCATCAATCCAAAAGTGACTTAATGTGAACACAGATGACAGAGAGAGGAAAGCAACAGACTAACAGCCTGAGTGGGCTCCCATCATATCTGGGGGCTGTGCTCTGTCTTAATCTGACACAGCATTGGAGGAGTTGGAACTTTTATTCTCGATGTGACTGTGTTTCTGAACTCCATAAGGCTACTTAAGAGGTCTAGATTTTTACATAATTTAGCAAGATAGGTTTATGTCCAATTTAGAAATACTGTCAGTTTCCTTTCTGTATGAAAGAACAGAAAAACAAAGAGCAGAAAGTTATCCCAGCTGCATCATTGTTCTCTTTTAACAGTGATAAATAGAGTACAAGCTTTTTTTTCATCTCCCATGCAGACAACAAAGCTACATGTCCCTGTCTTCTTGCCCTAAAATGTCTGAAATGTCTAATTTCATTTCCAAAACTGACTAGATCTAATCAGTAAGTTAAACAAAAAGCATCTCTTGCATCATAGAATTTTGATGCATCTTTCTTTTCTAAATCAGAGAAAAAGAATTCCTTGTGTACAAGCATCAATGTACTTCTATTTTCTTTCGATATCAGTCCCTGGCAATAACTTTCCCTGTCATAATACACATTTTATTCTTCCCACATGCACACAGAGACAGGAAAAAATCCCCCACACAAGTGAATGCAAATGTATGATCCTAATACTTACCACTTAAGCCTTCAGACATTTCCACAACATATGTGTTTATTGCTGCTCCCCCACTGTCTTTTGGTGGATCTATAAAAAACAGCAATATTCCAACTAAGTGGGGTAAGTTAAATGGCTTTATACCTTTTGGGGAGGATTTCCCAATGGCAAAATCAACAGACAGCTGGAGATGAGTGCTTATTTAGGTGGAGAGGGTGCTAGTCCAGGGCAGCAGCGAATCACTCCAAGTCCTGCTATGTGAAAGTCAGCTCTCAGCCCTTCTGTACACTCTACACAGGAAAAGGGACAAGGGCATCACCCCGAGAGATGCCACAGCAAACATTTAAGTCTCAAGTGCTGTGGAAGGCTGCCTGAGTATGGATTCAGGGACACAGACTCTAATAGTCCTGTAATTTGGACTGCAGACAGAAAAAAATATCGCAAGGATTTGAATATTAAAATATTTTTAATTTTTTTAAGGAGAAAATTTCAAAAACCTAAATATTTTGGGACAAAACAGAATTCAAGAGCTCTACACTGAAAACTTACTTCTTAACTTCTAATATATAGCGCACTATCCTCCCTGGTACAGTATTCATGTACAAGATACAAATCTACAGACCTTTCTTTGACATATAATCCCAACACCATTTCTCAAAAAACAGCAAAATTAGAATAATGTGAAACAACATTTTGCATTAATATGAAGACAGCATGATACTTCAACACAGAAGGGAACTCTTGCCTAAACATCACACTACAGATGTGCTGGATGAAATTATGTTGGCTCTTAGGCAAGGGTTATGTATCATGAAATACCAGCTAAATAAAATGAGACTTAAGATGGCAGATAGCACGTCTTTGGTTGGAAGGAAATTACTCCAAATGAAAAATAAAATTGTCACATTAATTGCCACCTAGAAAGAGTATCACTGTTCCAAATAAAGACCATTAAAAGTTTTATATATAAATGGATATTTTAGGTAGTTTTTGATGTACAAATCAGGTATTTTTAGTAACTTCATACATTATGCATCATACATAAAAGATCAAGTATTAGGTCCTGATGTAGCAAAGCACTCTGGGAAGATGCATGACTGGACTTGCTGAGTACTATTTATACTCTACAAGTAAATTTCTTATTATTGATGCTAAAGAATGAAACACTGTCAAATAGAAATAGGTAAGAAGTCACAATAAACGTAATTTTTTACCATCTGATTTTCTGCTAAAGTACGGCATCACACAGTATTGTTTAACTTTCTCCTATTTTACAGCATAAGGCTAAATTTCCTGAACTTAAGGAAAAGTTTTTCAACATCCTTAGCAAATAAAAATTTACCTATCAAAATCAAATAGTTTGAAGATACAGGTTGAACTTCAATCTTCTCTTTTGGTAAGAACACAGAATTGTGGGCTCTTATCCACTTTTGGTGGCAGAGAAACAGAACTTCTTAGTACATCGATTAACCACACTTTTTAAAGTGTTGTAGTCCTGTGCAGTAACAGTCCCTATTACAATTAGCATATCATTCTTCCCATATAATTAGTTGTACTGCCACACTAAGTATTTTGAGTCAGTATTTTTCCATATAAATGGATCATAATGGCTCGGTTGACTAAAGTGTTACTAAAGTAAAACCTGACCTTCTGTATAAAAATTATTATGCATGTAATATATATTAAAAATACAGAAGAAATACTCTAAATAAAGCTGGAAAACATTCTTACCCCAGATTATTTTAAAACTCTGTGCATGAATTTTTCCTTTCACTGTGGGTTTTGAAGGTACCCCAGGTTTGTCTGGACAAGTAATATATTCCACTGTCTCACTTGGACTGCTTTTCCCTTCTGAGTTATAAGCAATGACCTGCAAATATATAAAAATACTATAAATGCATTGGATAGTGGTATGCTATTCACTGTTTATGGTAAGGACAAATTAATTTATACTGTATATATAGACAGACATAATAAATTAGAACAAGAACTGAAATTACTATATACATTCATTTTACATTTCCATTAGTTAGAAAGTCACTATACTGAAAATATAAATGCATGCAAATTGCCAGAAAAAAAATCCCTCCCATCCTCATATAGCACCTTCTTTTACAGAAATATATTCAGAGATAAAAAAAGTGTTTATATGGGTAAGTTGGATTAACAACAGCAAAGTTTTTTATAAACTCTTCAGTCCCAAGGATCATTATGGCAAAGGTTGTCATGAAAGTCACATGAAGGACATGGAATTACATTTGTCAAGGGTAAATTGTGTTTAACCAACCTGAGTGCTTCCATGACGAAACAACTCGCTCAACAAATGGGGGAGAGCTGGGGACATCATCTACCCTAATTTTAGTTTGATCTCCACAACATCTACATAGACAAGCTGGTTAAGATAGAACAGATGGACCACAAGATGGGTGTAGAAAACCTGACATAATGCCAGGCTCAAAGGGTGTTGGCTAATGGTTTGAAGGCAAATGAGTGGATTTCCTCAGCAGCCAATCTAAGGTCAGATTCTATTCATTATCTTTAGAAGTGATTTGGATGACAGGAGTGAGTGATGCTCCCAGATTTGCGTAAAACACCAAATTAGGAGAAGACAGACATGTGCTGGAGGGAAGAGCCATCATACAGACTTTGACAGGCAGAAATATTGCATGAACATGAATGGTATGTGCTTTGGACAAAGATACAGTCTTGCACCTGGGACGGAATAATCCCAGCACCAGTGCAGTCTGGGTCTGACTCTAGCCAATTTTTCTTTTTTCAGTTCTGCTGAGAAGGACATTGGAATTTGAGTAGGAGCAAGCCAAATGAATCAGCAAAGCATCTTGGCAGTAGCAAAACCAAATTGTTTCATGGGCTGCATCAGCGAGAATTTACCCAGTAGAACAAAGGATCTAATTATGTCACTTTACTCAGCACTTTTAAAACCATGCTTGGAATACTGTGTCCAGTTTTGGTCCTCCCAGTTCAACAGACACTGGGAAACTGGGAGAAGTTCAGAGAAGGGCCAGCATGATGATCAGATGATTAGAACACCTGACATCAGAAAAAAAGCTTTGTTTTATTCTTCCTAGTAAAAAGAAGTTTCTTTGGGAAGGATCTAATCACAGCCTTCTAATACCTAAGAGATAGTTACAGAAGAGATGAAGACATTGCCTTCCAAAGGATCTGTAATGACAGGACAAGAGCCAACAGACACAAGGTGTGTTAGGGGAAATTCTAACTGGATATAAGAAAATAAATTAATTACCATTAGAACAGACAGCCCAAAGAAGTACTTGAATCGTCCTTGCTGGAAGTACCGAAATCTCAGGTCAACAGAGCTGGGACAGGGTTGAACTGCCTAATCTAAGGCCTAAACTGAGGCCTTTTCTAAACAAATTTCACCCTCAGGATCACTAAAAGTCCCATCCAACTTAGACTTTTCTGTGATTCTAGGAAAACAAATTCTTGCTATTCTTTACTTTCTACTTTTTAGTTTAGTTAAAAGCTAAACCACCTAGGAAAAAAAGGTAAGAAGAAAGAGGCTTTTTCAGCTTAAAAGATCTAAAGATCTGTTTTTAAAATGAGCAGAATTGAAATGACAGCAATGATGTTAGTACAGACTGAGAAGAGGAAATGCAAGCTAACATGTCCCTCAGACATTACGTCTCCCGATACAGTTTACAAGATTAATAATCATCTGGTTGTCTTTGTGCCCTTGCAAATGAAGTTAAACAGGCAGTTAGCATTTACGTATTATAATAAGGTTTTGAATGGTTATAAAGCTTCTTTCAAAAGCCTTAAGGAATTTTACTACTAATTAAGTCTTTCCCCTGTATAATAAAAATTAAAGACCTAATTAACATAACATTTGTTTCTCCTTTATGCTCCATGAATGAGTGAACAGAGACTTCTGTTTATTGTTTTGCTAATAAAAATAGGGCAAAAACATTGGAGTTTATTTTAACGAGAAACTTAGGATGTTTCAGTAACTATACACTTACTGGTAATGAGTATGATTAATGTGTAGTATTACTTTCAAAAGAAGACTATGGTCATGTCCTGCCAAAGCTAGTTTCAAGACAATTAGCTATTCTTTAGTTCATGTGTAGCTGTAATACTGCTAGAAACATACTGTATATTTTAAATTATTTAAATACTAAGTTATGCAAAAACTTCAACAAAATCATATTCAGAAGTGAAAAATATCTGAAAAGGAGTAATTACATGCTTTAGTGTTAACTCAAAACAAATCAATCAACTCTTAAACTATTGCCATTCATATTGCAAAGAGAAGCTGTTCTTCAGCAGTTCCCAATTCTTCCTTAAGAAACAGTATTTTAGGTGTATGTGTGACAACAGCTATCAATATTTTTCACTTGCAGACAGATGAGGTTATTATGACCGTGCCTCAAGTTGCACCAGGGGAAGTTTAAACTGAACATTACAAAGAATTCCTTCACAGAAAGAGCAGTGAAGCATTGATTGGCAAGGCTGCCTGGGAAGTGGTTGAGTCACCACCCCTGGAGGTATTTCAAAGATGTGCAAATATGTTGCTTAGGGAGATGGCTTAGTGCTGGGTTAAGAGTTGGACTTGATCTTATAGGTCTTTTCCAGCCTAAATGATTCTGTGATTCATATTGTGGGACATGGAGCTTTGTTCCAAAACCCAAGCAACTATTCAAGTGTGACACAGAACACAGAAAAGCTCAGGCTTGAAGGGACCCGAAAGATCATCTGGTCCAACCCTTCAGGGCAAAGTGAGCCTAGATGAGATTATCTAACACCCACTCCAGTCATATCTTGAAATCATCCAGTGATAGGGACTCCACCACATTTCTGGGAGGTTGGTCCAGTGATTACTTGATTTCACTGTGGAAAATTTCATTCCTATACCAAGATGAAATCCCTTCCACTGCACCTTGCAAGTCTTGCCCATTGTCATCTCCAGGTGGTTCCTTGTGAAGGGAGAATCTCCCTCCTCTCTGCAGTTAGGCTTTAAGTACTGGCAAACTGTGATGAGGTCCCTCTGAGCCTTCTCCAATGAGAAAATACTAATTCCTTTAGACTTTCATTATAGGGCAGGTTCTCCAGCCCTTTTATAACTTTTGTGACCTTCCTTTGGACCAACTCCCACTCTGCCTGTCTATTGTGAATTGTGTGTATCAGAACTGGACATAGTTCTCCAGGTGTGATCTGACACAAGCTGAATAGAGGGAAGATCTCTTACCTCTGCTAGCAATGCCACTGCTGAGTCAGCCCAGGACCTAGTTTGCCTGAAGATTCCTTTCAGCAAGGCTGCTCCTAGCCTATAGTGGGCTCCTTGGCTATTCCAGCCCAGGTGCAGAACTTAGCACTTGTCTTTGTTAAACTTCATACTGTTTTTGCTACCTCACTCTTCTAGCCTGTCCAGGTGTTATCTCTAAAATAGTTTTGCCTTCTGATGTGTTCATCTGACCACTCTGTGTGGCGTCACCAGCAAATTTCGTGAGGGTGCTTTCAATCCCACTGTCAAGATCAGTTGTGAAATGAACAGCATGGGGCCTCCTATCCCTAGGAGTTCCTAATCCAGACAGGCTGCCAGCCTGACTAGAAACCATTGATCACCATCCTCTGAGTGGAGCCTGTTGGCTAGTTTTCTACTCATCTCACATACCACCTATCCACTTTGTGTCTTGCCAATTTGGCCAGGGAGAAGGCTGTGGAAAACTGCTGAATGCTTGCTGAAGTACAGGTAAAGAACGTCCACTGATCTCCTTGGACCAAATGGAAGTGTTACCTTGATGTAGGACATAATCAGGGTAGTCAGCCATCATTTACTTTTGGTGTAGGCTATTCCCAACTGCCTGCTTTTTGTTTGGCTTGTAGTATTTCCTAGGAAGACTTTTCCGGGGACTGAAGTAAGATTAATGGGCCTGTAATTCCCTGGATCCTCTTCTGGGCCCCTCTGGTAGATGGGGAGTATTGTATTCGCCCTCTTCCAGACATCAGGGACATCCCTTGACCTGCATCACTTTTCAAATGTTATAGATGCAGGTCTTGTGGCAATGTCAGGCACTTCTCTTAACATCCAGAAGTGGACTGAGCCCTTCCAAGAGACCAAACACCAGACTTGTCACAGCTGGCTTATCCTTTGATCTTCAATTAGGCTGGTAAGGCAGAGGCAAAGAAGGTACTGAGAACCTCTGCTTTATTGGCATTATTAGTAACTTGCCCCTTTGTCCTGTATGTAGGAATGGCCTCTGCATGTCTTCCCTGTGCTGAAGAAGCATTTTATGTCATTCTTGTTATCTTTGCCCAATTTCAGTTTTAGTTGATCCTAAGTCTTCCTGACTTCAACTCTGCCTGTCCTGGCAAAGTTCTTGTAGCCCTCAATGGCTATGTATGTATGGCCAATAAGCTTCTTTCTACCTTTTAACCACACCCAAAAGCTCATAGGCCAGACTTCTTCCTGAACTAAAAGTTCAGCCCTCAAGCTTATTAGAACAGGCTCAGCACCATAGTAATATGGATGACTTACTAACATTTTTTTTTTATCAAGGCTGCTTCTTACCCTAACACCTTCATTGTGTTTACTACCAAAGAACCATAGCAACACTAAGTAATATCACCCAAGTATATGAAACAAATATAAATATAAAACCCAAAACAGCCAAATAAACAGCCAAATAAAAAAACCTGGATGTTAAGAACATGTACTTATGAGTTGAAATTTCAAGATACCTGCAATTGTGTTATACCCTTGCAGAGGTTCTTATTGCTTCTGCAGAAACAATAACGCAGGTGTTCAGCTGACAGTTTTAAGAGATTGAAATTGTAAGAAACTGGCATCAAATTCAGTTTTCCTTCAAAATGGCCCTCCCCACTTCTACGTCAATCTCAAACTAGTCTGGTGCCCAAACATATGAAAAAAATCTTACCCTAAATTTATATTTTGTACTACGCCTCAAATTCTTCACCGTGTAGGTAAGATCGTCACCATCATATTTTGGCTTGAAACCATATCCCTGCAGAATTAAATAGGATTATTTGAAACATTATCTTTGCAGACCAGAGGATCTAACATACTTCATACAAATAAATTAATGTTTCAAACTGTAATTATTACGCTTCTCTGACAAAGTAGTGAGTGCACCTTCATTGTGTAAACACAATTTTGTTTTAAAGAGGTGTGAATTCATTAACCATTTTCCAATCAGGAGAGGGGAAAAGATCAGTAAGAAAGATATATACAGTGTCACTGGAAATTTTACCTAATACTTTCAAAGGGTAGAACAGTACTGATTTTAAAACAAATGTTAGTCTGAAATGACATCTAGAGGGACCACACTTCATGATGCAATTGCTGTGATCCAGCTCTTATAAGCTTAACTTGCATACACAAATCACAAAATTATAAGCAATTTAAAAGTCTTTGCAGAAATGGGGCTTAATGACACTAAGCACAATTAAAATAAGAAATCTAGTTGGCCTGGTCACAGCAATGACAAGTTATTATTCTACAATATTCTACAATTCCTTGTGGAATATTCTAGCAAAAATAATAATTGCTACACTAATAAAGTAACGTATGAAACATATTGAGAATAAGTATTCTAAACTTACTGAGTTCTCATCCTCCATCTCTAATATATATGAGATTCCTTCATCTGATGGTGTTCCTGAGGGTTTTGTCCACTGAAGGGATAACCAAGTAACTCCAGCATTAATCAGCAAAGGACTTGCTGGTGTGGTTGGGGCAGTGCCTGAGGTATGATACAGGACTTCTTCACTAAAATCACTGTTTAAAACAGACAATATGTAAACTACCTAGACACAATAATTAATAGCTAAACCCCAAAATTCTTACTAAACACAGCTATGACAGTTTCTTGGAGATATGCACAATGGGAAATTACAAGCTGTTACACGCAAACAACTTCACTTGCCCATGAGTCTGTCAGTAACAAAATATCTGAACAAGGTTAACATGTTCATAATTGAAAGATTCCTTTGTATTATATAACTGCAATGCTTTGCTAACCAAAACATTTTGCTTTTTTATATTAACTCAGTATTCTAAACCACTAATATTATTATTAATATGCAATAATATATTAATACCACAGTGTCCTTCCTTTCCAAAGTGAAAACATGAAGGCATAAAAAAATTATGTCAAGACCTCAAAACAAACTTTAATTATGTGTTCTGAGCTTACTTTGAAGTACTGGTTTCTGGAAAGATTCAGAAAATAATAGTCTCATTCAATGGTGAGCTACCTTAGGAGTTGATAAAATTAAAGTCTTATTACCGAAAAAGAAGCAGAGTGTACACCAGTGAATCTCCTAACACAACTGTTATTCTCATCTGATTTAGGTTAGACACACCTTGTGGTGAAAATACAAGCAAATTACATAAAAAGAGCTACTGTGAAACAGGGGGATGCAAAAGTTAGTGAACTGGTACTATGCTTGCACAGATAGTTTGACATGCATCCAGCTAGACTAAAAAGCTCCACCTGCTCTCAGCTGGCTTTGCTGCTTTATATCAGATCTGACAAATCACTTAAAAGCCTAAAGCTAGTGCATTTTGAACCATATGAAACTAATGTCGAAGATGTAATTTTAACCTAAAAGCTAAGGATTACCTAAGTGAGCATCAGGAAGCCCTGAAAATAAAATCCTCTGTATAGCTTAAACAAAGATACCAGTTAAATATCTCATGTGTTTTGAATCTGACTTTCCTGAAAAATCTCAATAAAAAGATAACTCAATTTCACTTTCTCTCTTACTCAACCTATATTATAGCGATGCACATGTTATAAATTTTAGTCTGCATTGAGGTATTTTTGGCATTTAAAGGAAAAAAATCTTACAGACAACACATTATCAAGAGTGCTGATAGCATAGCAAACAATCTGTGAGGACCGTCAAAGAGACATGAAGCAAGAAAGGAAAAAGTTAAAAACAAAAGGAGACTTCCAAATTTGTGGGAATAGTAATCTTTTTTCTTGTAAGAAGTCACAATCAAGAAAATTTCTGAATGGAGATTAAGTGGTACAATATATTTACTAAAAAAAAAAATTAATCAGCATTTTGTAGGCACCTGAAGAAAGCATGAAGAGAGGTTAGAAACAAGTAGTATGTTTAACTCTTCAAAACTAACTACTGAAGGAGTCACCTTAGAAGTAGATATAAAAAACTCCACATCTGAAAAAGATTTAATCTCTAAACTTGCTTGAACTACTCCAGAATACACTGAAAAAAACTGAGTCCCAGTCATAGCCATATTTGAATGACTATTAAACAATTCCCTCAGAAGTACAGTACTATCTATTTTTGAAAATAGATTTTATTTTCCAGTTTTCCTTAACCACTGTTTCATGTAGGTTAGAATTAAATTTAAAAATTAGTAGCTCAGAGATAAAATATCTATTCTTGTTGGTAAAATTATTTAGATAAAATTCTGTCTCCAGATGCCTAATGTTCTCAACATTCTTCATACAGGATAAACAGGCACTCTACACTAATAAATATTATTTCAAGAGACTTCTTAATTAAATAATACCATAAAGACAATAAAGCACATCTTCACAAGTCTATGAAATATTGATTTAAAAATCTATTCCGTGTGATTAGTTTAAGAAGGGTACTTAACTGATCAGTGTCTTCAAAGCTTACGCTGGAGGAATCTGTAATATGTGCAGCTATTCCAAGAGGGCTACATTTACACTCAGATATAAAAGGGGAACAGGAAGAGATCTCAGGCACTGCACCCTGCTTAACTGCCAGCTCTCTCCCTGTCTTTATTTTTAACAGTTCCAACTGAATCTCATCAAGACTAAGTCCAGGAGTAGCTCAAGAGAATAATTAATTCCAGGAACATCATCCAGAAGGCAGTAATGTAATAAAGACGATTGGAGTACACCAAAAGTCATTCTAGTCCACTACAATGTCCACTGACAGTAGCACAAAGCAGGTGCTTAAGGAAAGACATAGCAACAGGCACTTTTTGCAATGCATTCCCTGAGTGCTCTCCAAAGCCTCCCAGCACATGATCTCCTGAGCCAGCTGTATTTTTCACATACTTATTAGTCTGGAGAAGATTCCTTCTGCCCAGCATGAATTATGACCCTGGGTCTGGCTTCCTACTCTTTACATTGTTCTTCAAAACTGGTCAAGCAGGAAACTGTTGCTTCAAGCACCTCCTTCTGCCAGATAAAGGACACACAACACACCCCCTATATTTCATGCTATAAAAATACCACTTTTGTGAGCTGCAGTAAAATGTTCCTAATATTTGAATTAAAAAACAAACACAAAAAGCAATTTTATGTTGATGGTGAGGGAAACTATTTTTATGCTCCACAGGACCCTCAAGGTCCAAGTACCACTAGGTAGCATGGACAACCAGGAGTCTGCTGTAGAGGAGATGAGCTCTGGTAGTGTGATTGTTTCCCAGGTGCATCTGCTTTACCTGATGATCAAGAAGCACACTCAAGACCTAATGCACCCAGTAATGCAAGCATAACTTAATAAAACATTTTGTTCCAAGTTCTTACTTATATTCTCCACTGAAGTTGTAAGTCATTCATTCAAAAATTCAAAACAAACTTTGGTTCTCTTTAACATCTGAAAAGTAGTAATTAAAAGCATGAACCACATATCCTAAACATTTATAATAAGCTCTTGAACTTCCAAAGAATTCATTGATATGGTAATGTCATATTCTGTCTACTTCCCAGGGTAATAGGAGACTAACAGACACCTTAGATGAAGGGACAATATCCCAGCACACAGGATACCTGCAAAAAGAATAATCCAATCACATACTGTGAGTTAACGAAGCAGTTGGACTAGATGATCACTGCAGGTACCTTCCAACTGAAATATTATATAATCTATATTCCATTTCAGATCATTTGGACAAAAGACCTTTTTCTTTAAATGCCACCATGTTTTTCCTAAATTAGCACACACATGCATGCATATGCATTCCATATTTATGTATGTAATAGTATTTACCTCATTCCCATGTCATTTTTGGCTGCTAGCCTAAAGGTGTACCCCATTGCTGGTGATAGTTTAGTGATTCTGTACTGCTTCTGTTGACCATAGTAACACTGGCAAAACTCTCCATTTCCTTTTCCCTAAAAAGTAATAAGTTAGTCATATTATTTACTTTATTACATATGCATCCATCTATTTAAGAACACACAAACATGAAGTAAATCCTTTTTGAAATTAAATACAACTCAAGAATCTCCATATGGTGAGGCATAGCATATGAAACTTTGCATTCAATTAGCAGCTTTTTTCCTTCCTTTCCGTTTCGCAGTTTCTTGGGGCTGAAAAGAATAAAAGCCATGAAGATCCTGCAGCTCTGCTATCTCAGGATAGCTGTCCAGGTAGAGACTGCAAGATTGTTGCAGGGCTGTAGTTGATCCACCCACTTATTAGAAAAGAATGTCTTTTACAGGAAAATGACCCTTCTGTGTCAGCTCTTGAACACAGTACTGGACTAGAAGTGAAAAAACTACTATGTAGAATGGCAGAATCATGCAATTAAGATCCTTTTATGTTATATCCCCCTAGAGAAAGACTGAGCAGTAACTATAGTAATTGTTTCAGGAGTTATGTATTTGTCACACACCTCTAGGCAAAAATCTTAATTTTCATACAACTTAATGTACACAGTCACATACAGCTACTTAAAAAAAAATAGAAGACTAAAAATACAATAGAATAACTTGCTTACTTCATCCCATTCTAAAAGGTAACTGTGGATTTTGGAACCATTATCACAAGATGCCTGTAACAGAAAAACAAGAAAATTAGAATTCTTACTGGATACAAGATTACTTAAAACCATGAGAAGAACAGTGGAAGAAAAATAATGCTCCCCTTAAATTAATGTTTCACTAGCCAAGTCCTAGTTCAGTTGCCATACAATGAATGCTTGCTTCATGTTTATAGAGTTTTTTCCAATTTAGTCCTTGAAATGCATTGGGTACTGAACTCAGTAATTTTGAAAGACTCCTTGCTTTTCTGTGAATCCTTCTCTTTTTACTCAAGCCCACATTCAACCCAGTAAATCTATTTCCAGTCAAGGAACTGTGACTGAAATGAGTAGGTTTGACAAAAATTTTCAGTTTCAATGAACTGGTATTTTATTGGTAAATCCCTAATAATTCTGAAGAGTTTAAAATATTTATTTTAGAGGCTATGAAGCAATCCTTACCTTCCACTGAAGAGTAAGAGAATTTTTGGTCCGATTAGTTATCCTGGGCAGATTTGGAGTATCAGGTTCACAACTTGCTGTGGTAAAACTCTCTGCTTCCGAAGGGCTCCCCTTTACACAGTTGCATTCTACTTGGACTCTAAAGTGAAAGAGAGTCAATAACACTTTACTTCAAAATCTGTATCGTTTCCAAAGAAAACCAAGCATTTGGAATTAAGTTGCTGCCTTGCTACTTCATTATTAAAATATCACTGTTGTAAATAAATAACTGGGGGAAACATCTCAGTCAATAGAAGCAATGAGGAAGAAAAGAGTCCTTTACTTCGGATGTACATCATTACCATCAGTTGGCTTTAGTCTCACAATTATATTTGAAATATGTCTGTTATTAGCTGTACTTTGGTTAGAAAATAATGGTAGCATTTTGCAGGCTCATTATCTGTTGTAGAGATATAAACTTATATTATGAATAATTCTTTTGCAAGTGCTTTCGTCAGATGAGCACAATGAAGCTGTTGATGTATTTTCAGAGTATCCTCTGCACTCAAATGAGTGTCCTGATGAGTGTGTTCACCTTGTCCTTTTCTTTGGTAAGGCTACAAATTAGCTCTCCACATACTTCCAGAGTGAATTTTGCTTCTGTCTCAAGGAGAAACGACTTGTTTTTTAAAAGGCTTGTATCCAAAAGGAAATACATGATAATCATCTGGTCTCCCCCTGCCCCCTAAGCTGTGCAGCTATGCCTTGCCTCTTTGGGTCAATGGCATATTACTTTCTTCTGACTTATCTGTTCCATTGAAAAAAAAAAAAAAAAAAAAAAAAAAAAAAAAAAACCCAAACCAAAACTCTCCAAAAAAACCTTTCCTCTGATCACCAATATAAGATCTCTGGGTTGCCAGCTTAAGAAGATACAAAAATCCTGATATATTTTTGATGCATGAACAGCAAATTACAGGAAATCTGGCTTTATAGATTTCACAAACAGAGAGAAGACATTCAAACAATGACTAAAGTTGAATACAAAGTTGTTTGTGCATACAACTGCAAATACGTAATATGCCAGTGATCTTGATGGTTGGGTGGTTCCAGTATTTGTTGATTTTTTTGCTGTGTTCATACTGGCACAATTCTGTTTAGGAAGAGCCTGGATGGCCAAGCCACATGTTGCCTACAACAACCAGAATTAAGCAAGAAAAAATATGAATGTAGCCTGATAGAAGAGGACTTAAGACAGGAAAAAAAGTTCCTAGGCACTGACCCTTATGGTCTATGAATTTTCAACTTCAACCTTGTTGGAAAAAACATATAAATGCTACTAAAAATATGAACAAAATCACAGGTAAACACTTTCATATGAAAGAGCTTAGAGCCAACTTACCATTCATCCTTCTCCTGACCATGTGTTCCAGGCAATACAGGGGCTCATATTAAATGAGGGCTGTGGTAAGAACAGACCAACACTCTTTTGCTTTCAGTTTGATAACCAGGACAATACTCTGGAAAACAGCTCTGGGAGGTGTAGACCCCTTCACACCAAGGACTGGGAACTTAGCTCTCCGACTTGAGCAAATGCTAAAAAGGCTATTGTACAAGGCAAATCCTATCCTAAACCCGATGTGGAAGGAGGCAGAACATTGTTAACTGAGACCCATACTCTGACACTATTCTGTTCCCTTTCCTTCCTTCCAGTTGCCTCTAAATTGCTTCCCTTGGTCAATACACAGGGATCTTGGGGTTCTTGACACAGTCAAGAGAGAGTTAGGACACTCACTAATGTCTAAGGTACTCTACACTTGCCATTACTTCCTGAAAAGGCACTTCTTTTAAGGAGGCCTTCATTTCTACCTTCACAATGTTATTTATTTGTAAACTGCTGTATTTACACTATTTTTTTTAAACCAAAGAATAGTTTGGGTTGGAAGAGACCTTTAAAGGTCAACTTGTCCAAACTCCCCTGCAATAAACAGAGACATCTTCAATAGATCAGGCTGCTTAGAGCCCTGCCCAAACTCTCCCTGAATGGTTTCCAGGGATGGGGCATCCACCACCTCTCTGGGCAAGCTGTTCCACCACCCCCCCAGTGCAAAAAATTTCTTCCATATAACTAGTCTAAATCTACCCTCTTTTAGTTTGAAACCATTATCTCTTGTCCTGCCACAACAGACCCTACTAAAAAGTCTGTCTCCATCTTTCTTACAGGCCCTCTTTAAGTACTGAATTTTCTCCAGGCTGAACAACTTTTGTGGCCCTCCTCTAGGGCTACTCTAACAGGTCACCATCCTTCTCATGCTGGGCATGCCAGAGCTGGACACAGCACTCCAGGTGGGGTCTCATCAGAGTGGAGCAGAAGGGCAGAACCACCTCCCTCACCCTGCTGGCCACCCTGCTTTTGATGCTGCCCAGGACACAGTTGGCTTTTTGGGCTGCAAGCACACATTGTCAGGTCATACCCAGCTCTCCATCCACCAGGACTACCACATCCTTCTTGGCAGGGCTGCTCTCAATCCCTTCATCCTGCAGCCTGTGGTGATACCAGGGCTGCCCCAACCCAAGGGCAGCACCTTGCACTTGGCTTTGTTGAACCTCAGGAGGTTCCCATAGTCTCACTGCTCAAGCTTGTCCAGGTCCCTCTGGATGGCATCCTGTCCTTCAGGTGTGTCAAGTGCACCACTTGGTGGTTAACACTGCAGCTGCTTGGTGTTTTCTGCTGGAAGTTCACTCGATCCCACTATGTCACTGATGAAGATTTTTGACAGCACCGGTCCAAGACGGGCCCCCGTGGGACACCACTTGTCACTAACCTCCATCTGGACATTGGGCCATTGACCACTATGCTGCGAGTGTGACCATCCAACCAATTCCTCATCCACCAGGAAGTATACTCTGGGAGAGTATCTCAAAGATCTTACAGAAGCCCAGACAACTAACGTCTGCAATGCCCTTGTCCACTGATACAAGTCACTTGATCATAGGCCATTTGGTTCTTCAGGCAGGACTTGTCCTTGGTGAAGCTGCGCTGGCTGTCCTGAATCACCTCCTTGTCCTTCATGTGCCTTAGCATGGCTCTTAGAAGAATCTGTTTCATGATCTTCCCAGGCACAGAAGTGAGGCTGACAAGTTGGTAGCTCCCAGTCTTCCTTACTACTCTTTAAAAAAATGGGGGCAGTGTTTCCCTTTTTCCAGACACAGGACTTCACCTGGTTGCCCTGACTTTTCAAATATGATGGAGAGTAGTTTGGCAAATACATTAGTTAATTCCCTCAGGACTCTGGGATGAATCTTATCAGATGTAGACTGATGTACAGGTACCTCAGGTGGTCTCAAACCTGTTCTTCTCTCACTGTGGCAGTGACTTTTCTCCCTCAGTCCCCGTCCTGCTATCCATCCACTGGAGAAGTGTGAGAAGAGAGTTTGCCAGTGAAGACTAAAGCAAAAAGATTGTTGAGTGCCTCAGCCTCTTCCTCATCCATAGTTACTAGTTTGCCAGTTGTGTTTGTTTGGGAGGATATGCTTTCTGTGACCTTTGTTTCTGGCTGACAAAGCCACAGAAGCCCTTAGTCCTTGCATCCCTTGCCAAGTTCAGCTCCAGATGACCCTCCAATATTTTAAAAAAGAGGGAAGAATAACACCTAACCACATCTTCCCAACTCTATGTTATTTCTTCTGACCTACCAAAGTAGTCAATTCTGCTAGAAGGGTAGAATTACACTGAGCTTGGGGCACATTTTGTCATGCATATGGGGTCAGGTTCACTGATCTACTAGAGCAAATCAAAAGTAGCATAATATGACTTTCAGGTGGCCAAGCAGGGAGCATCTTCCAGGACAAGATACTTTCCTCTGCTGCTTGTGGAAAATTGAAACCAGTATCTCTGCCTGGCTACAAGGACAGAAAAAGGTCACTGTGCTGGCATAAAGATAAGAGCATGAATGTAGGATGAATGTGCACCAATCTTGTCTCATGTTGTTCAAACCGGACTGAGTGGTCAGCTAAGTCAAGAATGTTGATTTGTGACTCAAAAGAGGGTGAGAAGTAGTTAACACCATCTCTGAAGATGCAAATACACAATGGAACTTTTAAAACATTTCCACTGAATTTTATGAAGAGAAACTGAGATACTCACTTTGCATGGTAATCAGTTGCTGGCCTGAGATCACTTACAGTAACTTTATTTTCTTCTCCACTAGAAAGAGATACAAGTTTATTTTAAAGACTGTTTCAGAATTCCATACATTTATAAAAAAAGGTATGTATCATCTAACTCAACACACCTTCTATGAAATGTATTTGCTAAGAGTTTGTTTTTTGCTAAATATAGCAACTTGTAAATGCATTTATCTCTGAATTTTAGAGGCTTCTTGTGTTATTCCTGTTCTTTTGCCTGGTGGTTTTGAGGAACTTTTTTTTATTATTATTTGCTGCTTTCTAAAGAGTAGCAATTATTTTCTTCTTTACTTAGTAACACAAGCTGCATGTGTATGCGTGTATATTATTGCTCAAAAATCACTGTACATTGTCCACTACATTGAAGTACTGGAGCCTACAGCAGCTCAGTCCAGCCTCGCAAAAACAGCTATCTAAAACTGTACCCGACTGCACATACCTACTTGTTAGAGCCTAGGAAACAGAAAAAGCACCAAAATAACATCTATTAGTCTGCTTTTGCTGACATCACCTGATCTTAGCAAAGGTCATTGCTCTGCCTCTAGTTTCTTGGTTACTCAACTTGTAATTACAGGAAATCCATGGAAGATGACTAAGATAAATTAGCTAGATACAAAGGTTTATAACTATTAGAGAACTCTATACCCTTAATTCTATATTTTACTGTCATATTTCTCCAAATTGCAAAAAACTGACTGAAAACCATTGTGTTAGGAATGAAACAATTGAAGAGTTTTGTTTGCTTTGCTGCTGCTGTGAGTTGTGTTCTGTGTGAATTTGCTTATTTTTTTTCATATAATAAGACTGTCTCTTACCCAGATCAATTTTAGTGAAGGGAAGGATAACCTTACTGGGAGGAGGAGCGCGTGCTGACATAAAAAGTAATAAATGCAATTTATTTTTCTCACTACTTGTATGTCTCACTGTTTGAGAGCTCATGGTATCTAGTGCAGCTGGCTAAAATACAGCAAAAGTGGTATTAAAATACACCTCCAACAGAGAGAACAAAATCTTTACATTCCAGCTGATGGCAGAGACTTCAGTAATAAAATTAAACTAATCCTACCAAAAAAAAAGGTAGCTAATTTCAAAACAGAAGTTATACAAAACTACTAATTATTTAACTTTCTGGACAAACTAGACTAACACTATCTATAACAAGCAGATTTTTAATGAGGTTTTAAGCCACATATTTCAATGCAGCAGTGACTAAATAAAAAACAGCCAACACCTACATGTACACAGTTTTGTACTTTCCATCTTTTCCAGTACTTGAAATCATCACTTCATAAGTATAAACCTCTGGTAAGTCATTCTTGTCTGTCTCTTCTCCGGTGTCACTGGATGGAGGAGACCACATCAGCAATGCTGTTCTTGCCTGAATATCCGATATCTGTAGAAACACCAAGTTGTGAGATCTCTGCCATTTAAATGCTATTATATATAAATGTTGCTTTCCCAACAAGAGAACGGAAAATCATATACCATTGGCAAATAAGAGTATTTATATTGATATACTAGCAACTAACTAGTTCTTACAGACGAAATCAGGCTGGAAATGCAAGGAATGCCATGAGAAAAATGCAATGCCGGGCAGGGGGGCTGAGGGCAGAAACACCTGTTGGTACCGAACGCCACCCAGTGGGCTGCTGAAACATGGACCGGAGTGTTGGCCAGGCACAGGCACAGGGACAGCAAAGCACATCCTGGGGCATCAGGCACTTCATTAAACCATGCTTCTGGCACCCTTTTCTTGGAAGCCACTGGTACTATGACTTTCTTAACACCTTCTTGTTTCTTATGAAATATAGAGAGATGAAGGCAGGTTCACAAGGTCCATGTACATATACATAGACAATATCCTGAAGAATTTCTGTTGTGGTGTTTGCCTGAGCACCTCACCCACTGCAAAAAGGCCTGGATAAGAACAGCTGGTGTGATAGAAATACGAGTATACCCAGTGTGTGTGACCTCCAGCTATCCAACAAGTGGCCCCAGCAGATGAATCATGCTAAATGCAGTGACCCTCAGGTGGGTTAAATGGAAATGGAGAACCACAAGGAGACTCCTGAAACGCAGAAGTCATCAGCTTTAGAAGTGTAGAGGTAGCATGAAAATTTGTCACAGGGGATGGGTAAGAGATGCAGGAGTGGAACAGAGCAATGATCAAAACCTGGCCTGACAGTGTGAGAAATTGCCAACCACTGCTGCCTCCATCCAGGCCTGATGGATGCTGACTAGCTGCACCCCAGTTGGTGCAATAGCATTTTGGGGTGCAGCAGGCATGGATTTGCAGCTCAGGTGAGTGCATGTGACCTGGTGGAGAGCTTTCTCAATGGCCTGTGGATTAGCAGATTGTAGGGAACAACAGATTCTAGGGAACAATGCAGTCACACACAAAGCTAATGAAGCAGCCAGATCTTCCAAAGGAGATGTGTGACTAGGGGTTCCCACACTCTCAAAAGAGTGAGTGCTGCCTGAAACCCGTATGTGCTGCAAGGGGCTGAGGATGCTCGTGTTTTTGTAGGTGAGTGTACAGGTACATGCAGGTGATTACAATTTTTTAGGATCAGTTATAGAAGAATGCCTAGAAATGTGTTCATAAGTATTGCACATCTGCTATTGTGGTTTATATGTTGCACCCACCTACTGTTTCCAATCATTTACAAGAGAACTCAAACCACATTTCATTATATGAAATTACTAGTTTTACAATATGACCATAGCATATGTCTATTTTGGGAATAATTGCTTTTGAAAAATCTATTACCAGAGTATCAGAATCAAAAAGCTATCTTCACAACTGGTGCTCTCAAATTGCTATAAACTACTGAACTAAAAAACTGAATAGGTCAGCTTCAAGAATGAAGCAAAGAGGACGTGACTTATTGATAGCAAACAGAAAGGAAGAAAAATCACACTATGTGAGCCTCAGCATCTTGGAAATAATGTCACTAAACCGTTGTGCAAATAGGACTGTACATCATATCCTAAAAGGGATCAAATGTTGGTAGGAGTAAACAATGAAGTTTCTATTTAAAATCTGGAAAGAAAAATTCCACTACTATCTTGACTCAATCACAAACTAGACTAACATTATCTATAACCACTGCAGTAAAATTCTAGCATTTCCGGCAGTCTCTGAAGTTGTGGGAAGCATATGATAAAATTCCTTCCTGGTCAATCTTTACCCCTCCTTCCTGAGTTGCAGCAAGTGGCAGGAGATCCTGAGGGAAAGAAATGCAGGTTCCCCAAGGATCTACTGTACTTCAGAACTAGTAGATCCATTTTAAGATGATCTCTTCCTAGGTTTAGCTATTTTAACAGTTGAATCTTTTTCCCTCGTGTCCAGGCAGCGTCCCTCTTACTACTAGCTAAGCCTACTAGTCCTAGCCACCATGGAGTTGAACATAAGATCTTCCCTTCCTTTTGCGGTTGTTTCTCACACATTTGACAACTGTTAGCATTTGAGTTTTCCCCTCACCTATAAAATCTGATAATTCTCACTGTTCTCCTTATCTCCTACTGATTTATTTTCTTTAGTGCTTTGCCCAAAACATCCCATCTAACGCTTTCCTAATGCTAAACTGCCACCTGACAAATTACATTTCCTTCATACATATGATATCTAAAAAAACCCCCAACCTCTGTGACATAAGGAAAAAGAAGTATTTTTTTAAGATTTAAGATCAGAGGAATCCACTACTATTATGTTCTCTGAAACACTTGGGAGTGGCTTTTTCAAAAAGCTTGGCATTACTTATTACTTTGTATGCTTATGCAAGCAGCTGCAATTGATTCTGGTTGCAACTCTGAGCACTATGTGCTTCTGCAAAGCAGTGCAGAGTATAATACTTGAGTCAGGCTCTAGCACTGTGGAAACAAGATGTGGCCATGTCTTCATTAGCAATACAGCTTGCCGAAGTGAATCTCCTCATTAAATATGTTACACATGCCATTTGGGTCAAACAAAAGAGCAGTTTCAGCATGTGCAATCTGGATTGCATTCACAGTAATCCAAGATACTTAACTGTGAGTGAGGCACACCACATGCCAGAAGTCTGCAAACATACCCAGAACCAGAAAGTATGATGTTCTCCAAAGGGATTTACTTGCTATATAACTAACCCTCAAATTCTGAGCTCTTACTGCCTCTTATTAAATACTCAGCTTTCTGCATCATTCTTCATTTAGCTTTTGTCTTTAAGGGCTTCTTTTCTCTCTGCTTTGTTATTTGGTTAACAGCTAGGACAGCTGATGAAGACTTTGGTCAAACACTGAGGTGCAATCTGCAGAACCACTCTAATTTACATCTGGGTATAAATAGTCCAAGACGCCTAAGTAGAAGGGTCAGCTAGTGCCAGTATCATGCTACCAACTTGACTTAACACTGCCATGTATGAAAGGATGAGGGATCCATATGGGGAAAAGTTCAAAGAAATCAGAATCCAACAGGAGTCTGGAGGTAGCAAAACTGATGCATCCTATACTGCATAGAACTGAAAGTTATTTAGTTATGAATGAAAAAAACAAGACAAGAGACCACCACCTGATTTAGATGTGCATGCCCTGGACCTGGGCATTGAGACATGGGACAGCCCAGGACAGGTCATAGCCTTCATCCCTACCCCAGGCTTTCTGGAGTAGGATATGGTGCACTGGACACCCTGGACAGCCCTCTGTATGATCATCTGATCATATGGCCACCACCACAGCCAGTACTGCCAGCATGGTTCACCCGGGGAGCAGACTACTGATGATCCATCAGAAACCACAATCCTCATAGAAAGTGCCTCAACCAAAACATTAATAGAAAACCTGCAGGAATATTTCTGATGAGAATCACGAAGAGAAGGTCTGAAAAAACAATGTCCTGGTTCATTTGAAGGAAAGTGAGGAAAATATTTCCTTGATGAAACTGTGGGAGGGTGGCTTGAGCTCCTGCAAGGCCCAAGTAGGTAACAGACTCCTATCACATCACACCACACTCCCCCAAGCTGCAACATGAGCTAGACTTCCACCCCCTCAGAGCCCTGACAGTCCCCTGCCTTCATAAAGCATAAGACTCTCCAAGTGCTAGAAGTCTGGCTTTTTGCCTTGTGTACACTGTATCTGCAGCAGACTGCCACTGTGCCTGTGCTGCCTTCTGAGGCCTGCAGAGATTCCTTGTTGCACACAGCTACATGCAATGATGCTCAAGCAAGAACAGGGTGTGGAGAGGAACTAGGGCACTTGTCTAAAAGGCACGTATGGTTGAGTGTTGAGGGCAGGAGTGAAAGAAAACATGATAGTACTGGCACTGTATTGCTTTTCCCCATGTCACTAGCAACACAGCACAAGACCCCACCTGCTGATCCATCCTTCTCACAGTCTCATCCAGAGAGAGTTCAGAGCTCCCCTTGGCAATGCAGCCATTGCTAACACCCTGATTTCAGACAGCTCCCACCTCCATGCTGCTTGGCTACCAACGACACAGGGGCACTGAAGACATGTCAATCTATCCGGGCGCTTGGACACAGGACACCAAGTGTTCAGGACTTCCTCTATACAATCCCTGCTCAGTGCTTGGAGAATCACAGAGTCATAGAAAGGCTGAAGTTGGAAGGGACCCCTGGAGGTCATCTGGTCCAACTCCCTTGTTTAAGCAGGGCAATGTAAAGCTAGCTGCCTGGAACTATGTTAGGCAGCTTTTCAGTATCTCCAAAGAGGCAGTCTCCACAAACTCTGGCCAAGTTGTGTCAGAGCTGATGTCCTCATAGTACAAAAGTGTTTCCTGATGTTCAGAGGGAATCTCCTGTCTTTCAGTTTAGGCCCACTGCCTCTGGTTCTGACGCTGGGCACACTGAAAAGAGCCTGCCTCCATCCTCTGTGCACTTGCCTTGCAGATATCTATATACATTGATCAGATCCCCTCTGAGCCTTCACTTCTCCAGGCTAAACAGCCCCAGCTCTCTTGGCCTCTCCTCATCAGGCTGTAAAGAAACATATGAAAGAAGAATCAAGACTAGGGCACTAAACTGGGGCAAGGTTGCCTGGAAATTGAAGGAAAGAAGGAAGTAGCTGACGACTGGAGGAAGTAGATGACTGACTGGACAAACCCATGGCAAAGCTCTTCCTGGATTGTCAGTTGTACGGACTATGCTACAATGGGGAATACAGACTATTTTTACTCAGGCAAGATGGTGGACTCAGGATGGTGGTGAAGATTTTTGGAAAAGATGCACAAATCTTCACAGGGAAAGTCCAGACAATGAAAGAAAAAACACTGGCCAGCTCTAAAACACAAGAAACTACTGAATGTGGCAACAATGCTTTAAAGAGTATCTACACAAAAATATGCATTAGTTTTACAAACTGAAATACATTGGTAAATTTTCAAGCAGGTAGGTCAGAAGTCCACTGCTGACAGTTACTTCTGTGGTGAATTTTATGTCTCTCTTCCCTGAAGCTCCAAAAATCTCTTAAAAGAGAAATAGGTAGTATTTTTTCTCTACTTTGCAAATAAGGTTTTACAAAACATAATTTTTGGTGATGTTTCCAAAACCTTGCCAGGTATCTCTCATGCCAAGAGATATGTGGCATGTAAAATTGGTTCCTGAGCAATAAAGACTAAACAAAGTTGCAGGAAATTGAGAACAGATTTTGCAGTATAATATGTTAAGCAGCATATTCCATTGAGCAGCATCATTACACTTCTGACAATGTTACAATCTCTATGCTTTTTAAATAATTCTGTTAATACTGAGATTCACAGAATAGCTAGGAAGAATTCTGCAGAGTAAGTATCAAGACAGTTTTAGTTTCATAAATGTTAATACACTAAAAATTGCTTTGGTTGTTTACAGTACAGTGACTGGAAGTTAAGTGAATTTGGTTTTAGTATGGGAAATTAAAGACCCTTTAAACTTAAGAGAGAGAAAAGGAGGTGTGACTATGTAAAATAGCAACAGATATATTTTGATTTTATGGAAAGGTTTTGTTACTTACCACTGGCTTGGCTATATTAGAAAGAAGTGCTTCCAGTGCTTTTGTTTCTTCATCCTTTTCTTAAAAAACAAAATCAAAGCAGAAGAGAAGTACCCATGAATATTGTGCAGTAACTTTACAGTGAAATAGCTCTTCAAATTCAACAACTGCACACAGAAGAAAGCATTTATAAAGTAGAACAGCTTGCTAACTTGCATTCATCTAGGACAACATAAAACTAAAAAAGCTTCTGAAGAAGTTGTTAAAACAAAAATATTTCTAAAGCCCTTCTATTCTTTATGGAATGCAGAAAGCCTGATTATCATTTATTAATGTATAACTTTAAACCAACTGCTGTTCTGGAGAACTTAAGATCTTGGTTATTTCCCATAGATTTCTCTTTGGATGCAGTCAAGTTGCAATAGTTTAAATATGCTTTTGCACATCAGCTGGAAGCCTACTGGTAACACTGCTGGCCTTCCTCAACCGCAAGGGAAACAATCTAAGGTGCTTTGTGTCAGCTGAAGGTATAGCTGAGCTTTATAAAGGACTTATACTTCATAGAAAGCATTTTATCTGCTTTTCTCACATAATATTTAAGTTTTTTTATCTTAGTAGTCTAAGTGAGCAGGCTACTCAGTTTCGAAGGTGTGGCCAGGCATTTTTAATCCATTTAACCTGCCTTAAACTAAACATAAAAGAAAAAAAAAGCCTGACAAAATTCTTTAGGAAACATAGATCAAATCTATTTACAACTTTGTTTCTAAGATGGTTTGTGCTGTTGAAACAAATCAAATGCTTTTCTGACTTGTATGACAACTTTAAGTCACCTCCTGTTTGACAAGTCTTTCTCAGTATATAATTTCCCCCAATGTCTCCTGAAATAATTTTGAAAAGTGGACTTTCCCATTCTTCATATAAAATACTTCTAAAGAAACATCACCATAATTTTTGTAACATGTGTAAACAATAGTACATCTCATCACTTGTGTCTTGTTAAAGTTAGCTCACAGATAAACATCAACAGACTGAAAGTAAACTGAAGCTGAACAGAAGGTAAACTGCCACTCTGAAACTATAGTGACAAATACTCAAGTTTGGAGCAATTGCTCCCAACATCTGATTTTATGCTGTATTTCAAAAGGGACCTTTGGTACTAGGCTTTCACAGGATATCATCTACACATGTTTTTAAACAGCTCTCATAGGTTGAGATTTCCCGGATTTGATTAGATGTATTTTCTTCACAATTCTTTTGGTTTACAGTAATTTAACATACATTGGCACAAAATTATTATCTCAAAGCAAACTTCAGAGAATTGAGAAAAATCCTGCTTTATTTCCCTTAGCATCACCAATTACAGTTCCTTATTCTGAAAGCACTGCTCCTGGCTAATAAGAAGTCTTTGACATTATGTTCACAATCTGAAGGACTGTGGCAGAGACCTCCAAATCACACAGTGACATATCATCAGATTTGACAATGACTGCATGACTGAGTGAATACAGTCCATCTATGAGATCACAAGCTTTCTAGTGAAACAGAGAGACTAATATTAAGCACACTCCCTATGGTAATGTCTTAGAAAACATGAACTCATAGGGAGTAATGTGAGGACCAGCCTTTTTCTACAAGGGTCTTTCAACAGGGAGTGGGTAGGGATAGATCAATTTTATGTAACAGCAGTATCTCTTTTACAAAATATTCTTTATCAAGTTGGATGTATGTTTTCTGATCCAGACACTCAATTCTTTCCATGTTTTCTACAATATCAAGCAGGCCATCAATACTCAGTGATTCCTTAAAATGCAAGCACTCTGAACAAAGCAGAGATTTTTCTTTAAACGGTGTCATGAAGTGTGACTCATTTTCTCAAATTTACATGGACACTTCCATACCAGCAGGTTTTGTTCTCTTAGGCCCACATTCCCCATGTGATAAGCAGGTTGATCACCCTTAACTCCACTCTATGTAAGTCAGGGCATTTACAGGCTGCTACTCAACTTCAAGACTGTCAAAGTGTGGTGTTCTATTCACAAATGTTATGTTCAGCCAGACACTGGACCTGCATCATATATTAATATGTGTATATGTGTAATATTTTTGATAACACCAACCTTCTACTTCTGTGTCTGTCTGAGAATTGCTTTTTCCTTTACCCAAAGACTTGCATTTGGTAGAACCTGTGCTTATACCAGCTGCATCTTGTCCTTTTGTAAGTCCATTAGGTTCACTTGTAGGAGAAGGACATTTCTGAGGGGATGATGGAGGACTGTTTAACTTATCCTTCTGAGTTCCATGTCGATCTTTTAACTTTTTTTGTAATCTTTCGTATGTTTTACTAGACCTTTCATCTCTAAAGTTGGATCTTCCATGAGCAGGTAGAGTATCTAAATGAAGGAAGGAAAAGCAAATCATTAAGAATAGAATGTAATTTAAAAATCTACCTAAAAATGCTAAGTAAGTTAAATGTGCACCTGCACTGAAGTGTCCAGCAGGTAAATTGATAAACACTAAATGGACATTAACAATATGTTAGGGAAGAGAGTGTAATCTTTTTCTCCCCTATATTTTCTCCACTTAAAAATTATTCTTGAAATTAATCTTCCTTGAGCTGTGAGGTACAGGACAAAGTCTATACAGAAAAAATGTGCTACTTTATTACACTAGAGGAGGTTTGACCTAATGTCAAATAAAAGAATCCATTAAGTTTTGGAATGCAGGTAGAGCTCTAATACTTCAATGATGCTTCAGCAGGGATCAACAGGGAAAAGACTCATAAAAGCCTAGGAACATGGAACTTGTGATCTATGGGACAATGGAAAGACACTAAGACACTGAAGACAGTATGGCCAGGCCTTGTAAGTGCACTATACCTGTACACAGTAACCCCAGGCATTGTTGCAGTAGCACCAAAGTCTCATCTGTAAGTCAGAACTGGCTTTGGAAAATAGTCAGTAGCAGACTACTGACAGCATTAAACTCCAAACTGGTGAACTCTTCTGTCCAGTTCTAACATTTGTATTCATTTCAACTTGATGCTTAGAAACACTTTACTTACTCAAGACTTTATATACTAAGTCTTTCCTCAGTGTAACCCTGCTTATGAAAAATGATGAAAGCTTTAAGAAAAATTACATCCTTCAAAATCACCATAGAATTTGCTCATTTTCAGGTAAGTTGGATCAGTCAGTCTGAAGAATACATTATTTGTTATTCCTTACAAGACAGGAAGTACTGAAAATAAGATCAAATAAGAACTTCCTTGCAAGGATAAAAACAAACAAACAAAAAAAAAATAGAGAACTTCTCAGTTTCCATTCTTTTAAAGTCAGCTTAATTCACAGAAAGTTTGACAGAAGACTTCTAGATAAGCTATTTAGAAATGTGATTTTCATTACCTTTAGAGAGTTCAGTGCTCCTGTCAGGTAACTACTATGCTCTCTAAGCATCTGTTTTGTTTGTGGGTTTTTTTGTTTGTTTGGGTTTTTTTGTCTTTTTTGTTTGTTGGTTTGGTTTTTTTTTTCCTTAAATTTAGATTCCTGAAATAGGAGCCTAACTGTGGGTTTTGACTTTTGAAAGGTATAGTCAAAGTCAGAGATCCAGAATTAAATACGAAATCTGTAGCAAATAAATAACTAATTACAGTATTAATCTTTACTTTCCTAAACCCAAAAGCATTTTACGCAAATATTGAAAATAAAGCAAACAAAGAATGCCACTTTATCTTTCTTTTTTGCATTNCTTTACTTTCCTAAACCCAAAGGCATTTTACACAAATATTGAAAATAAAGCACTTTATCTTTCTTTTTTGCATTACAGTTTTGCAAATTATGACTGAATTTGTATTTAGTGATAGAACCTGGCAGCAGAAATACAAAAAAATATTGTTCCATTAAGAAGCAAAATTTATCTTTTATGCATTTAATTATCATACTCCAATTTCTTAATTTAGCAAACTAAAAGCAAACAGCTGCCATCCACAAGAAATCAGGAAATTAAAAAAACTACAAATAAGCACCCAAAGAGCACATAGTAATGTACTGTTATCAAAGTAGTGCAAGAAGAAATAAAGTATAACATATGAATACAGAAACACTAAGAATTCCAGGAAGATCAAGACATTGGTATATTAACTGACTGCTTCGTTCATCCTGACTACTTAAGCTCAGCAAATAGATGAAGGCCATTTTTACACTATTTTAGTAGTATCATAGAATGTTGAGAAATCGTGTTTAGCCTTCCTCTCAAAAGCTTCTAGCTTTCTCTAAAAACAGCAACCTAGAATTGCTCACTGAAAGTCTTTCAAGGTCGGCACCTGCCTTATCTAAAGAAAAGCAAGTCTACCAGAAATGTAAATATTTATCTAACAACCCAGCCCCTGAGTTGGAACACAAATACACTTTGCCACCAAACCATAGTAAAGGCAGATGTCAACAGCACTAACAAAGATGGCTTCAACCACTTTATTAAGTTTAGGTTAGAGGCACCTCATTACTCCAACTGGAATTCAAAAGGAGATTTAATTAAATGCATATAGTTTTATGAAAAATGGACCACTTTTTTGCTTAATACTTAGAATTCCTATTTCATGCTTCAAACAGGATGTTTGCAGGACTTGAGATCTCAGAACAGTGTTCAGGCATGGATTTAAATGCTGAATCACTACAAACACTTTCTGCATCGTTTTCCTAGGAAAATCTGTAATTTACACACGTAAGAAGTAATCTCTATGGTTAGTGGACGACTGAACAGACAGCCAAATAAATTAAAGCAACTTCTGGAATAATAAGCTTCAGCCAAATCAAGGCTGGTGTCCACATAAAATGTTTTGTGTAAGATTCCCATTCAAGCTATAAGTCTTGCTTGACAAAGCCCACACTACAACGTAACAGATGCTGGAAATGAGCAGGACATCATCCCCTTCGACAAAAGTTGCAGTATTTGATGAGCTACTTACCCACATCCCCATAGACTTGTGAAGTGTGATACTGTGGAATGTACTGCGTCGCCATGTCACCGGCTCCAGTCACAGGGGAGTAGATGTGACGGGGTGGAGGGGGTATCATGGCTGGAAGAGGAAGGAAGCCAGGCAGTGGGGGATGTGGAGGCCTGTGTATCACTGTGTGACCACCAGGATGAAATTCTGGAGCCTGGGGAACCACCACAACCCTTCGAACACCGTTATCCTCAATAACCTGTACAGTGAGAGACACCGCACACCGAAAGAGAAATGACACTCTGAAAAACATGTGTCTATAGACCCTTAAACAAAATCAGAATAGTGAACCTCTTAAATCTGACTAATGAAAAACAGGAAATAGCAAGGAAGAAAAAGGGACATTAAAGGGCTATCTATGTTAAGTGTATTAACTGCAGCAATCCCATTAATTTCTCAATGTGATGGGGAAGAAAACTTATAAAAATCTTACCATAAGGGTATCAAACAACATGGTATACAGTTCAAACAGGGTCCTGTTTCCACCTTGTATGCTACACTGCTGTAGGAATTGTTGTAGAGCCCAACAACTAGACTGCTCCCTAGAAATGAACTGGGGAACTGACACACCTTAGTCTGCATCAATAGTGAGAGAAAAGATAAGAAGTGTCTGGCCTTTGCTCTGTCCCCAGCTCAGCCCACCAAAACTAACCCAGGAGACACCTGCCATACTGGCCCTGTAGCAGCCACCATCCGCATCAAGCTGTTAGCAAGCAAACTACCAGGATGGTAGTCAGCCCTCTCAAAATTCCTTCACAAGCCAAGTAGTTCTAAATTTTTTTTTCCTTCTCCTTCCCCTATCCCTCTACCTGTTCAGAGGTCTTGAACCCTGAAGGGCGCCACATGCTACTCAGAAAACGGGGGCCCTTGTGGCAGCCTCTGGCAGACTGTAGTGCAAGGACTTGTGAAAAATTAGCAAATGGGAGATGTGACAGCAGCCTTTGTGTGAGGTACCTGAGTGTGGCCCTTAACAATGCTGCCAGAAGTTCCAAGCAATGGCAGGAGCATATGCAACCCCATGGGGAGAATCTGCAAGATGCAGGGAGCTGAGGTGTGCTGAGCATGGTACTTGTAGAATGTCTGGGCTGTGCAGCACATGGGGCTCTGGTGAAGAGCAGGCACAAGGGCACAAACTACAAAGTACTGAAGCAGAAAATTTCCTGGTCTACTTGATGACGCATCCTCTTCAGTAAATGAGGGTGGGTCATCAACTAGACCAGGAGCAAGGATCTGCCCCTAAAGCACCTCAAATCACGACCCTCTCTAAATTTTTGTAAATTCACATAAATACATGACTGTTGGTGACACCTAGAGACGATCTTGGCATATTTTGACTTGTGTGTATTGTGATGTCAGTATGGCATCCCATACTTCAGTGTATGGGATGCCAATGACTGTTCTTTATTTCCTAGTAAAATGCTGTAGAATAAAGCAGAAACTGCAATGTAAGGTTTTAGATGAAACATTTATCCAGAAAAAGGAGAGAAGGATGAAATATCATTACTACATTCAGTAACAAGAGACAAAACAACCCCATGACATAACTTTTCACTGACATTTGAAATGAAATGGGGACATGTACACATACACCAAATAAACACCCTGGTGCAACAGGAAGAGATCAATAGATCAAAACACTTAGAGCCAAGCTGCTTTCAGCTCCACTGTTTAAGGTTAATGGAATCATGCTTGGCTAGATTTAGCCCTGTGCCCTAGAGTGAATGCTTCCATCAAGTCCATGACAGAAAGCTGCTTGGAGGATCATTGGTTTTACCATGTCCCCATTAGGAGTTGGTGTGCATCTGGTACATCTGCAATAGAGCTTCTGATTTTGTTTTCTCTGCCAGCAATCTAATTTGTACAGCCCCAAATTATCATGCTAGCTGAAACAATGAAAGGTAAGTGAGATTGGTACAGGAAATTGTTTCAAAACTTCACCACAGTGCTGAGAGAAACAGTGCTGTAGGTAGAGAGGCATGCTTCTGGTACTGTAGGATATGCATATGCAACAACATTCAGAAGACACCAAAGTGTGTACACAATGGAGCTGACCCCACTTAACCTAACAAACAGTTAAAAATTAATGTTACTTAAGTGAACACAGTTTTAAAAAGCATGCATACAATAGGACTTTAAGAAATGGGTTCTTTTCAGTACACAGAAATTGTTCCTTATTGGGAAAGAGTAATTAAAGACAATAGTATTCAAATCTGTGTAACCATAGCTGAGTGGTATCCTAAAGGCAGAATATATTAGCAGTAAATACAACTAGAACTTCTGCTGTCCAATGAAATTCTCTAAACACTGAAATGTAGTTTTAATTAAGTCTCTTTTGGTTACAGAACCCCCCAAATACTGCAAGTTATTATGATTTTATGAGTAGACTCAGATTATGTAAGAAGCAGCTTCCATTAAAAAATAAACGAGCTGCTTAGTTTATAATTTGTTTCCTCGGGTCTGCTAATACCCTAAGTAACTAAGAAATAGTCACCCAATTCATAACAGCAGGGACCTTATGTTTAACAAGTCCTTAACTGTGCTTCCAGATCTAACATCTGCTCGCTGGTAGCAGACAACTATACAGATTAAAACGCTCCAAAAAGCAGTCAGAGCATCATGCTAAGTCTATAATTTTAAGTTTAAAAAGTAAACAAGCTCTCTATTATTCCAATTGTGCTAGCAAAACGTGGTTCTGGCATAGGCCTGTTTGGTTAAGTGAACTAACCAAACATCACTGGAAAACTCACTGCAGACAGTGGCTAGAGATGGCTTAAGAGAGGATGAATAAAGATGTGCTTTCCTTCAGTTTTACAACTACAGTTTTAAAAGAAGAGGAGGGGAAAAGGAGATCAGCCGATGAATTGCTATTTAGTTATGTGATATTAGAAAAGTAAATCTTTTATTTAGTGGTTATCCCCAACTTCTAACTGAGGACAGTACACTGTATCAGTGCCAAACAGGAACTGAAGCAAGCAGAGGCATAATAGAACTAAATGAAAATGGAGAGACAAAAGATGGTTATGTTGAAGTTATTCCAGGCTGACAGCTTAGGACATTTAGCTGGTTTTCTATTCAACCCAAAATATAGCTGCAGCTGCTGACCTTTAAAAATATACTATATCTGCAGAAACTATAGAAGTTTGCTAGGACTGCAGTAAGTCTGGGAAAACTCTAAGCTCAATAATGTTAGACTTTCCTGTTTTGCAAGACCACTATCAAATCTTCTGACCTGTAAGAGGAACTCCCATCATAAACCTCAAAGTCTGTTATGTTTTGTCAGTAATAAACACTTCAGAAGGCTTACAAACTACAGGTTGTCCTGGACTATGGTACTTCTACTCAGATGAAAACAGCAGATGAGCATTCACTCTGAGCTGGATAGATGTGAGGCACCTTCAGCTCAAAGGTCATAGCCATGTGCTAAAACAACACCTGCTTGGACTAACAAATTCCAGTAAAAGGTTAATAAATTGGCCTCAGCAAGGCCCAGCCCTTGAGCATCTTGATTCTAATTGTCCTCAAAGGAAGAATAAACTAATTAAAAAAATATTTTTCAGACTGGCACATGTTACACAACTTTTAAAAGACGTACTTCATCAATGGAAAATAAATAAGAAATATGGTAAAATTCTGATTTTCATTTAACTCTAAACTTCTTCCAGTTCTTTAAAAATGAATTCTAATAGGAATCAGGACTTTTTACAATTTGAAGATATATGGACTTTTAGTGATTATTTATAAACCATTTGTCTTTTGCCTGCTTGGGAACTCAACTACAAAGGATGCATAGAATCAACTTATTAGCCAGCTTCCAAGAGATGAAAGATAAAATCAGAGTAGTAGTCTGCCTGCCCCAACAGCCTTTTCTTTTGCTAGAGGACAATTTTTTAAATGTTGTTTGGATAATTTGTCCAACCTCTGCTGACACTGTGGCTGTTTTGTTGTATTTTATGCACTGTAGTCCCTTCTCAGTGTACACCATTGGATGCACACAAAGTCAGAGGTGGACTGGTCACAACAACAGAATGTCTTGAGAGAGACTTTACATCATGGGGTGTGGGATTCAACTGCTCTAATTTCCAGATCTGACCTACTAAGCCCTAGACTTGCTCTACAGGCGAGGGAAAGAAAAGAGGCACCATCTAAAAAGGCCACACATCTCATTATAATTCACATGTCAAAAACAGCCAAGAGAAATCATCCTTTTAATCTACTTTAAAGGATGTCCAGGTTATCTAGCTCACATTTAATTTACAGATACCTAAATTAGGAATCACACAGCAGTGAAAAAATGAGAACCCCATTTTAAGGTAAGTGGTGGAAACACTTATCATGAGATAACTTAATCCCAACGGATGGCTGACATTTTTCCCATGTTGTTTGCTGTACTTTTTCAACTGACCTGTGTTTCTCCTTATCTGCAGGGAACTTCCCAGACATGAACATGTATAAATTATATAATATATATTCTATATGTATTGCTGGCCAGAGAAAATATCCACAACACAGGAGTCAGTACAAGTCCTGCACAAGCAGATATTTGGGTCACGATTGCATTTTATATTCAGAAGGCATCTAGTAAATTAGGATTCTGAACTCAGCAAGAAACTGTGCTTGCTACTGTCATGTACATAGTTAATATATAACTGAACAGGCACAGGCACAGCATGAGAAGTCTCCCATCTCAGAAATACTGAGAAACATCTCCTTGCTTGATCACAATGACTGAAACGTAACAAATTATATTACTGAATTAGCAATTATGGTTCCAATTCCAGAATTTACATGAAAAGAAATAAAATAAGCAAGTGAAGTGACATACCTGTGGGGCATATCCAGGAGGCACATAAATAGTAGGCACTGAACCATTTGGGGACATCATTGGAACCTGAGCAGGACCTAAGTGGGTTACACACATATTCAGTACAGCACCATTTAATAATTTGAGAAAGCTGAAAGAACATACTGAACTGCCATGTCTCTGTGAAAAATATACAAGATAACATGGATAAACAAAGGCAATGAACTGTACAGATAAAATCATAGCAAAGGGCACTCTCTGAAATCTAAAAAACAGTTGAAGAAAACCAGAAACAAGCTAAAAAAAAAATAAATCCCCAGCAAATATTTCTCCCATCTCTGTCAACAAGCTCTCGGAAGAGCTCATGTCAAAATTCAACAGATGACAAATCAAAAGAAATGCCCCAAGATGAAAAAATGGAAGAGATTATAAAACATAAACAAACAAAAATATTTGAAACAAACTGCTGAAACCAGATAGCATTCATTTAAAGTTACAAAGAAAATTATTTCCAAAATGGCTGTTTTTCACTATGGCCTTATCAACTGAAGTAGTCTCAGTACCACAGAAGTGGGAGGTGGCAAATGAGACACAAGGTCTCAGGGAAAAGCCACTGTATTGCCAACGAATTAGTCTGCTCCAGCTAACAGGAAAAGTCCGGACACCACAGTGATCCTTGTACCATGCAAACCATAAAGAAAGGAGTTTACACACACTTAGATAAATATGACAATGGGAATGTGTTAAGGTGGCATTTGTAGATAAAGTATTGCCTGGAAAATCAGGTACCTTCAAAGACACAGGGATGCTGTCACACACTTGGATCTTCAAAAAGCTTTTGATAATGTCTCTCAAAGACTCTTAAAGAAGTACCGACGCCTTTGGTTAAAAAGTGAAAAGGTCTTTCCATTAATAACTGATTAGAGAACAGGAAACTAAGAGAAGTAAATTACCAGCTTTTGAAGTTCTTTTGAGTGACCAAAACGAATCCCACAGACACCCAAAGAACCTGTTCAGTGTGTTAAACAAAGTTTCCAGAAAAGAAAATGAACAGCAAGGTGATAAATTGTTGATATGTTCTCAGAGTGCTGCAAAGGATCTCACAGCACTCACTGATGAGATGACAAAAACCCAGAAGGAATAATGTTGGTAAGTGCAAAGTGATGCACCGGGATAAAACCAGAAGTGCTTCTTTACAGCGAGAAGCCATAAATCAGATGTAAACAAACATACAAGGCAGGTACTCCATGGAATTCTAAAGAAATACCAGTCAAGTGTTGTTTAGTGGCATTCGCAGAAAGAAAGAGAGCATCAAAAGATCATTACTAATGGAACAGGGAACAAGCAGAAAACATCATTATGCTGTGGTATAAATTAACACTGTACTTCAAATCCTTGAGCAATGTGTTTGACTCCACATTTGAAGAACACACAGGACTAGAAAATGAAAAAAAAAAAAAAAAAAAAAAGTTTACAGAGACTTTCCACCTATTTATCAAGAAAGATTCAAGAGACCAGGATTCTTCCACCAAAAGATAGTTAAAAGGGCTGGCAGTAGAAAAACAGTAAAAGACCTATCTAAAAAACACCTAAAAATGGAAAGATAGATAATTTATAGTTTCTCATTTGCAAGACCCAGAGATAGTTAACTAATTCACCAGGTAAGTCTTAAAACAGATAAGAGAATTTCTCATAAAATGTACAGCTAAGTTGTGTAACTCGATGCTTTAACAACAGTGTAGAAAGTAAAGATTAGGTTCAGTTTGGGAGAAGTAATCCATTAAGAGCTGTAAAAAAATGTAAGTACTACTTTTGCTTTGTGAACACAGAAGTTTCTTCTGTGTGCCTGCCCTATCCTTATGCCCTTTAGTATTTGATCCTGGCCTCTACCAGAGTAAGCACATTGGTACAGCTGCAAGAGCGACGTACTTACATCACTGTGTTTTAAATACACAAGGGAACAAACACTGGAGTTTAATAATGAAAGAAATACTGAAACAATAAAATTTGAACAAGTTTTGTGACAAGAAAGAAGGTTGGGATTCAGACACTGTAGGCTGCATTCTGCAAATTTCCAATTCAGTATATTGAAGCTACCAAAAGTACCAATCCAACTTAGTGCAGTTTCAGTAAGACTTCTGAAAGGGCATTTGTAGCTCCACCTTAATGTTTTTTAAAACTCTGTTAGGATCTGCAAATGGAAAGTACTAAGCAAATGCAAAGCGCAGTAAATAAGATTAGCATACCTCATTCTGATATGTATGGACTCTACAGAAAAATGAAGGTACATCTGTCTGAAAGCCAAGAGCAGGGAGAAGGAATGAAAAGCAATCCTTAGGAAAGCTGCATGCAATCCCACTTGATTGCACATATCATAGGAACTTCTTTAGACTAAGACACAGAAGTTTGCAAACATGTTACCTAAAAAGAATCACAGCTTTATTATCAACCAAATGCCAACCCACAACAGGGGCAGGAGGTGAAGAGACTTTTTAAGAACAAGATCTTTAAGGAATTATTTACTGAACTGTGCAATAGTGAAGAATATAAAGACTACAGCAAGCTATAAATTGAGAACTGAACGTTCTTCCAGTGTTTTTGCTCATCTGAAACTCAAAAATGTTTCAGCAAAAGTTTCTCCTGAGTATGAAGTGCTAAAAAGAAATTAAAGTGAAGCAAAAATCAGCAGAAGAAACTTTAAATAGTGCATTATCTTACTACAATAAATTCAAAAAGGTCAAAATTAATGAAAGCACATTTATTGTAAGTTGCCATTGAAATAAATAATGGTTTCATTCTTACATAAGAAGGTGGATTTTATACAACCTGTATCCTGCATTGCTTACCTGCAGTTTTTCTATAATGAGTACAAAACATTGACACTTCCATTAAACTCACATTTTTCAACTATGTAAGTTTCAAATAAATGGAAAATCAAGACCACAGTTACTTGAACTTCTTACAGAACACAATATCCTTGGGGGATGATGAAACTCACATTAGCAAGTGTATGCTCTGAGAACTGGTGATTATCTGTGTTTGGCATTTTCGTTTTGTTTTGCTTTAAGCATCTAGAGAATATTGTTTAACAACATTTTTAAGGCTTACTTATTTAACGCTAATCTCTCTAACAAACACAGAGCACTTATCTCCCATCCAGTACAAAGGTTCATCCACAAAGCCATTTCCAGTATATCATAATCTAACAGTCACAAAAATAAAGGCATAAACTGAATGTATGAACCTGAAAAAGTATTGCAGTATTACAATACAGTCAAATTAGTAGTTTCAAAATTTGCATCCCATCTTTTGCACTTTAAAGTACCAGAATTAATGAAAACATATTTGAATATTCAAAAATTCTAATTTATTTTTTATTAGATTTCCAAGTGTATGTGAAATGAAATTTCTAGATGGACATTCAAGGAAATTAAAAGCGTGGGACAAAAAGTTGGCAGACTTCGCAGGTACTTTTAATGAATGTTGTGTTTTACAGCAAGATTGCTGATTTCTTGATAGGAAGCATATTACAACCTGCAAAATTTTATCTGAAGATAAAATGCTAATATGCTATAAAACCATGTATTTTTTCTTTGCTAATGTGAAGATCTCAGCTCTCCTGTGGTGTAATAGACTGTAAGAGGAATTTTCACGTTTTTAGGTATTGGCTCGACTGCTGCATGACAAAACCAGTGTGTTTTACCAGGGGGTGAGAGTTATTATAAAGTATCAGCAAACAACAGGATCAGGAATTCATGTTAAGGAAACATATAATTTTTCCATGTTGCACATAAATAGAATTGCTTTCACCCAAATCACCTTATAATGGATGTTGATGATGTGATTCTTGGTAAGGGGAGGTCTCAAATCTTTGATACATTTTTAGGTATACAAGTTCTCTTACACAGTAAGTGGAAAAGAAACATTGTGGGAGTGGAAACAAACACATACTGTGTGACTTTATTACCGAAAAAATGTCTCATCCAACTCACTAAAGGTTGATTTAATGGAACTGAACCCAAGAAACAGATGTTTCACCACACTCTCAACTTATTTTTGTCCTAAAATCCCACCAACGGGAGGAATACCTCCCTCCCCTGGCAATAGCTGGTGAACCTCTCCAACGTGTCTATTTGAGCAGACTATAAAAACCTCATTATGCCCATTACAGCCACCATAATCATGCAGCAAAATCACCAGCGCTGCATCATCGCCAGGATCGTGAGAAGCTGATCTAAACATAGTAACACCTGAAGACCCGAGGATACCGCCACCGCTCGCCTAGCACATACACCATTTCTTTTTATTTCAACCATGAAGCACCGCTCCATTATTGCGGCTCATAAAATCTCCGGCCAAGGTGCACACGGCGGATTCCCAGCGCCGGGGCCGGGAATGCTCTTCCGGGGCACTGGGCTCCCGGCCCTGCGGCCTCCCGGAGCTGGGGGCGTCCTGCCCCGCACGGCCCCGGCACCGCCGCCACCC
>VWZU01000426.1:67270-124282 GCA_013397095.1 Sterrhoptilus dennistouni
TAATTAAGAGCTAAAGAATTACTCAGGCCCAGTCCTTCCAGAGGATTTTCCTTGAACTGACCTGCTAATCAGTTTACACCTAAGAAAGGGGGTGAACAAACAGATCTGGTTGCAAACTTTCCGGCCCAGCGTTTGGAGAGCTGCAATGACTTTGATACTAATCTATTTGGATACTGCGGCTCATGAACACTGCTATACTTAGCATTAGTCTAATGTGAACGGTGATGAATCACTGCTATCCCCAGGAGGAAATAGCATTCAGGATTTACTGCAGCACATTAGGTTAACTATGGCTCTATAACCGAACACCCACACTTTGACATCACACAGGCGATGATATGCATCACTGACGCAAGCACTGACAGGATCAAACACAAAGGCCACAGCAGCTGAAACAATAGAGCGCCAGCTGACGTAGCAGCACACCCCTCTAAACACTGATGGGCTGCAGTAAATCAATAGTCCCAGATGCCACAAACAGTTGCACTACTCTGTCTTTTACATGAGGGCTAAGACTTCAAAGTTTTATTTTGGGCTCCCAACAGCTACAACTAATTAAAAAAATTCCAGTAACAACAACCACCAACAACTGGTCTATGTTTGTCTTGTAAGCTGTGCCTGGAAAATTCTTCCAAATTATACTTTAAGTTAATGTCAACATCTTTACACATACTAGGTGCAAGATAATAAAAGCAAGTAATAAGAAAAAAGGAAAGCAAGCACAGAACTTACTGTTTGGCCTAAGCTGAAGAAGAAGCATAAGGAACCGGGATCTCTGCAAGGACACAGGTGATCAGAAGACTTCAGCTGGCAGTGCTGTCAATTTAACATATCCCTTATGCTCTAAATTCATCCTGACAAAACAATCCCTCCCCTTCCCCCATCCATCTGTCTACTTTTACCATCAAGGCTGGGGAACAGCAGCTGACAAAGCCACAACATCAATTGAAATGTATTAACTGACTAGGAAAAAAAAAAAAAAAAGGAAACCTATCAGTAGACAGCAGGCTGGCAAACAAAAGGAAAAACGGAAGGTAAGACATTATCATGGTTCCTTTCAAAAGCAGGGGGAGGGAGGGAAGCATCAGCTTCTTTTACAGAGACTTTGGAATAATGGATAAAAGAGCAGAAAGCTATGAAGCCTAACTAGAGTATTTCCAAAGATTACATCCTAATGAGATCCTGATCTTTCCCATGAAACCACACATACATATTCACAAGAAAATCCCCTCTCAGGCAAAGTGCAGAGATGACAGGTTCCTATAGCACTTTATCACTAACACAGCTATCAGTTTTCTTTTATAATGGCCTGATACACTTTCAAAGGAAAAAGGTGACAATGCTTCCTATGTTCAAATGTTAAATGTACTTCTATTTCACCTGTTTTTAAACAATGACCATGATGCAATTTTGTAATTAAAAAAAGACTGCAAGTCCATGCCTTTGAACAGCACAAACTTCATAACACAAAGTTAACTTGGGAATTTGCAGAAGAATGATTGTAGTCGTTTGAGATATACAATAATAAGACTTTTTAAACCTACTTTCTGAAGCAACTGTGTGCCACAGCGACAAATTCTACTTCACTAAAAAAGTAACAATGATTCAAAGATGTTAATGTGGAAATACAACATATACTTCGTACTGTGCAGCCTGGACTGTTAAATTACTCTGTTTAGTTTGCCAGCTTAGGACAATGATTTAATAACTGTGTGGAAGAGTTACATCAAAAAATTGTTCACTCCCTCACAGAGTTCCAATTTAAATATTGGGTGAACCATAAATTGCTGCATTTCAAAGGGAGTCAAATGTGATACACCACACAGAGAGGCTTTGATAAAAGTGTTATTATTCTTAGGAGGAAAAATAATCTGCACTCATTCTTATTGCACTGCACTGCATATTTGCTTAGGTTTTTTTTTCAAGAAGAGCTTAATTTCCTAGCACTGATGTTGTGCAGTACAGATCTGCAATTTTTTCAGACTAAAATTTAATACTTGTGCACGCTGCTTAATTTGTGCATGTTGTGCTGGATTCACAAGATTCAAAATAATCTATAATTTAATAATCTAACAGTTGTTACTACTAGAATTGCTGTTTTTCTAATCAGGTGGCTTTGGCTTTTTTTTTTCCTCCCATATAGGACTGCAGACCAGGAAGTAAAAAAGTTAGGCACTGCTACTGACAGCTGCTTGTGGTTAAGAGTGAAAAGCACAAGTGAGTCTCAACAGTTGGCAGTTCTTGGTGTGTAGACAGTGTCTTCTACAAAAGACTATGTTGATCCAGAGAAGACAGATCTTGGAAAGAACAAGCACTAACTTCAACTTCCTCCCGCTGCCTGCCTGATGGTGCTAAGAATAGTATTACATAGTATAATTACTTGTAAAAGCCTTTTCATCATCCTGATATTCAACTTATTACACTAATGAGTTGTTGTTTTTTTTAACTTACCTGGCTACATTGCCTTGAAACTAAAAAGCAGAATTATCTGGCACATTCTGCTGTCTCAGCTGGCATTAAAAGAAGCCTCCTTTCCTTTGTGCAAATTCCTTAACATTACCCCTTTCCAAATTATTATGCACACACACCCACACCCACAATGTATATATACACACATATACATAAAATGGCTTGAATATGACTTACTGAATAATACTTATACAAATCTAATATATTGATTAAGAAAATCAATAGCATTTATATAAATGCTGGAACAATTTTACCAGATCCTACGGTAAGGTATTTTAAAATTATGGACAAGCAAAAACAGTCCATGGATATATATAAAAAAAATCTGTTTGAGCAAACTGGGATTAATATATCATATACAGTGTCAGAAAACACAGCAAGAAGTCATATCAGAAAAGACTGCCAAGAAGAAATTCCGTGCCCAACTCAAATTTTTATTTCTATCCAAGGCAGACACCTCTAAAGACATACTACTCTGAGTTTCTGGAATCTACTAATAACAAGTACTTTCATTTGAAAACTTTTGGGTTGTCTATGTTTCAATCTAATTATATAAATGAATACAACACAGATTCATATCACCCATTTAAAATAAAACCACAGCAGAAAAAGAGTTATTATAATTATTAACAGCTGAAATCTTCCTAGTATGTAAAATAAATACAAAACACATCTTTCTTTGAAGGGACCAGTTTGGGAGTGATCATTCCTAAATAAAGGATATAAAACTAAGTTAGTAGGATGTGGGGTATTTCAGCTTTTCAGAAATCCCATAATCCAGAATTTTACATGATTTAGCAGAAGAGGGAAAGACAGGTAAATCAAGAAAGACATTGGCTCCACCACTAGAGTTCTACGGTGCAAAACCAGGGCTAAATCTTTTTCTCAGTATAATGTAAAAAGTGAATGTCAACTGCTGACTTCTAAAAACCCTCCCACCCAACAGCTCCGTCTCACTGAAATTTTACTCTCTTAGATGTGGTTCATGTATTAGGTGAGTCTGCTGTTCTGATCAGATAAAAAGATTATTTGTAACAATACTAAGCAATGGAAAGAGTTTGGTCCTACAGGCCCACCTCTCTTCATACTCACTGCATACAATTGTTTTTATATCTCCATGTGAGGTGTTCACTTGAGTCCACCAACAAAGTTTCTGGCAACACTGCAGTTCCACAAACAAATGTTCATGGTTTCTTAACCATGAAACAGATTTTGAAGTAACACTTTATTACACAGTTTTGTTTCAAATCATGAATGGAGAAAACAATCCCTGAAGCTGACAATTCAAGAGACAACATTTGTGATGAGAAATCATTCTGTCATGCCACAAACTGTAGGGAACAAGACCCAGGCAAATTATACAGAACCATGTGACTAAAGACAGACTTAAGACCAAATTGAAAACATCTGATGTCATACACCTTACACTTTGCAGCATCTAAAGCAAGTACTTGGCTTCAGCAGCATGATTCACTGGCTGCCTCCAGAAGACAAGTCTCTACTTTGGCACATTCACCACAGCTTGCTCCTATTAGGAGAGTGCTATGAACACCAAACTAAGAAATAACACGGGTCACTTCTGCTGGAGATGGACCAGTACAAACTAGAATGGAACATGCTCAACTCCTTTAATCCAAGAGCTTCTAAGTGGAAAATTCAGAGCCAGACTTTAAAACAGGAAGTAGAATCCAGGACTTCACTTAAATCATAGAGGAATCCCCATTACATCAACAGAAAAAGGCATCTTCCTTTCCCATGTATTTTCCCTCTAGAATCATTTTTTTGAGGTGAAGATGCCCATCTCCAAAAGACAACAAAAGAAAAGGCCAACTCAGAATTTCCCAGAGCTTCACGGCTACAGGACACTGCTGGAACTGGGGAGCCACAGGTTTAGATTCGGTACTACTTGCAGAGTTCAGATTTTTTTCAGTTGTGGGCAAGTGCTTTAAACAACTTCCTGCTGACTATGCTGTTTGCATTTCAGAATAAACTTAAAATACAGCCCAAGCAGACAAGCAGCCTTTCGTTTTGGAGAGACAGAAAGGCATTATTTATATACTGTCTCTGTCTTTGGTGTCTGACTCCTGACTGTCCCCTGCAGCCTTGTGTTTTGTAGCATTAGAGGCATGTAGGGAATTCCATGGTCAAAACAGGAGAAGCAATGGCTTCAGCACACTTGCTAGGGTTAGATCATTATTTAGTGGGTGACCTGGACTGCATCTGAGACTTCTGCAGCTAAATCTGAGTTATAACTAAGGTGGAATCCAAGCATCTTATACATGACCCCTTGCAATCACAATTCTTCCCACAGACATATTTTTCTCTGTCTTTTCACTAATAAAAAGCCTATGAATACAGCTACAATAGGGGATGCTCTGAAGACAGTGGAAATAAAAGTTTGACTGAAAAACTACTGATCTTGAACATTGTTATCATTGCAACTGATGTGATAAATACTTAAAGATTTAGATTAAGATTTCTGGTTCTGCTAATGACTTAACGTCCACACTTGAGAATTTTGATGTCCAAAAGCTTTGCAGAAATTTGATCCCGAATTAATTAACCCCAAACCAGGATACACATAAAAAAGCACTGATATTGTCAGACTTAGCAACACAGAAAGGTGCCATGCTTGCTACAAACATCTGCAGCCTTTTCTGCAGTGAAATGCTTCTACTACTGCACAAATCCCTTAACACTATCAGCCAATTTGCATTGCAAACCTCACATTTTACGGCAGAAAGTGATGTGAAAATGGTTTCCAGGGTCTGCAATCTAACAAATAACTAATAAAGACTTTAAAATCTGTATGTTTTAAATTTGTTTCGGAATTTAAAGTTTAAAATTTGGTCTTTTTGGTGTTTTATAAGACTCCTTGATTCTCCACAATGAACTCTTTGTAGATCACTTCAGTGAGGCATTATTTTTTACAAATCTCAAGCAGGTCACCACACACGGGAAGTACGTAAGCTCAAATACTAAGAGCATCTATGACAAAGGCTCCTCTTCATAAAAAGCTTTCAGCCATGTTAATAAACATGTATTACCAGAAAGAAAGTACCTGGAAAAGCACTAAGGTGGAACCAGAAACCAAGATAAACCTACACCACTGCAGTGGTCTCTTCAAATTCAATTTGCTTTGTAACCAAATACATTTTGGAAAGTAACACACCCACTGCTTTGGCATCTAAAACGAACCCGGAGTCAGAAAGAACTATGTAAGGAATCTACTTACCCGTGCCAAACAAAGGCCATGGATGAAACAACTGACTTGGCTCAGACATATAATGGTTGTCGTTACCAACCAGAAGAAAGGAAAAAAGACACATGCATACGGTGGAGTTCCTTACCATACATTATGTATGGATCAATATATCCCTCCATGAAGGAGTTGAGACAAGAAAATTGCTTAATAGCTGTAAAGTAAATGTGCCCTTTGTGCAGAAGTCTTTTTATTGCTTCACTACTGTCTGGATGCAGGAGATGTAATTTTTCTGTTGTTGAACCATGAGGGCTCGAGGCCTGAAAAACACCTCATGAATCAAGTCTATTCACCTGCAATTGCAACTTCATTCCTCTCCCCCATTATCATACATCAAGATCCACCATAAATGGATTCTCTGTAGAGGCATGAAGACCAATACCGAAGTCATTCTTTGAGGAGCTGTGGACTGCTCCTCTAGAGCACCACTATCCTATGTACCCAGGCTTCCTGTAATTATATAAAAGTATTTCACAGCCATATGATAGCCAGCTGGACTCTAGACTAGCTCTGGCATTATTTTTTTTAAAAACTCTGTTGTTTTCCATCAAAAGTAATTTTTATCCAAGCAAACCAAGCTCTTCTACTTTCTTTTTATATTTTCTCCTGAATATCCTAACAGTTCTTTTTCACAACACCTGGAGTCAGCTTCATTTCATCTTTTGTAAACATGAGTTAGCAAATTACAGTTGAAATCTCAGCAGAATCCTGTAAAATGCTAATAAACATCCCAAGCTATACTAACAACAACTGTCCTGATGCATTTTATGATCACACTAAGCTTTACAGATACATTATACTGGAGATAATATTTATCTTGTGAGTCAAATAGATAGCTGGCCTGCTTCTTCCTCCTCCTTATCAAATTTCAAGTGAGCAGATCCCCATCTATAATTTATTAATTTTATGCACAACCTTGCATTATATATAACTGCATTTCACCCAGTTCAGCGGTACCATTCAAACAACACTCCTTTGGACAACTACTGCATGTTCTTGTTGATCTTTTACCACTCCTGGAATACGGATTTCCTGCGCCATTAGAGTTGTGTGGATGATCAGCTTTGCTGAAATACCAAGTATTTCTAGAATGTCTCGCTAGATGAAAGACACCCGAGTGCATTGATTACTGAGTGATTAAGGAGGAATATATCTACATCCTAGGCTAGCTGTGCATCATACTTTAGCATTCAATCCTTTCCTATTTCATGCATAATTCAGAACCTTAAAAAAAAAAAAGTTATATTGAGTCTGCTGAAGTTCTTTGGAAATAGTGATGAAAAACGTTCTGTGCTATGCTTTCAAGGAAACAGGCAACATGCAGGTATCTGGCCTCAAGGCTCCACTGCATACCTGCAATTCTTTACACTTGTATTTTCTAGTCCTATCTGCTACCTACTGGCCCTCATATCCACCAAAACTATATACTAAATAGATGTAACTTCACCCAACATTAAGCCTCTTTTTCTCTGTGGAATGTTCCCGGGCACTTCAGACAGACCTTTTTTCCAGCTCTCTGAAGCTGCACAGAAACATTTACTGTACTACTTGCCCAGACCCAGCAGCACAGTAGCACCATATAAGAAGATGATCCAGCAACATACATTTATGTGCTTCTGAAAAGAACTCCAAACCCAGTACCTGTTTAACTACAGTCACCAACATAAGACTAGACTCTTTCCCATCAAAAATAATGGATCTGTTTTTCAGTTGAGAGGACAAGGCTCAGTAACTAAAAAAAAAGAAAAATCAACACACTGAAATTATAAGAACATAATGCATATTTGGAAAGCTATTGTGGAGAAATCAGTGCTCTTTATGGCATTTGAAAGACCTGACAGAGGATGAACAGAGAAAGCTGTGTGGGCATATTACTAATCTACTATGTGTCATATCACTGCTGGAAAGTGATGCAAGGAAACTTTAATGTGCATATAGCTCCAATTAAAAGAAAAGCTAGGGTATTTCCAAAGTACATTTTCCTCCAGTTCATGCAATTTTCCTTTTCATAAGCTTTAGAAGGGTGTAGTAAGCATAATCCCATATCTTTTACAAGTATTTTATTGAAAATGCTACATAGATATCATGTCAGACTTACAACCTGTGTAGAAATGCACTGTTCTAACACACATGGGCCAGGAGTGAAAAAGTGATCAAACCATCAATAACCAACCTCAAAAACCTCACACTTGACAGTCCTCTTGTATCCATCTGTAGTACAAATCAAGGAAATGAATGGAAGTTAGTCTCACACTAGCCAGTCCTCTTGCACCTCTGATCAGTATTTGTTGATACTCACTCTTATTTTTCAGCTCTCTTAGCAGGTGATTTTTAAAACTCATTTATGTTGGAAGAACTTTAACTGGTTTCAGTTGTTTAGACTGCCCTTGTAACTTACTAAATGTTTTCACTCATTAATGCATTGCAAAGCCACCAGATCCTCCCCAAAACTGCACCCCTAGCAGTGCCAAACTCTAATGGGAGATAATCACTCTGCTTTTGACCCCAATTCAGAAAAAAATCTCTTTCAGAAAAAATACAGTTTAGCTTCTCAAATTCCCAAACTCACCTTGGGCTTTAAGCACGCCAAGGATCTGCCTGCAAGGTAGCTTTATTTGTATGTGCTATCACTTGAAAAATAAGAGTAAAAAGTCAGATGAGATTTCAGGTTTAACTGAATTTTATATCTAGGTAAGAGTCAAAGTACCTTTTTTTGGTACATCTAACAGAATCTGATCCAAAATCTTTGCCTGATCACAAAACAAGAAATTAAATACAAGGTATATGGAAAGCATAACAAAAAGAATAAATGCAAACTTAAGTATGTTTCATATAATTTTCCAAATCTATCTGCTGCTTAAGAGCTTTACTGAGATATCTCTTGGCTGCATAAACCAAAAGAGTTAACTCTGTCCAGAGTGTGGTGCCTTTCAGAGTACCAACTCTTCAAGTCTAAAGCAGCTGAGGATGCAACACAATAGCACTTCACTTAAATTCTATCTTTCAAGAGACTACCTTAAAGACAGCTTGTTGGAAAAACAGAGAAGAGAAAGGCTGACCACTCTCTGTATACTCCTTTGAAGAATTATTAATGAGCAATAATATTTATGTCTGGTTTGGCATTTACAGTTCTTACTGCAGCTCTTTCTTCAGTTGCCTTGAAAGGCACATCCATTCAACCTCTGAACTGTAAAGATGATCCAAGGGAAACACATTATACACAGTATTTATGAAAATGGCCCATATATAGAGCATCAAAGCACACGGATAAGGAAACTTTTGAGGAATGGCTACTGGAAAAACAAAACGAGAACAAGCAAAGGAGATAAACCATATCCCTACTGAACAGCTGATCAATCAAAAGGGAAGAAAGGTGTTGTCAGCTTCTCTAGAAGCTCCAGTACCATTAACTGAGACCCATCAACAAATTACTGGATGCTATACAGTCACTTGAAAAAATCTGAAGCTCTTTGAATGATGTCCTAGAGCACCTGCCTGCCCTAGACAATTGAGTTTTCTAGGATAACTGGAAAGCCCTTTGCAGTGTAAGCAAGAGCTTCTCTCCGGCTTAAAGAAACAAGACTAACAGTGTGGATAGCTGTACTCACTTCCAATGAATTTGGCCCTTCCAAATTTGAAACTCCTTATGATTACACTGTTTCTTAATGGCTTTAATTGGCTGAACTTACTTGTAACCAGTCTTTAACTCACATTACACAGGAGCTGTTTTGTATTTTTGCACAGCTAGCCTATATGTAATGACCTTGGTTATCTTCTGTCTCTTCTTCCTTTCCCTCATTTGGATAATAAACTGCTTTAGATGTAAAACAGATTGCTGCATGTCTGCAAAAGGAAGAAGGGGAAGTTATATTACCACGATTTTAAATAAAGTTGAAGAGTGACATGATCACGTAAGTCATACAAGCTTACAAAACCTCAGTCATTTCACAGACAGTCAAAAAAAGGCAGCTATTAATTTACTATTAATAACACATACACAGCCACATCTATCAAGCCATGTGCTGCTGATTCATCTATTACTACAAAAAAAAAAGAAAAAAAAAGAAAAAAAAAAGAAAAAAAAGGGCAAAACTATGAACAGAGTTAAAAATACCTGGATTCAAAGTTGCAGCATTTAGATATGTATTACATTCTTGGAAGAACAGACAACACGTTAGCCTTGCACAGGTGAAAAATGAAGGAAAGGGAGAATGACCTCCCGTGTACCCAACAACTTTTGGCATCAGAGAAGGCTCAGAGGCAGAGCAATGTCAGCTTTTAAGTTTGGTTGTGACATGTTTGTGACAGCCTGCACATGTATGAGGAACTGGCTTTGTTTTGAGGAAAAGTGTACAAACAGTGGTCATGAGAGTGTCTCCACAACTATAAAGACTGTTTTCCTTCCCAGTGTGTCTGCAACCCTTCACAACTACCAAGGGCCTGACAGTGGCAGGGGCACAAGGTAAGGCAGCCATGACTACAAATGGGACAAGAGTAAACCAACATCAATTCAAAGCCATTTGTTACTAACAATAATTCTGGGATAGAAGTCTGAATAGTTTGACAGCTACAACTATGCTTCAAGAACGCAGCAATACAACTTGAACTGCACGGGGTGGAACTATAAGGAGCTCTCCTGAGGTCTCATCTAACAATGCACAGCATTTTCCAACCACCAGCCTGTATTCGTACTGTACATAGCTGTGCAAGAGGATCCAGCAAAAGTCCTTTATACTCAAAGTTCTAGCCTTCCCATTTTTAGAAAACCCAGTACAAAGTCCATTTAAAAGCATTGTTTGAGTTTCTACAAAATAAAATCACCATTTGTTTTTAAATAATCGGATAATGAATTTAAGGAACTTCTTCCACTCTTAAAGTTAGCCATCTTCATGAATCTTTATTATTTCAGTTAATCAGATTGCATCCAATTAAGACAAAAAAATGCTATCGGTTTAAGTTATGCTAAATGTTTGTACATTAAGTGAAAATACTAAGTAAAATGCCCACAGCTCTAATTCTTTTTTATTTAATTCAAACTGCTTACTGCTTACATTAGATAAGCTTTCTACTTAGACAAAACTACTAACTACTCCTACTTACTAGAAACCAAGAAGAGATCCTACCAATTTTTTCTCCTTCTTTTCCCCCCATAAAGCAAGTAGTATAGGGCTATTTCTTTCCCATCAACAGCATAGTCAGAGAAGAAATCAGATTAACTGATTGCAGAGCTATGGGAATATTATAATACTGTCAGACACAAACCTGTCAAGCCTAACATGCTTCATACAAGGCTCATCCAACTGATTCCAGACAGAGGCAATAATAGCACCTGAATCTCAGTACCTTGAGCTAATACTTCACAGCCTTAGGGGCTACACATGTCTGACTAGAGTAATGGAAACCAAGTTTTAGGGGCATTCTCCAGCTGCAACTTAGGGCTGTAAATTATTTCTCAACATGCACCTTCAAGAAGCAGTACCATCCTTGTAAAATGTGATGTTAGATGCTCATGGAAATGGATGAGCTCAACGAGTTCAGGTGCTTGAGGACAAAGACATTCACTGAGGGTACAACTGTGAATCAACACACCTAAATGAGGTATTTTCAGGATGTAGCCTTATTCATTTCAGTTTGTAATAGTCAGGCTTTAGTTCCAAAACAGAGACATCTCATTTAGGTATCTAAAATTATACGCCTGCGTGCAAGTTAGGACTTTAAACTCCCATTATAGCAAGTGGAGACCTAGTTGGTACAGACAGTGGAGCCTGGAGAGCTATTGAGTGCAAACTGATGTCAGCTGAAAAGCACTGAATGTATTATACCTAGTGACTAAATCTCCACTAGTTTCAATGGGAGCTTAGATCCAAGGCCACATATAGAAACATACACTTAGACACCTAAAATTAGATTACTTCAGTATGCAGCTGAAGCACTGATATTTCAAACAAATGTCTCCAGAACCTTCCTACAGTCAGGCTGAGTTTGTAGTGTGGAGACTGCAGTGTAATGAAAAGAAGGAATAAAGGAAAAGATTAAAGAAGGTACAAGGGAAGATTAACTGATCTCAATATACAGGAAAATCAAACAGGAAAAGGAGAATCTGACTGAACACCTTACAATGAATATAGTACTTCATGAACTCACATCTCATAATGCATGAAATAACATAGAAATAAAGTTTAAAAAAATCTATTATAAGAATGACAAGGTGAAAAAATGTCACAGACATGTTTTTTCCATATAAAGATATCTACTCTATTTAACACATTTTAAACAGAAATAAATGGCAGAAAACTATGTTTTTCCTAAGACACATAACAATCAACATCACGAGAGATACAAATTAATACATTCCCTTTTTTCTTTAATTTGCTATTGCAGAAGAGGATAAAAAAGTCTAGCTGGCTTTTTAATCAAACTTTCACCAAATTCAATTTGTTCTGGGAATAGAATGTTTTAGAAGTCTAGTATTTATAACACTAACAAAGTAGGCACAACAGTAATGCAAGCTGCTCCGGCAGAAAAGCAGCATGATACAGTAAGTTTTTCCAATAACAGCTTCTCGTGTCATCCCTGCCTGCTTCTTTAATGGCTCAATGAGACTGGGACCACAAAGACCTGGTCAGCCATCAGAATTAATGGAGGACAAGGTCAGGCAGTTCCCAGAGAAGGCTGAGGGAGCTCTGTTACAAGGTTAATTCTCATGGTCACTCTCAGAGCAGAGAGAGGCCAATCTAAAGAACAGAATTCTGGATTGCTGTGTTTTATTCTTGTCAGGAGAATGACCTTGTTTTGCACTACTTTGCAATTTTCATTAAGTTAGCACAACAAATGTGAAAGACTATAATGAAGACTGCCCTACTGCAAGAGGGCCTACAGAATCAAGGAGATGTGTCTGCACCCAGCTTTAATTCAGCAGTTGCACCAGAAGAGCTGCAGCAGCAGAGCTTACAGGCAAGTTTTACCCGCCAATAATACTTGACTTACCAACTGCACTTGGGCTATGTTTCAAAGCCAAGACATGAGCATTCTACATGCACTGCAGTGAGGGCTTAAATCCATCATTATTTCTTTACCTTAACAGAATGGTATTTGCCATATCTGAATCCAATTTTTAGGCTAACCTACCAGCAAAAAATACAAGGGTTAAGTCTCCAACAATATTTGCAAGGGCATTCATGCACCCTGTTCATCAATCTAAGCTATAAAAAGAGCAGCTCCTACTTAAAATTATTTTGGAATGAGACAGCTCCAAATCAAGCTGCTACAACCACGCTTTGTGACCACTTTCCCTCATCATCTTGTTTCAATACAAAATGGAATTACGTCTCCTCTGCAGTCATACTCCCACATAGCTGGCCAATACTAATATTCTTTTTAGTTTGAGTGCAGATACCTAGAAATCAAAAAAAACCTTTTAGCTTTTAAAAATTTGTTTATATTGAAGGTCATTCTTGAACGGAGGTGTTTTAGAGTTAAGCTACTCTTATAGACTCAGCTCTGACCCTCTGCATGGACATCGTCAACCAAGAGTTAATTAGTTGCAAACCACCATAGCTTGCTCTGACCCCATACTTTCAGTTGATTTGTCTTAGCTTCCCTCAATGCCTTTTTTAAAGGCTCTCTAAATACTTCCAATGGACATCCTAAAATTAATATGTAGAAAAGGATGTTAATCTAAGTATCCATATCCAGTTTTACCCTTACATAATATCTTTTGTCTTCTACATGGAAGGAATGGAGATGACAACTGAAACAATTTATAATTTAGGGTGAGGTTGTTTTGAGGGATTTTTTAGATTCTTTTTTTAATGAACCGATATATAAAACCTTACACCTGTGTTTTCAGAAGGCTACTGTGGAGAAAAGCTGTAAATCATCATTGAAGATGAAAAGGAAAGCAAATAAACTTACACAGGTTGTCATGCAGCATTTCAGTATTTAGAAATGAGAATCAGGTAAATGGAAACAAGGATGAACAATTTGTTTCTTCTCAGCCTACAGAAAGAAAAGAAGCACCCAGAGCAGCTTCTCTGGCTGGCTTCAGTAAGCTGTTCCTAACGGAAGCAGGAAAACCAAGACACTAGACCTCTGTAATACACATCTGGGTTTACTTATAAGGGGTCCATTACCCAGGCTATTAAGCCACCTAGAAGACTAGGTATGCTCTAGGAGAGAACTCTTGTTAATAGTGTTTTATTGTTTTTGCTAGTTTGTTCCATTACTGAAGAACTGTGTATTTAAATAAACATTTTTTATTCCTAAACTTTGCCCAGTGCTCATGTGGATACCAAGTAATTTAACAAACAAGATATGGTATTTCTAGAGGTGATGTCACCCTTTAAGTCTATAAACGTGACCACTACTGCAGTGCCAGGTATCTTTGTACATTCTAAAATCACCACAGAATGACAGCACACACTTCCTCCACTTACCACGGTGGTTTAAGATTTGATAATAAGCTATGGTGGGGAAGCATCTCCCAGTGACCATTAGCAACTAACAAAATCCCTTCTCAGGGGTCTGTAGCAACTTGTACAGAATTTATGGTAGGTCTTTAACCACTTCCAATATTAATAAATTGTTTCAAAATAAAACTCAACACTACAGCACAAGATGATATTTGAACAAGATAAATCTAGGGGGTTTTGCTCCAAATGTACTTAAATAGCAGTTACTTTCACATGTTAAGATGCTCAGTTTGGCTGCTCTAACAGTATCTGTTTTCTGAAACAATCAAGCCTGACAGCAGAAAAGAGTAGGAAATAGATTAAAAGCTGCCCTGCAGAAAATTTGAGGATATTGGTGCATGAAAAACTGGACACAAGCTGGTGATGTGTACTTGCAGCCCAGCCAGCCAACTGTATCTTGGGCTGCATCAAAAGCACCATGTCCAGCAGGGTGAGGGAGATGATTCTGCCTCCCACCTGGAGTCCTGGGTTCCTCAGCACAAGATAGGCATGAACTCGAAGAGAGTCCAGAGGAGGGCCAAAAAAATCGTCAGAAGGTTGGAGCATTTCTCCTGTGAAGACAGCCTGAGAGAGTTAGAATTTTCAGTCTAAAGAAGAGAAAGTGCTGGGGATACCTTATTGCAGACTGTGATAATACAAAGCAGTTTGTAAAATAGATGGAGAAAGACTTTCTACCAGAGTCTATTGTTACAGGCCAAAAGGCAACATTTTACACTGAAAGAGAGCAGGTTTAGGCTGGATATAAGAAAGAAATTTTCATGAGGGTGGTGAGGCACAGGTTGCCCAGAAAAGCTGTGGATTCTCCATCCCTGACAGCGTTCCAGGCCAGGCTGAACAAGGCTCTGAGCAACCTGGTCTAGTGGAAGGTGTCCCTGCCCATGGCAGAGGGGTTGGAAGTAGATGACCTTTGAAGATCTCTTCCAACTCAAGCCATTCTGTGATTCTGTAACAGTTCCATTCACCTAATATTCTGGATAATGGGCAGCTTTGGTTTTGCAAAGCTCGAGCTGATCTTAACACAAACTAAAGTGTGTGTTTCACTACTGTAGTCTCAGAACTGATGTATTTTCTTTCCCTCTTGACTTCTTTGAAAACACTTTTTAGAAGAATTTTTTCTTGTTTCAAAGAGAAAAAATTAGGTTAAGCTTGCTTAACTTTTATCCGAGAGCCTAACCTTAATACTGACACTTCATTTAATTTCAAAGCATGAAGCATTTATGACTCATTCTAATTTACATAAGTCTTCTTATTCTATTATGAAAATGGCAATTTTCCTCTGCAGAGACATATAGAACACGCTCTCTCTTATTGTGTCAAGTAACATTTAATAGCCTTTAGCTGTAACTTGGGACTGTTACAAAATGTCCTCAAGATGAGTCATATTCATTCATTTATTCTGCCATAGGAAAAATTCATGAATGAGTGATCTGCAGTAATTCACTTCTACAAAGAGAACCCATTCATACATTTCAAACCTGGTTTTCTGAATCATTGTAATGTAGCTGATTATTTCATATTAACAGAAGAAAATTTTGGCTTAAGGAAAGTTTCCACAGAAGTCTGTGTATTTCTAGTGTATGAGAAAATTTTCATAGATTTAAAAGACCTCTTTTGAAAATAAACATTTTGATCTAACACATGGTTACAGAGACAGATATGTTCCTATCTATCTAGCAAGAAATGCCCCGTGTTTTTGTGCAGTTAGAGACTGACAAATGGTTTAAACTGAAGCTGCATCAAGGGGGAGCATGAGTTGTCACTATCAGACAAATCACTAGGCAGGCAAAGAAAATATTTTATAATATCCAAAAAATATGGCCATCAGCACACAGAAGTGTTAAATTCAAACTGTATTTAAGTCAAAATACAGACAACAGAAATCCAACTATGATCCAAGACTGCTAACTACAGAAATATAAAGTAACCATGCTTCTTATTCTACAGAAATAAAATACATGTTATTTTATTTCATTAAAATGTCACCAAAATAAAGGAATGGAATTCACCAAGGACAAAGAGTCCCTTAACCATCACTGCTCTTTCAGTATCCCTAGGAGATTTCAAACCAGGAATTATTCTAAGAGTCTTTTCACAAAATGTTATTCATTTAATATTCCACTGCCATGGAAGAGGACCACACTAAGAAGCTGCTTCTAACTTAATGTAGTTCCAAACCAGTCAAAGCTTTACAGATCACCTGTGAGAGCAGGGATGTGGAAAGTCAGTACAAAGACCTGTGTGTAAATGCAGCATTTTCTTCAGAAACACAGTTCACAGAAAATGCATTGCATGCTTCCCCATTAGTTAGTGCTTTAAGTTTTCATTACTTCATTGACTCAAGGACAGCTCTAAATAGCCACTTTATTCACACCTCTCCTTTCTCCTAAAGAGACACTAACTCTCATCATTTTCAGGTTGAGAAATTTTACCCTATGTAGAGTGTTGCCAAAATAAGGACAGTTCTCTTTAAAAACAGAATAGATGACAAGAACAGCACGGAGACTGACAGAGCATCTCAATGTTTCCCACAGGAAAATATCTGATGCAAGAAAACACAATTAACATTATGGTTAGATTTATTAACAAACCACATTGACTTCAGCAGACAGCACAATCTCAAGGTGAATTGACCAGCAATAAAGCACAAGAGAGATTTAGAATTACCCAAGGAAGTGTGGCTTACCGAATCATTCAAACTAATGTATCTGGCTATCTGCACTGCTATCTGGGATCCATAAGCAGCTCACAACTTCTTCACTTCCACTCTTTTATTTTAGTACTGTATTTACATAATTCCAATTTTTTATATCATACATCACTGAAAAAACTGCATATGTGTTCTTTGCAGAGACTTTTAAGTCAAAGGAGGAGTACAAAAATGGATAAATATTTACAGGAAAAACTAAGATTGAAAAAAAATATTAAGAAACATTATAATGACTAAATTAACTTGCCACTGATTGCATTTCCACTAAATTTCAGTCATCTTGTCCCTCTTTATGCCCTTCTAAAAATAAACATCTTTGTAAATTTATCCAAACCATTCTCATTATATTTTTCTGCATCTTTAACTCTGATTTCACGTAACAACTGAGTGCATACAGTGAAGAAAAAACCAAGGAACCAATGAGAGTTTGCTTTCTTTCTTATTTTCAAGACAATGCAATAGACTCCTGCAGTTGTAACCCATTTTGCAGACTGGAAATCCATTTTGTAGAAAAGTCAAGGGCAAACTATGTTTGAAAAGTTGTGGCAGAACAAAAAAGAACCAATACCAAATTACACTCTATAATTTACACCATCTAAAATAGTTTATTTTATACAAATCTCTACACAGAAAACCAAAAACTAGATACTCCTCATGAACTGCAATACAACATAATGAAAAAGGAACAGCATAAATTACTAAGGGAATTTCTTCTTTAAGGCAGACAGACCCAACAACCCAAAAGGTAGAAAGATCCATTGGCATAGCACTCAAAACCACAGAAATGTCTCAGAAGTGGCAAGAATAGATCAGAAAAACAACATTCAAAAGATCAGGCGCAACTCAGATTCTGTATGAAGACTACTGAATTCACAGATACGAAAAAATCTTTATGCCCCCTATTTTACTACCAACTATAATCCACCATTTCATCTCCAGGAAGGGGGAAGGACAAGAAGAATATCAGTGTGGTAGGAGGTTTGCAAAAGCTGTGGTACTGATTTGGGATTTCCAGATTGCAGTGCCATTTTTCAGGGAAATTGTAAAGACTGCACTTTAGCTTACACTTAGTGAGACCCAGAAACAATTGTCTAGTAACTTGCTCATGCTCACTTTTATATTTAAAGGATGAAGAAATCCACAGCTGAATCAAATCACAATAGCAAGCTGCCTACTCCAAAAGAAAGAGGCACCAGGCAAGGATAATGTACCATGGAAGGCTAGAACTCTATCTGTAAAGATATGATCTTAATATTTTTGCAGTCCATTAAACACTTCCTGCTTTGAAGACAATCATGCCAGGAAAGTGTCAATTCATTCTCCACCAGTAAGACCATTCGGTAAATCAAAAATTAGAACCAAACATGCAATGCATGTCACTCCCCTTAGTATTTTGTGCAATAGAAGCAAAATACATGTTATCTGTTCTATAACTTGAATGGCAAGACAAAGTTCATTATATTTCCCTCATGTACTGTCAAGTCATTATTACATACCATGTTTCAAATAAGCTGTACAGAATGGTGAGGTGCAACACTGTGCCATTTGGGGCTCAAATGATGCAAGAATACCATGGAATTAGCACAAAGATTTGAAATATGGTGCTTACATGACACGTAAACTTTAAGAACTGTCAATATAAACTTAATTATCATCTAAGGCTTCCTTTCAATCAGTTATTTTGTAGCCAAAGGACCTGCCTATGACACTGGAAACAAGTGTCTGGAAACTGGAAACTTTCAGCTCTTATCAGAGTGGAGAGAAGAGGAAAAAGAGCTGGAAAATACTTGCTTCAAATTCCAATAACAGTATTTGTTGGAGCTGGGTCAACACCCAGGGAAAAAAAAAAAAAGGTAGGATTCACTGGCCCAGATAATGACAAACAAAATTGTGACCCCATAGCTCAATCTGTGGATACTCTCTTAGAACACAGTAAAATGGTATTCTATGCAACAGCAATAGCTGATCACTCATTTCTCACAGTACTTTCTATATATGCTTGACTGGGAGCTGTGTCATTTGGAATAGAAAGCAACATCCAAACTGACCATCGCATAAAGGGATGCTCTCCTTAGATTAAACATTTGTATTTTGAAGCTGCACTTGCTAGAACTCAGAAATAATGCAATTTGGCCCCTAGAGATCATGAGAAACTAGGAGGGATAACTGACAGGGAATCAACATCCACATGATAGCAAAGAATAAAAAAAACTAAACTCAAGCCATATTAACAGTTGTAGCTTTTAGTTTGACGTCTGTGAAATAAATGAGCTTAGTCAAAAGTTGCTACAACAGCCTTTCCATGTTTGCTTTGCAATCTGAAAATGCTCCTCCCTTCTCCCCCCCAAGAAATGTTATTTCATCTAATATAATGTAAGAAAAAGTACTTGGTTTATGCCAGTGAAATCTAAATCCCAATGATCCTTAACACATAATCTTTTTGGTCTTTAAACAGGACTTGTATTTAAAATAAATTCTGTCATTCTTTTACTTTCACCACAAATTGCCTTTTATTAATCCTGATTCAGACTCAGAAAATATTAAAATAAATTTATCAACTTTACCTGTAATGCACTGAAACTGTCCATCTTCTCTTCTTATTGTAAATGCTTCCCCTGGATTAACTTGCACAAGAATAACCTTAAAAATAAAAGTGTTTACAACCATTACACAGGAATATGTAACAGAAGTTTGGTATGTGCAAAAAATAAGTTTTACTGGGAAAAAACCATTCTTTTTTCTGGTGAGCAAATACATTATTTTTCACTTCACATTTCTTGCTGTCTTCATCCCACAGAGAAAGAGACAAGAGCAAGAATAAGCACAGATATTTTTAAACAAACATTTTTCAAAGAATGAAAGATTGAATGACAACTAAGTAAAACAGTACCTGTACAAATTTTATTTTCTCAACTGCCTGGTATAATTAAAAAGCTATTTGTACAGCTTAGATTATTTCAACAAATTGCATTAGCTTCGACATTAATCAAACCATTACATTAACTTTCAGAAGGAAGCCTAGAATTCCCAGTGTTTGACATCAACCACTTGACAAACAGTTTTCAACACAAGGAAAATACTGTGTCATGTCGCTCTTTACATGACCCAAGCATATTTGTACATTCATTACTGATAAAAAATATTAGATGTCATGACAAAGTAAGTGCACCAGATGCCCAGCATGAAACAATATGTATAATTTTATTTGTGGAAAGCTGGTCATCCTAATTTTGTAAACCCAAGCAATGTTCAAATGATAGCAAAGCACACAGCAGCCAAAATAAACAGAGAAAGTCTGTACAAAAGCAGAAGCCTGTTACCATTTTAGATTTCTGTATTTTTATTTGAAACCTGCCCTTCTGTGAGGAAAAGAAGTTTGTAAACATGAAAAACCTAGCTAAAATTGTGAACAAAGGAGAAAAACCCTGAAAAAAGTAGAAGAGCAAGTCCATTTTATAATTTCTTTTCTGGACAGAACTTTCTTCAGTCTTGCTTGCACACGTCTAAATAGAGCTTATGTCCTCCTCCCTCTACAAATCAGAAGGAAAGAAATCTTTATAAATACAACTCTTGAGCATTATGGCCAAAAATTTACCTTGTTAAATTGCTAAAAGAAAATAAAATCTTCGATGTTTACAAAAACAAAACCAACCACCCAAAACGCCCAGAACTGGAAACTTGAGTGTTACTCGTTTTAGGAGTACCAGAGACAAAGGAAAGGATAAGAAAATGGTAGAAATCATATGAATTCCTCCCTTTCTGTTGGAGTAATTTCACAAATTAAAGAAAAGACGGCAAATTCTAACTTCTAACACTAACATATTGAAGAGATATGATAGACATTCACATTTTCAAGCTTGGGCTGTGTGATTTCAACACTGATTAGCTCAGGTTTGAGCAAGCACTTTAGAAATACTATCTTGTTTCATGAGTTTTTTTTTCTAGAAGCTAGGCTGTTTGATAAAAAACAATGAACTGTATCAATATTTACATTTTATCAAGCTAATAAATCTTCCAGATCTTCTGAAGTGTGGCTCAATGTAAAACTTACTAAGAGTTAGCATTCATAATATAATCTAAACAAGATGATTTCAGTAATGAATTTCAAAGAAGACTTAAAGGTCTTCAGAAAATGTTGTATTGCCAGACTTTATTTTGAAGTGTTTGAAGGTAGCATTTTAACAACTGGCTATCATCACCTTTGGAATGTGATGAAGTAGAGAAATAAGAATAGCCGAGTTCTTACCATTTCTTTTTTGACTCCCCAAGCAGGCATAACTTTTTGAAGGCATATTTCATTGATATACTCTTCCCTCTGCCACAACTGAAAATTTTAGCTTGAAGTTTAGACTGGAATAAAAGTACCTAAAAGCTTCATGGTACGTGAGAATGTTTCTCCATCTGTTATGTGTGGGCTGGACAGCTACATTTGCCCATCTCTTTTGGCTGATTTTGGTGCCCAAACTCCTGAGAGGAGCCATTCTGGCTACAACTGACACGTCAATCTGTATCATTCTCAGCTCAATGTTCTTGGTCACCATCATATGAACAGTGAGAAGCAGAAAAGCTTTAAGGTAATGGTTGGCCCTTGATTCCTGCTTCTAAAGTAATTGGGAACGTGGGTTGACTGGTATTCCCAGTTGTTTCTATCTATTCTGTGTGAGTGCCTGAGGTTCGTAATCTGGGTAATAATGTTCTCTTGGGAACCTGCTGGCTTTCCTCCCCCAGGCCTCTTGCTGCAGGCCATCCAAACCTGAGGCTTCAGCTGAGAGAGTGGATTTAAACATGGGAATACATGCACTGGCCCAACTGCAGCAAGTGGGCCCTGTGCCTCCTGGTTTTGTGTTAAATCAGCTTCTCCTGTGTGAGCACTTTGTTGCTCACTTCACAGGTGCTCTGAGAAGCTAAAGGCAGCCATGGTGAACAGAGAGACAAGCACAGTTCAGCAGCAGCAAGAGGTCACCTAATGGTGTCCAGCACCATTCTGGTGCCATCAGATCAGGATGCCATCAGATTTTCACATCTCTGATGACATCTGATTGCCAATCCAAAGGGTGGGGAGATTCATCAGTTTAATAGAGTTTAAGGAGATCTCAGGTCCTGGAAACAGGAAACAGTGTGTCTTTTGTCAATGGACAATAAGCCTGCTTGATGCCTGACTGTATTTCACTGACTCCCACTTTCAGCCTTGCTTTTATGTAGTGCATTCACATTTTTATTTTACAGCTATTACAAGGTAGGCTGTGTATGCTGCCAAGTGTGCCAAAAGAAAGTCTGGATCAGGGCTGAAGAAATTTCAGAAGTTTCAAGAACTACTGCCTTCAATAGTCTTTGTGTTGGGGCACTGTATGACCAAAAGTGGTTTCTGGACCAACCTTATCACAGTTGAACCCAATGGAGTGATCACAGCTCTGAGAAAGGCATTTCTGACACTCTGCACCTCAGTAAATATGGTTTGAAATAAGAAAAATTAAAGCTATGCTATAAAGACAGATAGGTACCTTTCTGGTTGGAAAAGATAGTACAAAAGACTGACAGTTACTTACAGGAATTCCCCCTTATCTAATGAAAGTCTGCAGCACATAAGCAAGGATGCAAGAAAATTTCTCTAAAGGAAAATGCAACATGGTATTTACAGCATCATATTCTAGGAAAATAAAATAAAATAAAATAAAATAAATCTATGGGTTGCTTCTTTACAGCACTTTCATCTCATTCGAGGTGCCTTTGTGCAGCCTTGCACACCCCATCAGACATGTTATATCATGCACTCAGACATCACTACTTCTGAAAACCAGGGCCTGAGTCTTTCACACTGAATATTCTAGATCTCAACCTCTTTCCTCTTCTGGGCAAAACATTCAAATTGGCTTGAACTAAGAGAAAAGCTCTGGAAAAATCTGATGGTTCAGCATTTCTTCCTGTGCCTCAACATTTTTGTGATAAATTCTGTTGCTTTACTCACAGCACCTAAAGTTCTGCTATCCAAAGGCTGACATGCATTCTATCCTTTGCCTGCTCCTCTTAGATAACTATGATACTCAGAAAAAACCCTAATTTGTGATGTGCCAATCTCAGGGGAAGCACCTTTTGCATGGGCACTTTTCAAGGGCTATTTCTCTTAATGAACAAAACACTAATTGAGAACTTCACAATCTTAACAAAATAATGTGAACTTAGGATACTGAAGCCTTGATACAAGTTCTAGAATCATACAAGTGTTTTTAAAGCACAACCAACTATAATGGAACCTAATAAAATTTAAAAGTGTAATTTCTGAAGGCTATCAGAATTTTGACTCAATGTATTTTTGTCTCAAAACATGTTAAGGCACTGCCATTAAGAAATAGGAGTATTAGGTCCACTAGTTCTATGTAATTTCCACTGTGACTATATATTGTTTCCTTTAAACAGCTGTTTAATGATGATCCACATGACCTCAATACAGTTCCTGATGAAAAACAATACAAAATCTCTTTCCAGAGATTAGCATACAAGTTGACAACACAAGAATGCAGAAACCCACGTTAAAAGCTGTTCTTGCATAAATAAAAAAGTGGCCACTGAATGGCTGAAGTCTGAAATACCTGAAACATCAGTTGTCAAAACTATCAGTTTTAGAAGTGAAATTTCACACTTTTCAATGGTACTTAATTTATCCTATACAGGTTACTTTAGAAGATAAATCCAAACCAAACAAGCAACATACTAAGCTGAACAGTAGTCTAGTTTAATTCCCCGTATTGGCAAAGACCTCCTAACAAAACACCTTCTAACAAAACTAATAATGCCATGTATTAGAAAGCTCAGTGTGTATTTCCTGAAATTGGTGTTTGAACTCAGGCAGAAGCTGAACCCAAGCAAGAACATAGGAAATGACCTGATGGTCTGGGTCAGCAGCCCATCTAGCCAAGCATTTTGACTCTAATATATCAATTGAGATGCTGCTTAAGGAGAGCATGTGAGCCAGGCCACTTTGTGCAGTCCATATGTTTGCCTAAACTCTTTGAGTTCACTTACAATTTGAATTGCCTCTATAACTTCCTATGGCAGTAAGTTCCTGAAATACTTTTTTCAGACATTTTACAACCATCTCCTACTAATTACATGTTCCCTAGCTTCTCTGCTATGAGATTTGCTGAAAAACAGTCCTGAATAAATTTCATCCACTTCCTTCAATATTTTTACTATCCCCATCTCCTTGTACCCAGTCTATAAACCAAGGGGTTTTAATATTTCTGATCTCTCCTGGGAGAACTGCTACATTGTCTTGACCACATCAGTGATACCTAAAGCCACATCTACATTAGCAAAGAAAGCAGCAACTCGGGAACATTCCCAGGTGCTGGAACAGACACCTGCAATAATGAATATGCTACAGTAGCATAATACAGGTCCATACAGAAATGAAAACTGTTCCTGAGATCACTCTTACCACACAGTTTGCAAAACAGATTTACTAAAACTGACTTGTTTCACAACACTTAGCCTCAGTCTCCATGAACATTTGGAGCATATTTAAATTACTAATATGTAAACAAATACTGACAGTATCCTGAAAAAGTGCTACAATATTTTGCCTTTTGAAAGACTAAAAAAGGGACACTCTTTAGGTTTTGAAAATCTATTCTTCACCTTAAATCACAATTTGAGGTGGTCAGATGTGGCAAATGCATTTTTAGAATACAAAAATTCTTACATAAAACTATTCTATAGTAATTCTATTGCTAAAGAATTCCAAATTGAATATAATTTTATTGCAGCTCAAGTAGTGTAATCACGTCCTACAGAGATAGGTAACACTGACTTGCACATACTACCATTAACAGATAAAATTATTTTTAAATCATTATATCTTAAGATCTCATATAGGATTTATTACTACATCAGTGTAGTAATGGATGGAGCAGGATGGAAAGTATGTAGATCTCACATTTAAAGAATCAACGGAAGTACAAATGTTCAAAGAGGAGAATGCTCAATCTTATTTTTATTCAGTAAAATTCTTCACTATCTGCAAGAGAAAAATACAGGATGTTTCTGAAGACTGAACCAGTAAAGGAGTTTAACGTTTTTTTCAAGTCTGCAGCTTGTTTCTAACATGAAAGAAATGAATTTGATAAAAATGTCTGGAGTCATAAAGAAACCCCTGTAAGAATGGAAGTAACAAAAGGTGGAAGGGAAAGCTGTGCAAGGCAGAGCTGCAGCCACCTTGACTCAGCAGGCTGCTCCAAAGAAAGAAAAAACTTAAGGCCAAATGTTAACACTTATCATCATAAAGGTCTAGAAGTAATTTTTCTCAGCGTGAAGCAGAGGGTGCAGAAGACAAAATAAGATCCTTAAAGGTATTTCACTCTGCCAATATGGTCACAGCAGTGTCTTTGAAAAGCAAAACAGCAACAATATAGCTGACTTGTATCTTACTAATCTTTGTCATTATGTATACAGAATACTTTCATAAGCAACCTAAGATTTTGCTCATACCAGATGAATACAGAGTTAACTTATTTCTCCATTGGAGCACAGTGAGGGCAGAATGGAATTTAAAATATAGAGTTAGCTAATCTTGTTTTGGATTTGTTTATTTGCACACTAATTAAGGCCAAAAAGCCCATTAACTCCACTGAAATAACAAATAAAACCAACCCTTTATTTGTAAGATACGCACTTCTACAAGCTTCTCTACTTGAACGTCCATCCTCCTAACAGAAGTAGTGATGTACCAGGAGACTGACAGGTTTCAAAATAATTTCAGCTACCTGACAGAAAAAAAAGGCAGCATTAGACTTGTGGCACCAATGTGTATTTACATTGCAACATGAAGGAAAAAGCTTCCCTGGTACTTTCAGTGGAAAAAAAATTGACAAACTATAAATAGTCTTGCACAATTAATACCTGGTCTCTGTCAGGTGGTAACTAAGAAAAACTGAAACATAAACCTACGGACATCACTGCAAAATACTAATCAAAATTGGATTCATCCAGAAAAGGATCCTAGATGAGGTGAAAGACTTGCAGAACAGGAAAACAAAAACAGATTAGGATTAATCCCTAAGCATTAACATCTTCACTGTTTTAAGGCAACATCTTTCCATAGCAGAAACTGTAAATACAATTAGAAGTCCAAACTATTCCTGTCTCCATGGAGGAAAAACAAAAAAAACTGATAAGTAAATAATGAAATAAATCAAAAAGCTCTAAAAGCTAACTTCAAAAGATCTTACAGCAAGTTTGATGCATTTCTCTTTTGCTCACCATTATACATTTACAAAACCAGGTCTCCAAAAATATTAAAAGACTAAAGAGCAAAGCTTCCTCCCCAAATAAACATACACCATACAGCCAGTCAAAAGCTAGTACCTCAGAATTATTTTGCCATTTCTATCAATTACATACATGTGAAGGACCTATAAGGTAAAAGTGAATTTATTTGATAAAAACCATACATATTCAAAATATTAATAATACTCTTAATTTATTGCTTAGGTTTTAAAAATTTAAATTTAGTCCAAAGTAAAAAAAAAAAAAAACAACCAATAAAACCACCAAAACCCTAAAAATCACACAACAAAACAACCCCCAAACAATAAATGATTGTGTTTAGAAGTATATTAGATATTCTTTCACACAGACACAAAACAAAACAAATCCAGAATTAAGACATTTGTTAACTTTCTCCTTCACACTGCTCTATGAAGTTATGAGGATCTTCCTAATTTGGAGAATTTTTTGCAGATCAGAATAAACTTTTTGCAAATTTGAATAAGGTTTATAGAAGAGGGTTTAACTTACCCTTACCACATCATAATGATCTTAAATATTACACATTTTAGAGCCACTGTTCAAATAATACCTGTATTTCTAACAGGGCAGGACTGACTGATACAGTTTCTGATCTTCTAAGCCAGCACAAACATCAAGAGAAGCAAGTCAGATACAATAAAACTTTGTTTACAAGTTTGGTATTTACAGCCAAATTTTCAAGTCTTTCCTAGCATGTAACAAAATGAGTTGTCCAAATAAATTCTTTTATATGCTATGTTGCCCAAATTTAGCTTTTATACCTAAAAGCTTCTCTGCAGAAGTTACTAGCTACTGAATGAAAAACACAATTTAAAACATTTAACTTTCCTAATACTTACAGGTTTATTCCAAAACAGCTAAGTGTTAGCCAAAAAACTGAAACTATAATTTTAGAGTTGCTGGGATATGGAAGAAAAAAGAAAAATTATAAAGCTTGTTCTGTCTCCAGAATATCTTGGCTCTCAAACCCATCCTTCAGTACCAAGGACTATCAGCCTTCTGAAGGAGAAAAGAAAAAGATTACATTTTTTAATCCTGACTGAGACTAAAGAAACCAAAATACATTAAACATTTGTGTTGTGTGAAGTTGCGGGATAAGCCCAGATGAGAACTGGCACTCTGTTCTCTCCATACGTTAGCTCTGTCTACAGCCACAAAGGCAAGAAAACCAAAGGAATCAGACTAAATTTCAGGGTAAAGGAGCATTTTAAATCTTCCCTCTCCCAAGCCACACACCACTTCACTCTGAAAGGGAAAGGAACTGAAAGGGTTACTTTGTATCTTCCTCTAAAAGAAGTTAGTTACACTTTGTGAATTTACATATTTTTCCGGACTGAGTGAAATCTGGGACAAATTTTCCAACCAAGCTAAAAGCCTCTGAACATACATAACTAGAATGCTAATAGAACTACAACTAAATATATCTTAACAAACAAACAACACAATCCTTTAGCAACAAAGCCGATTTATAGTTTGGCATACACATTAAAATGGCAAAAAAAAAGTGGGGAAGTGAGATGTGAAGGAGAAAGTGGAGGGGGGAGGGAAGCTAAAATATGGTACAATAACTTTAGTCATTGTAATGTAACATACTCTTTATTTCTTCATGTTATATATTTAATACTAGCAAACTGTGGTTAAAGCACACTTAAATGTAACTAACTATATAGTAAGAACTGTTCCTGTACAATAAAGAAGATTACAAGTTGGAGCAAAACAATATTACTAAAAAGCAGAGTTCTGTTTTTCCCTCATTCTGGAGTGGTTTTGGGGAATGTGAGTGTTTTTTGGGGTTAGGGGGAGTTTTGGGTTTTTCTCCTACAAACAAACTTCCTAAAAAGCAAGAGGGTGAAGTGTTCCAAGATCTTTGCTTGGACCTTTAAAACCATAATTTAAAGATAACAGATTCACAAACCATTTTTATACTAGCAGAAACAATACTATTTTTTCTGAGATGTTTTACTAGGAAAGAGAAGAGTGTTTCAGGCTTGGGTTTGTTTTGTTTATTACTAATCTTAAAACATCTATATTTAGCATTATATGGTTATAGGTGCTGAGTCAGTAGCAAAAGATTGTCAGCAATCACAAATAATGGAAAGAATTGACCAAAATTGTATTTCTAAATGCACTGCTAATACACATCAACATGAAAAAAAAAACCAAGACAGCAGTGGTTTGTCTAAAAATACTGCAACTGAAATTAGCTCAGCAGTACTCAAAGATTTTTACCTAAAAGGACAAAGGTAGATGCATTTTTTATTATTTTTCAAATTTAGGAAAACATCGTAGCTAATACTCTTGGTCATTCTGACTCCAAAAAATTTTAAAACATTGAACCTGTTAAGAGGGTGGTACAGCGAAGCTCTTTGTAAGATGTACACTGTATCTTTAACAGTCTGTTTGCAACAAGATTATGAAAGGGTGTATTTCTAGAAAAGGGTGAACATAATACAACACAGCTTCCAGGCAGAGCCACATTTATGCTCTGTCATTAGGGCACGTATTCAGAACAATTACATTCTTCTCCACTAATAGTTCCAATCAAGATGTTAATTAGTGACATGCTTTATCTCAAAACCCATTTCGAAAGCCTTAGCTCTTAGACTTACTGTTGCTCGCATCCTTTTATTTCTCTCATTCAACTGGTGCTACCACAGTGACAAAGGATGAAGGAAGATTCAACAGGCACCACTCCGGCTGCTCCAGTCTGTTCCATTCACTTAACACTGAGGTAATCTTCGGGGATGTGTTGAGCACTGCCCCCCCTCCCGTTATCAGGGCACCTGAACCTGAACGCCACGCAGGAGGATCCCCCTTCACCTTCCTCTATAGCTGTGCATCCACCAAGCATGTGGAGGCAGGACATGAAAGGTAGGATCAATTAACAATATAGTCAGCAATACCTACCTCAAGGCTTCCTTCCTATCAAATTAGCCAACGTACAGTGAGCTTCCTGCTGTACATGAATGTATCATGTCACCATAGCAACTAAATCAACAAATAGCTGCTGCAGCATCTGCTTCTGGATCATCTAACGTCAGTCAACAGAAGGTTCGGGTTTAAGAGAACAAAGCTTCCAAATATATGCCGTTTTATAACTGCATTTTTAATTTAGCATCCTGATTCCCAGATAGGATATACTAACTCAGAATGAACCAACTTCTGACTTTATAATCTGCAGTACAGTTAATGACTTCATTTCTCAAGTAAGCCAGAAACAACAGAAGAAAAAAATACTTTGTAAAAGAATAAAAAGAAACAGCAAAGAAATAATCAACTGGATTCTAATGCACTCCCTCAAACACTGTACTACTTTATACCATGCATTTACTAAGACACATGAAAACAAAGATGTTTCTGTACTTTGTTTTATAATTTACATATGTCTGCCCTGAATAATAATATAGACAGAAATACCTCTTACTAAATATTAATAATAGAGGCATTTCAGATAGCTGACAAAGATGGTTTCCCTCTATTAGTCTCCACTTCAGAGCTAAACTGAAAACATTCAGTATTGTTTTCTGGCAACCTCACATCTGTGGTTTTTAAACCCAACAACAGAGGGGGACCACTGGCGCACCCTCACCTGAAGAAAGACAGTTTACACAGGGCAAAACATACATCCCTCTCTTCTTGTGAGAAATTACTTCAAATACCACTTATGCACCACTGGTTTAAGTCCTAACCCACAGCCAGACCAGATATAGAAAACTGCTTTGAAATTGTCCTGGTATTCAGAATGCAAAAACATAACATTACAGACTAAATGCTGTCTAAGGTATAAAAAATTCTAATGCTACTAACATCTAATGTCTTCAGAGGTAGTAAGTAAGTGTACCAAGACACAAAGTGTACAAAGCCCTTTTATGTAAAAGGACCCAAAGCTACAGCCTACTTACAATAAAAAAGTAACTTTCTTTTAACTTCAAGTCATATTCCTAACATTTGATCATCATGAAATTATTTACCAAGTAAAAGCTTTCTAGGGCAAAAATTTATTGGTTATTCATATCCAGTATCATTTTATTACTAAAAACACCTACATTTAGTTTCCAAAGCAGATCTTTTTCCACTCATCTTCTGTTACAAGGAAAATCATTACATCTAGGTTAGCGCTACAGTGTGGGGTCCAGTGAGCAAGGAAAACTAGATGCAGACTCAAGATACTAACATTGCTGTGGCTCTCATACCAACTTTCTGTAATTAGTGGGTTTGCCACCTCACCTGTGCCAGAGTTTCCATTTGTAGGGGTAGTCCAGCAGCATTTGTAAGTTCCTACATGCTACTGATTAAAGGATACTGCAAGACTTGAGTGTTGTTATTCATTAGTAGCACAGAAATTGCCAGATGGAATCACATCTGTGGTCGAGCTAAGGTGATGTCAGTTACAAACACAGCACAAGTTGTTTTTCCATTGACTGTATGTTCAAAATCTGGTGCTTATATCATAACAAGGCTAATGAGGCTATGAACTATTCTGTTCCATAATCAAGCCAACTATCACTTAAAAAACATATTAAATGGAAAAATGCAAAAGATCTATTTAACAGGTATTACAGAGAGTATATGATTATTAAATAGGAACACCTGACATCAGTAATAAAAGCTAAATTAAAACAGTACCTTACATTGTTTTAAATTGCCAAAGGGTTATGAATTTCATGGTCATGAAGTGATACCTCCAAGTGCTTCTTTCTTACAGTTATCTTTCAAAAGATCTGTCTCTCATCTTCTTTTAAACTTAAAAGCTTCCTCTCTCTACATGTACATTGGCTACCAACCAATGAAGAGTTTTGAAAACTTTAGATCAGCCTTTATACCACACCAATTTGTGGCAGACTCAGCACACAACATTTCTGTGTTATCTATAAGGAAATGTTAGAATTTTCTTTTTTTCCTTAAATTACCTTCTGGTTTTAGTATCAACGACAGACAAAAACAGGCTTCTCACCATTACTTATAGAAGCATCCTGTAGACTTTGATCTTTGTCCAAGTAACATGATATAACACTCGTAAACACCGAAGTTGTAAATCTTTTATTTTCCACTGTATTTATTTGAGCAAATTACAGTTTACATGACCACACAATTCTCTATCCTAGCATCTGCTAATACTGACTATAAGGATCTAACTGCTCTAGATATGGAGTTTAAACTTTCTTCATTAAGAATAGTAAACATATGGGTAGTAAAGGGCATTAACAAATCTTGGGTATCAGGACCAGGGAGGAAATCCATACAGAATTAATTGTTACATAATATGTTGCAATGGCAATTTACATGCTTGGGATTTTGAAAAAACCAAATAAAATACAAACTATTTCAGCTTACACAGACAGTAGCTGCATGTTTGGAAAAAGTGATTGAAAGAAGCCATTTTCTCAGTGACATGCTTCTAAGGCCTGTATTTTCAGAGGACAGACCAACCAACTCTGCATCATTTTTCTAAAAGGCAGCTGACAGACAATAAAATCAGTAAACATTTAATCTTTAACCATTGCTACAAGATACTGTCAGCACCACTGATTGTGCTAAGATGACAGAATATCCCTAGAACCAACTGGAAATAGGGAGACTGGAAAGATGGTAAGACTGTTCACTGGCACTGGCATTAAAAACTATAGATCTCAATAAACTTCCATTGCTTTTTGTAGAAAGGTAGGCTGGGAAGATCCAAGAATTGGTGGGATTTTTTCTCCTAGAAAACAAATTTATCAAAGGTTTTAAAATTTCTTACTGTACTTGTGTTTCTTCTCCTTCTTCTCCTTTTTTTCACATGGAAGCTGAAAAAGATGACCACTCAGAAGGGCAGGCAAAGATGATTTCTAGCCTCGTTTTATAAAAGTTTTTTGAGAAGAACCAGTAAAAGATAAATGTTAAATTCTGCATTGAATGTCACTGATAAATGTTCAAGACTTGTTAGTGTCCACATATAACAGCGCTAATCAGTGTACATTCCACAAGTGTCTGTCTCATTCTTTAATATTAAGAAATAATTACAATTTTGATCTACTTGCTTCTTCTCTCGTCTTTTGCATTCTCAGTTCTCACAGCTTGCCCAAGCAAAGTTTTATTTGCCTCATTTACAGCAAACCCAATCTGTCTCATTAGCATTGACACAGTCTGTAGTTAGCAGATAGTGCACAGAAAATTTGCTACTTAAAATAATACCACTATTATATCTTTAATTCAGCAAAAGTATAAACATAACAGCAGTGTTTCAAGGAATCTGGATAATGTAACAGTCAAACATTTGGGCTTCAAAGTTTCAAGCTAATCCATGTTTACAGAGAATCAGAAGGAGCAGTGTTAGAGGCAGTCACTGAACTCTGGATCTTTGAGGCATCTGGACATGGCCAGTGGTTAGACACATCAACCTCTAAAAAGAAAAACGGCAATACTTCAATCAGATCATTCTCATTTCATGATTTGTTGTTTGAAGTTCCTAGGAATTCAGTTTCACAATACTAAGTGAAAGTGAATGAGAAACAGAGCTCACACTGCACAGCAAATGGGTAGCAGGGGCTAACTAAGGTTTCAGCTAATACTTCACAGGGGCTAGTCGCCCCAGCAGGCATCTTCCCTGATCAATCTGCCTATTTACAACAGTCCAAATGTATTATGGACTAGAAGAGAATTTTATATTTCCCAACATTGCTTCTGACAGCTCAGATTCCTGTTTGCTGATATAGCAATTTAAAAGTCCATAATATTTAAGACTGATGGATGTGTTTAACTTTTTTACCTTAAATACAGTATAAAAGGAAGTGCCAAAAATACAGTATAAAAGGAAGCGCCAAAGGAAGAACAGTGTTTCCTAGTTATTAAAAAGAGCATTTAATTAAAAAAACCCCAAATGTTAAGAATTTCAATATCACTTCTAAAGTAGCCTTTTTTACCCTGAAAAAGTACCCTATATACCCAGTTTTATGTAAATATGGGCATCATTGTCTATCAAAACACCATGACAATACAAACTTGAGCTGGAAGAGAGATTAAAAGATACATCTCAATTAGATCAGATTGGAAAGACTTAGTCAGTAATGGACCAGGGGCTTGGTGGAAGAAATCTCTACAACCCAAATCCTTCCCTACGTATTTTATCCTCTACTTTAAAGAGAGAGGGAGAAAAAATAAAGACAACTGCCATTTTTGCTATAGTGTGTAAACTATAGTCTGAGTCTATCTGTTTCTAGAGAATGTCATTCTGGCTGCTGTATAAAGTGTGTAATTCTGTAACATGCAGAGGCCTCACAGACTTTACCCAGTTATGGCAAAGCCTCAGTCTCTAGGAAATGGAATATGACAGACTATTTTAGTTGGAAGGGACCTATGATGATCACCTAGTCCAACCGCCTGACTGATTGAGGGCTGACCAAATTGTTGTTAAGGGCATTGTCCAAATGCTTCTTAAAATACTGACAGGTTTGGAACTTTGGCCACACCTCTAGGAAGCCTGTTCCAGCATTTGACCACTGTCTCAGTAAAGAAATGCTTCCTAAGGAATAAACAGGTTTCAGCTAGCAGAAGATCTGCCTCAGACAACTTACTTGCCAAGTGTGTAATTCTCACATATTTTAAGAGTGGAGCTTCTGTAACTAAAAGTATGACTTTGCAAAGTAGTTACATTTTTGTCACGACTTACAGAGAGATTAGAAGAGCTGTCTTCTGAGGAAACATAGGTAAGCACTTGGGGTGACTTTGCAGGTCATGGAGTTTGGTGTTCAGGTCATGGCTTACTCAGCATTAAGTGTCCCATGGCACAGAGAAGGAGGGAGATAGGAACATGCCTGAGTCTCAGACACAGTTCAGGCATTAACCTTCCCTTCCAAACCTTACTGATAGATGAGCACACAGACCCAGCAACCAGACCCATTTGCAAGAGACTGCAAGAAAAACCATGCTTAGAGCTTCAGGCAATTTGCACCTTCTCACCTCATAAAAAAAGAGAGAGAGAAAAAAAAAAGTATAGATCTTTAGTCACCTTTGTACACCATGAAAGGGATCATCTCCTGGACATGCTTATTTCTCCCCACTGACTGTATTAGCAACCCACAGTGACTAACTGACTTGAAATTTAATTTTCATGTGTCATCCAATTCTCCCAAATGTCAGTTTCTGAACAGATTAATTCAACAGGGGCTGAATGCCTCAAGTATCTTGGGAGGAACCTACTGTATCAGAGACCAAAATTAATCTAGGATTCATATCATGCATATGAAAACAGACACTTTAGAGAGAAAGGGCAATTACTGAAAAGTTTTATGAGGATGCTTCATTCCATGAATTTTCACACCAAACAGAAGCAGAAAAGGCTATGAACTACACAGCCCTCACTCTTGTTTCTACACTTATTTTCAAACAGAAAATATTAAACATATCTGAACGGTAGCATAAATTGTGCAATAAATCTTCTCAACAAAAGCAGCATAGTATTCATACATTGTATGTATATTACTATACATCAAAGAATTTTGAATCCTCACTTTCTGCTTTAAGATGATGGCTTCTAGGAAATTGAAAGCAAATTTTCAATGCATCTGCAATCAACGATACAGTTCAAATAAATTGGAAAAAATATTCTGATCTCTAAGGCCAAAAAAAAACCCAATATTACACTTAACTAAGAAAAAACCCTTCCTAACTAAAAACCCTGATTAAGTCAGATAGAGGAAGGATCTACCCTTAGTCATCAAAACTCACATATTTTTAGCTTTTCTTTGTGATGTTATTTTTTTAAAAAAATATAGCCAACAACCAGTTAAAAGCTTCCATGGAAAAGATTTTTCTGTATATGGAATGTCTCCTAAGTTTGATTATGTATTTTGCAGTGATGGTTGCCACACAAAAGTACTAATCAATCCTGGGGAAAATACAGCTTGATAATGAGCTTCCATAAGCTGGCACTGAAGCATTGCATGCCTGAGAATCCCAATGGTTCCACTGAATACATTTCTGCTGCGCTTCAGTGCTATGAAGTCACTGAGCAATGGAAGAATAATTGTCAACTAAAACAAACCTCAATGAACCTCCAAAATGAAAAGTTATACAGATCTCCTAATTCAATAGAGCCAAAGGTGAAGTAAAAAAAAGGTCAAAAAAATCAACCAAAAAGGACAGAACCAGCCACGCACATACTCTGTGTTCTGTGAAATCAAAGCGCAGATAAAAGAAAGGAAAACAGCACAATATGGAAAGTGATGGAAAGTGAGAACAGTTATAACACTGTATGTTGTTAAACAACTTTTAACACAGATATTTTTTTTCTTGTTGAGGAAAAGATCATGAAACATATTGCAGTTCTAGGCTTGATTTTCAGCAGCAAGATGAAACCAAAGCAAGCTGGAACTTGATAATGTACCATATGGTTTTCAGAAGCAGAAGTGCCAGAACAAAAACCTGGGAAATTCATTTAGCAGTCTAGTCTAGATTTATATTTTTCAACACCATCTTCACCATTATAATTTCTTCTCTAATGCCACACATGTAAACAATCTAAAAGCCAAAAAAAAGGGATTACTTCATTTATTTTACAGCCATTTATTACTCTGCTGACTGAAGATATTCTCTCATGATAACAGGTTAATAATAACAACTTTAATATCAAAGGTTTAAATATTTAAAGAAGAAACTGGTTTTAGGAACATTAACCTGTAGATTTGATGTTAAATATCTATTCAAACCCACATGTAATATACACATTCACTACACATATATACACACACAGTGGGATTTTTGGAAAACCACCGAACATCTAAACTTCTCAATAAAATCTGGAGGATAAGCAACAAACCTCCCAAGCTGTAAGTGTTACTTTATCCCTATACCTTGCCAAGAAATAAAGTCAACTAAAGGTCAAACACTATGTCCCATTCCCCAGAGAAAAGGAAATGGTTAACAGGTACTGGGATACTTTGAGAGTGCTATCTATATTTTCTGGTAATAAAAGACACCTAGGTGATATAGAAATGTCTCACTTTGCAACTTTTTGCAGCTTTAGTGGGAAGGTACTGTGAGGGTCCAGAACTCTAGGGCTGCTGCATACTTGTGTCAGCAATTTACCGATTTGCTTTGGAATAGCACTGGGTGTTGTAGCAACTTTCCAAAACAATTTAATATCAGTGTGTTAAAGTAGTTTGAACTCTTGCCTCTTTTCCTCTCCTTCCAGCAAATCAGGACTCACATCATCAAGCACATCCTTCCTGTCCAGCCTCAGCAATAATCACTAAAGCATCACTGCAATAGTTACACCCTTATGTGAAAAACCCTCAGGCACTTCTGTACTCATACCATCTTTTCCCAGTTTCACTTGGTTTCTATCAACTCCTATAGCTCTGCTCCACTCTCCACCTACAACCTTACTTACCATCAAGTACATTATGCCCTCATGCTGAACACAGTGATAGGAAGTTGTAAAAGCAAGCGGTACTTCTGTGCCTAACAGAGGAGGAGGAGCCAGTGGGATTGGTCTTTGCTTTTCCTTTTCACTGGTTTTATCCTATGAAACAAACAGTACTCCCTGTTCTGTGGGACAGAGAACCAGGCAATCTCCCACAACAGCACTGAGTGACATACAAACATCCACACAGTTCCCCATGTTTTCTGACTGAACACTAACACATTCATCTAACTTTGTGGATTGTTTTGTTCTAAAATATGGTGGAAAGTTACAGCTTTAACCTGATCAGACACTTCCGCTATTTGAAGCATATGACCTTTCATCTTAACATGTTCAAATATTTGTACTGCTATTTCACATTTGCACTGCCAGCAGAACTTCAAGTATTTGAAATAGATTATCTTGAAGATATGAACTGTTCCAGAAAAGTATGGAATGGTCTGCATCCGTCTGGTAACTTACTTATGCAGTATAAACAATCCAAGTCACCGTAATTACAAGAGTTAATTCTGGTAAAATGCAAGAAGGGGTAAATTGACTTAAAAACTCCTCAGATGTTTTACAGCTGAACAAAAAACTTGCAAGTTTAGTATACAGTTAGCTAGTCTAACACAAAAAATAGCAACATAGAAGCAAAATAGTTAAATAAATAATTTTCTACTGGTTTTCAATACCTTTCCAGTCAGGACTGACTGAAACTAATTAGTTCAGCTACAGACCAACTTATACATTAAGAATATAGAAGAAAATATCCATTTCTTTACATGGACAAAGCAGCTCTGAATTTTGATTGCAGTAACATAAATTTTGTCAGCTCTACAGGTTAAGTTATAGTTTATGCAATCCCACACCAATGCTGTGAAGAAAGGAACAGAAGTACTCTTCATAGATCAAGGAAGTAATCACTAAAAAATGTATGCACTGTAGCTAAGTAAAAAGACTTACAGAAAAATTAATAATTCCATCATAAAGACAGAAGTCTTCTCCCTTCTTATAGCTTCAAAGTTCAAGGGAAAACAAAGGAATACAGTGCACTACTATTCAAATTTAAAATATTTTTTAGAAGTATGAAAATGCTCAACCATATAATGTTTTGTACTTGAATACATCATACTTTCCAAAAGACCATTTAAACTCACGTAAGACTCAAAATCTTGCATGATTACAGTGTAAGCTTGACAGTACAGCCTGACAGTCTTATTTTTATGGAGGGCAGAACAAGTAACTCAGTCTCAACTATATTTGAAAGGTCACGGTGAACAGGGGAAGTTCCCAAGGACTAGAAGAAAGCAAATGTCAGTGAAATCTTCAAAAAAGGGCAAGGAGGAGGATCCAGGGAGCTAGAAGCTTGCCAAGATCACCTTTAGCTCTGGGAAGATGAGTGAACAAAGCTTCTGAGAAGCCGTTTCCAAATGCATTAAAGACAAAAAGGTGGTTTGGGGTAGTCACTATGGATTCACAAGAGGTAAAATTGTGCCAGACAAACCGGCATGGCCTTCTACAGTGACATTACTGGCTTGGTGAATGAGGGGAGAGCACAGCTAATGTTTATCACGACTTCAGCAAGGCTTTTGACACACTTTTGAGTAACACAGAAACTGATGAAGCACAGACAGACCGTAGGCACCAAAGTAGACTGAAAACTGGACCAAGTGCCAGTCTTGAAACATTGTGATCAGCAGTGCAAAGTCCAGCAGGTGGCCGTCCACTGGTAACCTACTGCAGTGGCTGACAGCAGAGCAGACAAGGACTACAGTCTCCTTTAAAGATCTGGATCTTGGGTGGGACAAAGCACATCATGAACAAGTGACACAAATCTGAGTGGAGCAGCCGATGCACTAGATGGTTGCATTGCCATCGAGAAATACAAATTCAAGAACTGTCCAGGCAGACACTAACACACAAAAGCAAGTCCCACCATTCAAGCTACCAAGTTGTAAGCAAGTATCAATCTGGAGAGCATAGCTATTAGTACATGTTGTGCCTCAGCTGCTATGTTCTACCATAGGGAAAGGTTTATTCACTTTAATAAGATCATGCAGTAATATAAACGTTTAACTTCCAAACCAAGCCACAATCATGGCTTGAGAATTTGGCAGCTATTTGGTCCCATTCTTTCATGAAGAGGTTCTTCCACAACACAGGCTTTCTGCTTCATACTTCTTACAAATCTCATCTCTGTACCACTTCTGCCTTTACCTCAATCTCTAACACATGTGTATGCCTAAAGCTGCACAAATATATTCCAGACTAAGGATTACTATCTTTTACAATGTCAACGTGTCAGCAATGTGTTGGAAGGAAAAAAAATAGTTCCTTACCTGTTGTGCTCCATCTCCACTAACAATAGGGGAAGTCAGAAGAGGGATTTCACTACTTATAATTGAAGTGGTATCCAGTAATGGTGGATGTTCTGCCATCATTGATGGTACACTAATTCACAAGATCACCTGCAGAGAAAAGTTACTCAGATGGTTAAACTACATATTTATTATTTCTGAAAAAATTATCCTTAAAACCTACCTCACTTTAGAAATAACAGCAACAAAAGAAGATTATGAAATCAGACACCTTAAGAAAGTATGTTACCACAACAACCAGCAATCACACAAGCCTGAAGACGTGTTTTTGTCAGCTAGTACAAGCCTCAGTTATATAGAGAGGGTGCTTTACACCCCCTCTAGCGGCTGAACCTCAGAAGAAGATAGATCACTACCCTGGAGCCAACAAACCTGAATCTTTTAACTTTGTAACAAACCAAGGTTTCATCTGACTGGCACTACTGATAAAATACCTACTGAGGAAAAAAGAGAAAAGAAGAAAAGAGCAGTTGCTTTAGAACTTACATATATAGTGTTTTTGTTTATGTGAAACCGGTAAAAAACCAAGATATATTAACAGAGACACTTACTTTTTTTCTTTTTTAATAATCAGCCCACTTTCCCTATTATTCTAATGGATAAATACTTCAGGAACAACTTGTTACTAGAAAATGTCCTATTGAGGCACAAATAAACGAATAATAAAACGAATAATAAAAAATAAAAAACGAATAATAAAAATAAAAAAAAATCGTCTGCACAATCTGACATTTCATAATTTTAAAATTGATTAGACCCAGAAATAAAGCTGTGTCACTTTGATAACCAGTGGCCCTTTAATCAGCAGCTACAACTTGGAGAGGAAGGGAAGAGATAATGCCCACACACACAATTGTAATTCCCATAACCATACTATAAAAAAGGTTTTGCTAGCACACACTGCAGTTACAAGAAACCTGGTAACAAGAAAGAAAAGCCACAGAGGCAAGAGGACCATGAAAGCAGTGATACACTTTAACTCTGAGGGATATCACATAACATTACAGAAAGCAGGATTCAGCCCAGCATTCCTTTCAATTATATTAACAAGTCACAAGTAACATGTTTTCTGATATTTTGCATCTCAGTGCTATATGGAGACTGGATGAAAGAATTAAGACTGAAAAAGCTGAAGATTAACATTTTTTTCCATGCTGGAAATAAGTACTGCAAGTCTAAGAAGCTGCTCTTGAAATTGCATTTAGTTTTGTTTAAAAAAAGATCACTAAATTACATTGGTTTACTGTACCGGTCTTAACTCAATCCCAGCTAGACCTAGTACATGTAGCTTTTGAAATAAAAAAAGAATTAGATCAACAAGAACTGAGAAACTGATATTACTTAACAACACAGAAAGACGGATGGAAAGAATTCACTAGGGGTGAATGGCACATTCAGAATTCCCACAAGTTAATCACATTTTGCATCTGAAAACAATGCTTTACATCAAACATAAAGATTAGGTTGAGAAGAAGCTTGTACAGTATTTCTAAAGCAGAAGTGCCTCTATTAGCAAGTACTTAAAGTAGTCTGGTGAAAAAAAGTGAATACAATTTCTGTGTGATACAGCCTGACAGCCAGTAGTGTTACAGGCTTTTACAAGTTTTGCCTTGATATCATCTGGCTACTGAAACTCCCTACAAAGACTTCCAAACTTCTAGTTCAGATATACTATCTGCTCATTAACAGAGGTATTTACTAGTCACAGCATTAACTTCAAATGAAAAAAAAAAGAACCCTATAAAATGGAAGGAGTGATAAAGTCAGCTTAATGACACTAACTACAGTACTGAGCTTTAGAGATATTTAACTGGTACAGCTTATTACTCAGAGGCATTGCCTAAAACTTCATCCCACCCAATGGACTGTTTCTACTTGCTTGCTCCTCTAGGGCAGACGTTGTAGCTCTGCTGTGAGCTGAAACAGTACAGTACTCTCAGTACAAGAGGACTCACATTAATAAAGCACTACAGGCCTCTTGTACAGCCACACATATACAGAACAGCTTAACTATTCCCATACTGACGGTTGTCCTACTGTAAAACTAGGAACTTCAATAAAAATGTATTCTAACATTATTTAGGTGATTCATTTCCTTTCATGGTATAATCTACAAAGACTTAAGTTGGAGAGAAAGAAAAGTCTCTCTAGGTTAAAACACGCAAACCTATCTCTGATTACTTAAGAATTCATCAATGTCTATGCCAAGTCACTTATACCTGCTTAGCCAGACTAATTGGTCTCTCAAGCAATAAGGACAGGGTTTTTTTATTCCTATCTTACTTTAAAAGCTTTCCTCATCATTAGACAAATCCTCCAAGCTATAGTCAGTCTCCACCACTTCTGCAGGTGGGCAGAGGGCTGATGACATCTATTTGGATTACCTTTCAAGCCAGCAAGTTTGAGGGCAAGCTTCCCAGGATATTATCCAATGACTGTTTAATGCGAAATGAATGCACAGCCCGAAAGCAGAGGTTAGATTTAAGGCATCTCTCCCCCCACAACAGCTACAACCAGGCTTGATGTTGTGCCATTTCTTAGTCTTACAGCTCCAAATATTTTGTGCTACTATCTAAATTGTCACAGAAAGAAAGGTAATCCAACACTCCAAGCAATAATGCAACACACTCCTGACCTAAACTGGCTTGAATTTCCCCATGTTTAAGGTAAATGGAGGTCATTATTTCCAAGCCACCATGCTAATGACTAGTCTCTCATATCAGAAAGCACTAATTGCCTTTACCATATATTTTTGACTGAATTCATAACTTATGATGCACTCAGTGTGATCACCGTTTTTTACGCATGATCAAAACACGTCTATCAAATTGAACACCAATGAGAATTAAACATAACCTAAACCGACTCAAATACAAATGTCATTACAACCTTCAGGCCTTCCAAGACATGAATAGCTCTGAACATGTCTAACATCTGGTCTCAGGTTCATTCACTCCTAGAATCATTTAGATTGAAAAAGACCTTTAAGATTATCAAGTCCAACCATTAACCCAGCACTAAATCATGTCCCTAAGCACCATGCCTACATATCTCTTAAATACCTCCAGGGATGGTGACTCCACTGTTTCCCTGGACAGCTTGTGCCAATGCTTAACAACCCTTTTGGTGAAGAATTTTTTCCTACTGTCCAACCTAAACTTCTCCTGGTGCAACTTGAAGAGATTTCCTCTTGTCCTATCACTTGTTACTTGGGAGAAGAGACTGACCCCCACCTGGCTCCACGTCCTTTCAGGCACTTGTACAGAGTGTTAAGTTCTCCCCTGAGCCTCCCTTTCTTCAGGCTGAACATCCCCAACTCTCAGGTGCCCCACACCAGACTTGTGCTCCAGACCCTTCCCAGCTTTGATCCCCTTCTCTGGACTTCCTCCAGCACCTCAGAGTCTTGCAGTGAGGGACCAAGAATTGGACATAGGGTTGAGGTGCAGCCTCACCAGTGCTGAGTACAGGGGCACAATCCCTGCCCTGGTCCTGCTGGTCCCACTATTGCTGATACAGGCCAGGATGCCATTGGCCTTCTTGGCCCCCTGGGCACACTCTGGCTCATGTTCAGCTGCTGTTGACCAGCACTCCCACGTTCTCTTCCACCAGGAAGCTTTCCATTCTCTTGCATAGGTGTTTAATGATTTGATTTGTGTGAAAATTAGGTTCCCAAGGGCTTAGGTTGGTAGTTCACCTTTGGTACCCAGTCTTTAGTGCCTTAACTGGGACACAGCTAAATTCCATGTCAAACATTTGATTTATTCTGAAGACAGAGCACACTGCTCATCAATAAACCCTGACAGGAGGTACTATGTAGAATGTTATTCCTGACACCCTCTACAACAATAATAAAAGTGCTACCTGTCAGACTGTGTAATCAATCTAGGAAAAAAAAGTTTTCTTGACAATAAAATATTAGATTTCTCAGCAATGTCACTGAACTAGTCTTGAAGACTAAAGGTTTAAACTTCACACCAATGTGGGTCTATACTACACGTTCATCAAAAGCCTCTTCCCCATCAGTAGTTGAGAGGCAGCAATCCATACAAGTCAGTGCACATAACATGGTGCAGGTGCTTCTTTTTGCTATGAGAACAAAGAAAGATACCACTTTGAAAAGAGAGAATGTGTGGCAGGAGGAGAAGTCAGCTAAAATGGACAAAAGGTTGGCATCAAGACAAACAGAAGTGCTCAATAAACATACTTTGGAAATAAATTATATCACATTTAATGCAAGGACCTCAAGTGTGTGCAGACAGAACCTTGAGATCAGCAGATCCCAGTAGCTTGCATTCAAGAGCTCTTGAAGACATTTATCTAGACCTTCAAAAAAGACTTGCAAGTAATCTGGGTCCTAGGAAAGTCTTAGGGGTCTGGAAGAAAACTAAAAGTTTTGCAATAAATACTGCGTTGTAAAAGGGACAATCTAGTCCTGTTAGCAAACAATCTGAGGTCAACAGTAGATGTTATTTGTAAAGAACTAAAATACAATTAAGATTGATTGAAAAAACCTTGTCCAATTAACTTCATACAAACCTTCTGGTGATAGACACTGCTGAAAAAGGTACTAATAGGTGGGAAAATAACCTTAAAATCTTACTTGGCATTAGAGAGCATTTTTCTTCAATAGAAAAACAGAACAGATGGATTAAAACTGAATGGACAGTCCTTAAATATTAACAGTACAGAGTTGTTGAGCCATGTGAGTTTCCAATAGGAAGGGAAGATATCTGTTCTTGGCTTCTCATTACAGAACATGTTTTTAACTTGCCTCTCAGAAAAAATTAAAGAAAGGAAGTCAAAAGGAAGTCTGGAAATGACAAGCCTTGACAGTGATAAGAGACTGAGTCATTTCAGTCAACTAAAACAGCATGAATAGCTTAAAAAGTTAGGCATAGCAAAAAATATTACTGCAAAAAGGTAAAGCTGCTCTTTCTAAACAAAAAATAATGAACTCAATCCTGTGAAGAGTTGATTCTGACAAGGACAGAATAATAAAAGTGGACAGTCAAACATAAGCTTGCCAAAAGGCTTTATCAGTTGTATCAACAGGTCTACCTCCCTTAGCAACATGGAGGGGAGGATGTTTTTCCTGCCTCTGGCTGCAAATACCTACCATCTCTACTGGAATAACTTCACAAGCTTTGTTTCCAATTTTCTGACTTAAAATTGCTGCTAACTGTTCCAAGTATGAGCAACAGCTTCTTGAACATATTGTTCCACATTGAAAATACTGAAAGCAAAGTATGTGCATACCGTAATTTCAGCCATAATCCTCATAAAGCTGCTCTTTATGATGTAACTGTCCTCCAACTCCATCTAGTTTCTGGATACACTCAGGACTTAATGAGGTATTGAAAAAGGCACAAGAAAAACAACTTGCATTTGGACAACAGGTAAGGTTCAGCCTGCAAAACCACTACAAACAATTGACTAGCCTATTGTCAGATTTCCTGTACCATTGAAAACTTTGATGCACCAGCCTTCAGAAAGGGTAAAATAATGTGTGGGACAAACCAAAGGATTTATTAAAGTCCTACTCACTGTACCATTCTTGTGGACATATTAAAATGGACCAGATAAGGAAGAGGACACATTAGATAAATAGAGAGATAATTCTCAGTTGTTAAACAGAGAAGCAGCTGAGAAGTAATTTGCTACTGGTGGAGCATTAAATGCATGGTTATTTAAAAAATCTACACTGCTTCATGCACAGCAACAACTGCTGTATGAACAGCTATTTCATTTCTTGTCTTGCTACTGCATATACTGAACTAGTAACAGACATTCAGAGTCAATTCAGAACTGCAAACTCAGTCTACCCTCAATCTTCCCTGAGTCTGTTCTACAAGGCAAGTACAGGGTCTCTCGAGATTACAACCAAATTGTGTAGGTTAATGCTTTGTACAAGACTTACACTGTAAACTACCTAATGCCCACTACCCCCACCTGAACTATTAATTTTCCCTATTATTATAAGAATTGCAACATACCTTAAAAGTTTTCTGAAGCCTATTAAAGCTTAAACAAAGTGAGGGCATCTAAATTTACTGAATGTGATTTGTTTAGACTCTGAGGCTCATGCGTGAGGAACCTCTAAGGCATGAATTACACTAACAAGGCAAAAGGCTAAATGATGTTGAAGCTCAAGACCTGTGTTCCACTCCATAGTTCAGTATGCAAGTTTGCCTTCCTGAATTGTGATGACAATTTAACTCAATCCTTAACTGCCTTCAGATTTGGTCCTTTATTGTTTCTGTGACATTACCCTCAAGTTGTAAAGCAATACAACAATACAACACTGCTTTTTACTCTGTCAGTTGTTCACTAAGGGTTAAGGAGTGTTGTAAGGCTGAGATCATTGGGCAGTGCATTCAGTGCATTTCCTCTGCATATGCACAGGATCAGCATTTCCATCTCTAAGAGACCAGCAGCTGATCTTAAGGATAGTCTCTGAAAAACACATCAGCATTATATCAGCTGGATCACCAAGGTAAAACAACATGAGTCAGCAGCAGTGTCCTGTAGCAAGGAAGGCACTGGAGGCTGGATTAGCAGAGAAGTACAGCCAATGGGCTCAGAGAGGTGATTACCCTCTACTATTCAGTGGTAATAAGGTGGAATCTGGAATACCGTGTTCAATTTTCTCTTCTCAGCCACCTCCTCCTCCCACTACAAGAGAGATTCGACAAAGACTGTTCTTGGGCTTAGCCCATGAAAGACAAGGAGAAGCTAAGAGCACTAGAGTAGCCAGGGGTCACCTGCTAGCTGGATACCACTACCTGAAGGATGCTGGTTGCCAGCCTTAAATCAAATTCTTCCTGGAGGCATGTTGGCCAAGTGTTTGGACAATGCTCTTAGACACAAGGTATGACTCCTGGGGTGTCCTGGGCAGTGCCAGGAGTTGGACTCTATGATCATGACAGGCCCCTTCCAACTCAGCATATTCTATGATTCTGTGATGGGCATGCACTGCACCACTGGAAATTCTGTCCGTCCATAAAGATAAAAAAAGGTATCTTGACAATGAGAGTGGTGTAGCACAGGCATACCTTGCCCTGAGAGGCTGAAAAAAATCTTAATCCTGTAGATCAGTAGTCTCCAAAGAGGAGTAAACATACCCCAGCACAAGTCAAACTCCTGGCACGCGAGAAGAAAATATTTTTTGTCACTGGAAAAAAACCCCTTTTAAATACTAGTTTTCATCTCTACTTTATCCTTTCTTTTTTTCTTTGCATATGCTTTATAGGATACATATATCAATAGAGTAGCACATGCATATAATTAAAAAGACTACATTTATAGGAGGTGCATGCTTAAAACATTCTTTACTTATGGGGTGCATGACTAAAAAATCTGGAGACCAGTGCTGCAGAAAGTCAAAACCTGACCATGAAAGGTCTTAACAAAGGGCTGAAGAAGGCAATCTCCAAACACCCTGTCAAGCAGAATTTTTCCATGAATTCCAGGGTATTAGTCAAACAAAATACAACACATAATGCCAAAGCTGAATGGTTTACAGTAGATCAGTACCCAGAGAGAGAACCATAGCTTGCCTCCAAGCTTTTAAAATTCAAATTTCAAAGTAAAAATGACAATGCTAATCAAAATTCAAACTTGGACATCTAAGGCTCAAACTTTGGAAGACATATCCATAACTCTGTCCATAACAGAACTGCTTTATAATTTGTTCTTTCTCCTAAAAGAGGAAGGGTGCATTAGAGGACAGTTACAAATTAAAAAGTTACACTTTCGCATGAACATCCTGGGCAAACAGGCTTTCCAGTTCAGCTGGGATGTAGACGCTACTATTATAAATGGAGTGATAACTAGTAACACTGTTGTGTACAAGAAAAACATATGGACCACTCCTTTCCTAGAGATCCACTGCTTCTGGTTATTGAGTTTGATACAAAAAATAATTAATTGATTCATTCACAACCAGAGGACTTGTAAAGCCACACTCCACAGTGGTATTGCTGCTGCCTACTAAGGAGAAACTTGTATCGCTGTTTCTTTCCTCAGTTTTTCTGATTTACAGAGTACTGCTTCTTTGCCTACCTGTGTATCATCACAATGCTTACAGCAACTTAATACTCTTTCACATCCTAATTCTGCCAAATCTAGTGAACAGACACAAACTTCTATTATTCCAGAGAGCTCTTCAGAAGAGCCGTGAATTCTACACAACACAAGGACAGAAGTTTAAGCAGGGATGAGACAAAAGCACCTAGCACAGAAGGGTGCAGTGTAAGAAACCAGGTAATGAAATCAATACTAAATGTTTCCAAACTGCATGTTGCTCTTACACAAGAGGTAAAAAACCCACAGCTTTTCTATAATTTCTTTGTCAGTACTGCAGTTTCATACATGCTTCAAGTAGTATCATATTACAGCTGCTCATTCAGGTTGTCAAAGGTGTGTTTTCCCAGTGGGTTCAGCAGAGCAGAGCAGGTGTGCATTCCTTCTTCACCTGGGTCTTCACACAGCTACACTCCCCCAGGAATCACAGGCAAGGCCCATCCTCCAATCCAGATAACTTCCAGTAAGAAATAAAAGCTTCTCTGAAGAGGAGACAGCACTTAGGTTTTGCCAAAGACCAAGGAATGAATTTATAGAACCTAGAAGACCATAAAACCATCACCCAACCCTAATGCATTAAATGCTCTAACATGCAGACAGCAGATGCACTTCAAAAACAAGTATCTTTCAAATGGCTGAAGCAGAAAAGCCCTATTTAATATAGATTAGAGCCTCACATCTGACTCTTCTTTTCAAGAAGATGCAAGCTACTATTTAATTTTTTTTCTGTGATTGAGACATTTATAAGTAAATACTCATCATGTCTGTTCTTTAGTGTTTCCTGTGAGATAAATTTAGCCTTTATTATTTTCTACAGTCTTCAAAATGTATCTCCTGCCTGACAATTTCAGACTTGTAAAAGTTATTAATTCCTTCCAATCTGTCAAATCAGCCACCCAGTTCAGAACTTATGAGACAAGAGTGGACAAACAGAAGTGCCCAAGCCATACAAATAAGCTACAATGAGGAAAATTCTAGAATATTCCAATGCAGCCCTAGGGTAAAGAAAGAACAAAGAATATACAACAGATGTTAGTAATATCACTTAATGCACTACTGGAAAAAGCTCAGATAGAGTGATGCAGCTGGTGCAGAAATGTATTAGAATATAATTACCCAGAGATCCATAAGGTTGTAGCTGAGCTATTAAAGTTATGAAGCATGCTGAAGTTTTGTGTTTGTTTTTAAGAATCAGAACTGAGCAGAAGGATTTTAATTTCTCTCCCTCCCTTTACATTTACCACATTTTCCAGTCAAAGAGTTTCAGATGTGGCAATTACAGTACACCAGCCTTTCTTTTTCAGTTCTGAACTAATTATTTCAACTAATATGCAATTTATTTAAAATACACACTTTGATCCTGATAGAGTATTTGTCCTGTTTTACAAATGTTTTCCTGGGACACTTGATAAAATACTTTCCAACAGAACAGAGAAGGGTTATTTTTTGTTAGAAGAAAGGTGTTCTGAGGAACATTTCTCTTTCACTAACTGGTCAATCTCCTTTTAAGTACAGTGAAAATAAAATGGCTGTTCCCTTCAGTGCTGGTCATAATACTAAAGTCACAGATAGGCAATACAGGAAAATCATAAAAATAGTATCGTTTAATGAAGTAAATCAACAAAGTTGAAATCTGACAGTCACTTAAGAGTGAAGATACACTAAAGGTTTTAATAAGCACTGGAAGTTGCTATTAAAAAAAAAAAAAAAGAGAATCTACAACATGTACATCAATACGGAAATACTTCAAGTGTTGTCACAGGCACTCACTCAACATAATTCTCCAAGTCGGTGAAACATGATCCACAACTCTGTTCACACACTGTTACCACCGGAAGGTGAACACTAAAAGGTGTAAAATTAATGCAGTACTCTTATGAAGGAAACACTGACTGCTGAGCAAATACAAGCTGCACATCAACAGCCAAAGAGTCACCAGGTCTGACTCACACCCAACAGTCACCACCTGATCTACTCAGAGCAAGAATGGCCAAGCCCCACAACAACAAACCTTAGCATCGCAGGAGTTTAGTGTGCTATAGTAAATTAATACTTATTTCAGGTTACCTTCAGACTATAAACTGCAACAATTTAGGAGCAGTTTCAAATGCAGTTCATGCATTCATGCCATGGGTACTATAACCTCTATAAGAATGCATAGTAGATAATTGGAAATACCCCAGCTGTTCAAGTTTAATGCATTTGTATTTATGAGCCAGCAATTTTTGAATCTGAGCCAAAGAGGATAAGTTTTTAATAGCAGCTGATGTAGGAAACTAAACTTTTGAAGGTGAAGAGAACATAGAGGAAAAACTAGACAGTTATAAACCAGTCATCCATAAAGACACAATATGTTCATGGACACTTACTAACTCAGCTTGCCCAGCACAAGTGCTGAACACTTGACTGTACACAGCAAGACCAGTACAACCAAAATGACTTCAAAACATCATAGTCTGGTTTTAAATGTTGTTGTTACTATTATATTATTAAAAAACATCCACAATTCTTATCTGGATGAAGTACATGTAACTTGAAGCTGTTGCCTATGAAGAATTCAGCACTTCCCTCCTATTTGCCCAGCCCTCTTAGACCTTCAAAGAAGTCTAAGCTTTTAGTAAGGGCTAAGTGCAAACCTAACACAAATCAAATCAATCTGTTAATTTTATTTGAAACTAATTTGATAGTATTTTAGAATCAAAGAGCAAACTGTCAGCAGCCACATGCAAACCTATACCTAGGTACATCAATCCAATGCACTGACACACAAAGGGTGCAATACTGTAACCTCCTTTGTCTTGGAAAACATCTTCCATTTAGATACTCATGGGACTCATCCCCAAAAAGAATTAAGGAGAGTGAACTGCATAGTGTATTTTTTGCACCACTTGTAAAAGATCTGCAGTGAAATTCCACTTTATTTATGCCACATTGATGTAAACTATGTTTTGTTTTACACTCTTGTAACTCTCAAGAATTTCCTTAAACCCTTTTAGTTTTACTTTTATACCAGCAAAACTAGATTCTTCTAAGCTTCTGCCAGGAATGGATTTCCTTCAGTTTGTTTTCTGAAAATCACATGGCTTCAAAACCAACTTGGCCTTTCCCATTTAACTGTTACTTTTGCCTTCATTTCTGTTTAATAACACGCTTCATTTTTGAGAAAACAAGCAAATTCAGTGCCAAGAATCAAGCTACTTCCTCATTTGTCATTGACTCCCTTTTCTCTGAGGCTGTGAGTAGCAACGAGAAATTTCAAAAATAATTTTTCATATAATACTTTTAAGGCAAACTAAAAACATGGATATATTTCCATTAATGCCTGCGACTGGTCAGTGAGATAAATTTATTGCAGAGACAGCTGCTGGTGTTGGAGCTACAAGGAGTGCATGACTCAAGCAGAACGAACAGCTTTTAAAGAACTCTTATGAAACAGCTTTTTCCTGCTCATTCTGAAAAATGAAAACTGTGCTATCCAAATGTAAGGTGACGTAGGATCAATGAGGCTACAAGTCTAAGAGACTTTAAAATTTCTCTCCACTGATTCTTTTGGAAAAGCTGTAGATTTCTGCTTCCATAAGGAACAGGACAACAATAGAACATGACAAATCAAGACAGACATATTAAAACTACTTCCTAAGAGTAAAACTTCAACAACAAAAAAAAGGTCTTTTGAGGCCTAACACACGCATTTGAAGGGCATTCTATTATCAAGAATTTAAACTCCTCTAAGTCAGTTCTGCTAAATGGTGCTAGCAGATCCCACTTGCACCACTGCAAGCAACTGGTCAGCAAAGTGAATTAAACTGTAGGACAGATGCAGTTTAAAATTAACCATGTAAGAATTGATCAGTTTTAACACAGAAGTTTCCTGATTGACTTAACACAAAAATGTGCAAATACACGAGTGAATACTAAATGTAGGTAGGAATAAACAGAGAGGAAGTGCTTCAAAAGGAGCTGCTTCTGCCAGTGTCAATGCATCACACTCATGAAGCTGTAGACCATGATAGTAAAAAAGGCCAAGAGGCACCCTGCTAGGTTCTTCACTTTCCTAATATTAAACTCAGTCACAATGGTACAGAAGCAGTTATTTGAACCCCACAGAAAAAAAAAAAAAAGAAAAAAAAGGAGAATGGCCAATGAGCATCTCAACCTGAAGGCAATTCTTAGAGTCTGAATGTGCTACTCCTTCTCCAATGGAGGAGCATCTGCAGCTACTGAAGAGGAAGACCAGCAAAATGAGAGCAGGTTTCTCAGGTAGCAATCCCTTCTCCCAAGTTCCACACCATCCTCTGGGAAAAGTTTTAGTTAATCAAAACACCATGGGACCAACTAGTTTGATTGCCCAATCAAATGAAGGGAACAAAGCTGCCCTCAATTTCCTCTTTTACATACAAAGTTGCAACACTGAATAGCTGTCAATTTGTTAACAACACAGTCACAAAGTCAGGAACTGATTTGTTTTGAGCTGTATTGCCATGATGTACATACTTAAATGTACTGGGGTACTTTTAAGATGTATTACTTGATTTATGGTAACTTCCCTCACCATTCAAATGCCACCACTGAGTGGAATGTGCATATAAACTAATATTCTTAAATGAGGGCAGTTATTAGCAAGCCTGAACAAATTAAAACAAAATACATTTCAGATGCATCTAAGATTAATCATTGCCAACAGCCACTGCTTACTTCCACAGCTTCTTTTAGTCCTAACTTCTTCGTACATCATTTCAACATCTTCAACACACTTTCATACTAGACTAACTGGGTAAATACTTATCTTACAGTGTTGTCCTCCCCAATTACATTTTTAATAGACTCTACAGGATTTGCAGAGACACAGCAACTCTTGTGTTTTATGACATTTATTCTTACTGTAAAAGGTCCCCTAACAGCCTATCAATATGTATTTTGAAATATTACAGAATAGTTGTAGTCACAGCTCTCTTTCATTGTCAAGACATTGCAAGTCACCAAAGTTTGTGCTGAACCTTCTTATCCATTCAATTTCTGCTCACAGATTAGTTTCCAGCTACCTGCACACCTTTTGTAGATCAATACTACTTGATTTTCTATCCCACCTAAAATGCATTCTTCTGTCACAGAGTAAAATTACTCCTACTTGCTATTCTCTTGTCTCCATTTCCTTCTGTGAAGTTATCTAGTAGATACAGCTCTTCCAGTTAAAAGGACAACAAACTACAAAAACCAAAACCTCGCAGTTTAAAAACTGGAAGTTAGAAAAGAAGGATTTATTTTATAATCAAAGGAGTAAGATCTGGTATGGAGTATGCTACATGAGTGAGGGGAAATGAGACAACAGCAGCCCGTGCTTGTAGGATCCTGTATACCACAGACATTGGCTCTATACACTGGGGAAACTCAACCCCATCTACAAGGGACTGTTTACACTTGTGAACCACAGTGTTTTTTACTTTTTACTGCCAGTAACAGTAAAGCTCAAGGCTGACTAAGTTAATTTTCACTTCAAGTTATTCAAAATCAAAAGCAAATAAGAACTGAGCTTCACAGATTTAAATTCAACCAAGGTACAAAAAAATCCAAAGCAGATTCAAAAAGAACTGCATGCAGAAGGTAAAGCTAACATTCATGGCCTGCATATTCCTTTTCACTTCCAGTAACAGAATAAAGTTACTACCTATCCATACCTGTCACAATGCAAATCCTTCTGGACCTTATTGAAGACATTTATTACATCTTAGAAAGTGCTGTGCTCCTCTTATTAATGGTTAATAAAAATTACCTCTACTGGTCAAACTGGGATTGCAGACTTGTAGGTAATTTAATTTTGGACAATTTGATATGCCCCAAGTAATTAAATATATAATAAGGTACAATATTTTCTACTGTCTATAAATGCAGAATTTTGCAGTGTATCTTTTCATCTGTCCTAAATGCTTTGGAACAACTCTGGCAGAAAATTTGGGGGGAGGTACACCACAGGCATATTCAGTGCTTCTGTTTAACTTCTGCAAACTGCTGTTGAGGTGGTGTTTGATGCCCAAGGCACTAAACTGAAAGAGAGGATACCAAAGTTAACCTAAGTGATGTTTGACTGCAGAACAGCATGAGCAGAAGGTCCACATATCCTGAAAAAGTAAAAACTTAATGGGAGACAAAAATATAAATTCTGTTAAGCAAACTGGTAGATATATTGGTAAGTCTGGTGAGACTGAGGCCAAAAAATGTGCTTGCCTAGACATAAACAGTGAAAATTTACTTGGAGCCATGAACAAAGAGGGCTAAGCATGCCCAGCCTAACTCAGTTTGAAATGTGCTGTGAAGACATCACTAATGAGCATGGTGCTAAAGTTTTAAGAAAGTATTTAGAAAATAAAAGGATATTCCAGTCCTGAGGTATTGCAATTCTGAATACAAAAGCTTTCTAAATCAACACATGCAAGAAGAGTAATAACACAGTCCTCTACACAACTGTGCCATCAAAGCGAAGACCACCAACAGTTTCTGCAGCATGTGCTGTAACCAAAACTGATTATCAATACAACCAAGAAAAGGTGCATAACCTAACAAGTGTCATCAAGAGTCCACCACGAAAGGAACAGCTAAAAATTCTATTTCATTATTGACAAAAGAGCATAGTAAATGCTATTTTAATTTACATTTCATTAAAGTCATCTACAACAGGTTAGCAAATGTCTGCAGATTTTCAGTGGTTACAGGCTCGAGAGTGTGTCAGCAGCCGGAATAGGACCAGATTTCTGTGGGGCAAACCAAATGACTTCAAAAATATTTGTTCCATCTGAATCCAAGTGTAAATTAATTGGAACAATTAAAGATGACAACCTAAAAGAAACATGTAATAGTATTCAGTGTTACAGACATTTCCTAACCATCCTGCTACTCCATCAGCCCTACAAAATACAGACCTGAGGATAACAATCCAAAATCCTACTGGACATAAACATAACCATTAAACTTCATGAACAGACAAGACTAAGAAAAAGGCTGATAGTGTTTTTCTATTGACATCAAGTGAACATCAGCATTAAGGAAGCTCAAAGTTTACTGTATATGGCAAAGAACAAGCAAAAAAACCAGTCATTTCTGTCGCTCAGGAAACATTGGCCCCATGCGCAAAATAAACATTGTTCATGTTTGCTGAACAGAAAAAGCAGCAGTGTATTCATTCCAAACTATTATTGCTTTCCTGAGATACAGACAGTATTTTTTAGTTAAACTAAAGACTCGACACTCCAAGTCAAATCCATCTTTACTGAGACCTGGTCCTACAGGAAAAACATCAGCTCTCAATTCAACTCATGCACTCTAAATTGCAGTGAAGTTGAATTTTACTACAAATTGCCTGGGAATTTCCCCAGGCCAACAGTCTTAAAGAAATCAGTGATAAAATAAAGAAGTGTTATTGACACCTATAACAGAGAGAATTCATATTTTATATAACATAAATGCACTGATGGAACATGACGTTATCTGCAGACCTTTTTAGCAGAGTTTGAACTAGAAATCCCACAACAATTAGACACTGGAGGTAAAAAAAAAGATGCAAAGTTGCTAGAGGAAGATAAGAATTCCTGAGGTTTCAGAAGGCACTGACAACGACCATCAACGGATGCAGACAACGCTGGCTAGGAAGTAGGCCTGCATCCTCACAAAAACTGTCTTCTCTGGTATCTGTCTGTCTGGGAATGAACAAGACTGCATGTTTGCCAGTTCAACCCAAAAAGGGGGATGGGGCTGGGTTACAGGATTTGCCACTGACAGAGGCATCAATAGATAACCACAACACCAGCACCTAACACCTTCCCAGCATTCAGTATTTCTAGAGACCAACACATGCACAACAGCATACATTACTGCAGAAGTGACCTGCCAGCAAGGGAAATTGTGGCATCATCTGAAAACATTTAGATGTTAAAATCATCCATGACAAAGTAACAACAAGGATGAAAAATTAAACCTCTCCTGAAGTCAGGCTTTAAGAGTTCTCAAGTCTTAAGACAGAACACTGGAGAAACATGTTCAGGTAAGCAATTAAAGCTGCAATAACAATTCTAAAGGATCTCTTTGAGATTTTCAGCCAAAATGATCATCAGCATAACACTGAGTTAACTGATGGAGGCCCAAATACAAGTAAAATTAAACGGCCATAAGGCAAAGGTTAACAAAGAAAAGAACCCCAAGATCCACAGGACTCGGAGCAGGAAGCAAATGAGGTTTGAAGTTAAAAGTTTCTGCAGCTCTATTACATCACTGCCTATGAAAATCTAAAGCTTTTGAGTTTTAAGGTTCACAAACTAGTAGAAACTCCACATTCAAAAAGGTAGAAATGCCATTAATGGACTGAAATCAGGTAACTTTAGTGCTGGGTGTAATGACCTGACCCTCATGTAACTCATACACCTAGAGCTTGTCATACATCAAAAAGCCTCAGAAGAGCTCCATTTGCCCTGAAAAAAACCCTGAGACACTCACCTAATTCTGTTTCAATATTATCATCTACAGTAGTCAGCCTGTGACTCTGCTCCAAGCTGATTGCTCATCCCCTGACCAAGTGATCTAAGCAACAGATCACTGAGTCCTGGCCTTTCTGAGGACAAGGATTTCTGTCTCTCTTAACCAGGGCTTCATATACTAAAAATCAGTGTCCAGTGCCCCTGTGGAACTGACACAGCCCACCAATTTTCTCCCCCAAAGTCACCAGCAAAATCATTCTGGTGCAGTTTGTACAAACAACTCCCAGATTTAATATATGTGTGCCAAGATGGTTTGCGTCCACAGAGTGAATCTGGACTAGATGCAATGTTTTCAAACTTGACCAGCACCCTTCCTGCTCCCTCATGCTTAGTAGAAACACCAGCTGTCAAGAACTCTATCCAATTAGCCAACATTGAGTGCTGAAGATACTTCTGACTTTCACATGTGTGTACAGCTTTCTCCCTACCTGACAGCTTGCTACTTCCCCTTCATCATCATGTGATTAAATTTCATAATTATTTGAGACCATTTCCTTAAAAAACAAAAGAGGCAGAAAAAATGTAACTGATCATCCTCTCTGAATTCTAAGGACCACTGATTTGCTGTGACTCATACTATTTCACAACACAGAAAATAAACACATCCACGGATGCAGATTCACATCAGTTAAATTTCTAAGCTGCGTAAAGCAGAAAGTTTCCTATTGCCATAACAACAAAATAGCTTCTTTTAAGCAGAAACCTTAGCAGGACTGGGTCCTACAGCTCCTAAGACAGAAGCTGCCAAGTATTCAGCAGCAAAAAAAATTTAGAAATTTTAAGTCTCCTTGAAAATTTAAGGCATTTCTAATCAGGTATGTATTTGATCAAATGCAGACTTAAATTCTGAAAACAAAGAACATTTCACAGAAATAACTTCATAACGCGAAATGTTCTAGAATAACACTTGACATGCAAGGTGTCTAATAAATTGCCTTTGACAGGGTTAAACAAATGACTAACACGTCTCGAGGTGCCATTTATAACATTTTCTCCTGCCAAATATATTTTCCCTTGTTTCTGCCGCTTATTTTCTTTACTTCGCTCAATAAAAATCAGCTGTAAAGTTTCGTTTTTGCTCATAGTTGGTTTCACTTTCTAAGTCGCCGGGAAGCAACGCAAAGTTTCTGTTTAGGTCGGGCGATACTCAGGGAGGGGGAAATCGGGAGCAAATCTGGCTGGAAGAAGAACGCCTCTGGCTCGGAGTCGGCACGATGATTACCGTGTTTTCGGGAAGACTGTTTTTGCCTACAGAGAGAAGCTCAATCCCTTTAGCTGGGCGCTATGAGGGAACCTTTACGGCTTAGGCGGAGAGCAACAACAACACCACCACCACCAACAGCGAGAAAGAGGTGCCGAGCACCACCACCGCCGCCTTCTCCTGCCCGCCTGTCACAGCCGGTTCAGCTGCTCTGGCCGCGCTCCGCATCTGCT
>VWZU01000426.1:124835-192167 GCA_013397095.1 Sterrhoptilus dennistouni
GGGCGGGAAGGGGTCAGTGGGGTTAGTGGGGTCAGAGGGGTCAGTGGGGTCGGGGCTCTGCCGTGTCGGCCCCTTGACCTTAGCCTGTACTGGGGTCTGGGGTCAGGGCTTGCTTGTGTAAGCCGCGCTTAGAATTAACAAAAACATCTCTACATTATCAGCCCTGTGTTCAGCACAAACCCAGAACACAGCCCCATACCAGCCACTGTGGAGAAATTTAACTCTACCTCAGCCACACCCAGCACATATTCCACCCCTTATTCCATACTATTTATACCATGGCCAGGCCTCATACTAGTCAATACAACTTCACTAACCACCACCCTTCTTCCCATAATTTGATATAATACCCGGAGGTTATTCCATTAGTCGATGGACCACCCTTGCAAAATGCCAATAAAATGTCCTTGGAGTTTGTGTAGTCCATGACTTTGGGTTCTGCCAGTTATGGCAGTCTTGGGACTGCAGAGGTGTGTTTTGTGGAGATACTGGGCACCAAAGCCACCTCACTGATGCACTTGCACTGCTTCTTGTAAGGCTTTTTCTCCACTGTTGTGTAGGATTTCTGCAACAGTAATTCCTGTAACATGCAACTCAAATCATGGGGTAGGCTTGCCCAGGCTGGGCTCTTGCTGGGTGGGGGGAAGGATATGAAGGGTTACCTCTTTCCTATGCAGCCATTATCACAGTGAAAGTCAAAGAGTGGAGGCTGAGCAAGGCACCCGAGGTGTCCCCTGCCTGCTGCCCAAGCACATAGTGTCCAGCACTGGAGAGGAAAGGGGAAGAAATGTGTTTTTCCAGGCACTCGTGCAGGGAGGAACTATCTTCCCTCAACACCTGCAATGTTCAGCTGGTGTTCTGAATGCTAATTTGTGATTATCCTTTGCCTCATGTTTGTCCTTTCAGCTGCTATGGATCAAAATTATTTTACTATAGTGTTTGGCTTGATGACCTTCTGCAGCAATGGACCAAACCGAATGAGATGTTTTATGAAGTGGTTTTGTTAATTTGCCTTAAAGCTCTCTGTTATTAACTTACTAAGTTCCTATTTCTCTTGCATTTCAGCAGTGTTCATATCATTTTGGTAGCCTCACAGCAGGCAGAAGGTAGCTCCTATCAACAAAGGATGCACCAACCAGTGTTTGGTCATCACCTGATTTCTCACTATAGGCCGCCTTTCTCAAATGCAGAATTTTAATGGTGAATAGCATACTAGACTGTGATATCTCAGATCTCAAAAACTAGAGAGACTTGGGACTGATCGATATTTGGATGAGCTACCTCGTTAGATACTGCAGAAAATGCTGCTGGTGATTCATTCGGTGGCACTCTTCTGTCTATGAGTCAGGGCTGAACAAATGCCATTGCACAGCACTGGTGGGTCGTACCATTCAGGGGCATAAACTGGAGATTTTTGCCAGCTGCAGCTGTTGAGATTTTCCTGCCTTTTCCAGTTTCAGTATGGCTTTCCAGAACTGGCCAGCAGTTGTGGTGGAATACAGCAAAGGGTTTCCACACTTCCTTTTGTCAGGCACCACTCACTGGTGGCACTGGGGGCAAGAACAACAGTGGTGGCAGTGGCAGCAGTGGCCATGGGTACCACTGTAGGCAGCCACAGATTCTGGCTTTGTGTCAGACTGTACAGTTTGAGCTGATGATGCAGCACCGATTGTATGTGCCCCACTGCTGAGAACCCTGGGTAGGAGCATCCTTCATTCCTCCTCCTGGCTTCCCAGACCTGCTTCCCCTGCACTTGCAGGTAAAATCAAGAAATCTGGGCAGTGTTTTGGGTGTATGGGTGCAGACACAGAGCTGGGACAGGGGCTAGATGAGAGAGTTAAGGGCTCTTGTCCCCATCCAAATGCTGTCCTGGTGGTGTGTAAGTTTGCACTGCATGGCACGGTTCTTCACCTGATTCCTTCCTTTTTAGCTCATAGGTGTATAAATAAGTGCTTATGAAATTCCATTTTCTGCTGGAAACCCAGTAAAGTCACCTAGAAATCATTCTGAATAATATTGAAAGTGGGTGGAAGGCACTGGGGAACCAGTATAAGCACCTCTTTTTCTCTCTTTAGGGGCTGTGAATAAATGGATTTTTCTAAACAAAAACTAAACTAGATTAGAATTATTTACAAATCAAAGTTGCCTATATGGTTCTCAGGTACTTCTAGATGATTGACCAAATGCTCTTGCTTTCATCCAGTGCAGAACTTCCCAGAAGGATTCATTCTAGACAGAATTTCTTTACAGTAATGTACCAGATACACATCCAAGTGCTAATGATGAACATTTATGAAGTTGATATGGTAAATCCAGCACAGGAGAGGTGAGGAGACAAATACAGAAACGTGTTGCAAAGTACCCTCTTAACATACAGTCATGACTGTATCATAATGCCCTCCTTCTCATGCTCTCACTTTTTCAGTCAAACCAAGTTACTGTCTCCAGACAACTAAGAGGAATTGGTGTTAAAACAGTCATTATTTCAGGTTTGCATTGAGATGTATTTATCCAACAAAACATGTAGCAATCTAGTGCTGGGACCAGAACCAAGCAACTCGTTTTAAAACCTACATCACTTATTCCAATCCTCCAGTTCTCTCCATCCTTGCAAGGTCCCCATCCCTGGAAACATTTAAGTCTGCATTGGATGGAAGTCTCATAAGCCTGATCTAGTTGAAGATGTCCCTGCTCATTGCAGGGGAGTGGACTAGAACTAAATCAAAACCAAACTAGTCTGTGAAACATTCAATAGTTAAATGGGGAAAACCTCCAGTTCCAAAGTTAAAATAATGTGGCTTAAGTTGGAGAGCTGAGCAAGTTTCTTGCACACAGCATAAGCCTCCATAGTGAATGACCCATTTTCACACTTCAGCTGAATTTATTAACACCTGTAACACCTCTGCTAGGAGGGAGAATGGTGACCTCTCTCTGTAGTGGCAGCTCTGCTGCTGTCACAGCTTCCTGAGCCTGTAAGGGCAGTGGTAACCAAATGTAGATCAGCAGACCTGCAGTCAGACTTTACAGTGTCTTTACAAACAGGTTTGTCATCTAAACTTCATCGGAAAATGCTAGTGGGAACATTGACCCTGGTCTCACAGGCCACAAGGACAGCAGTTTGGATGGACTGTGGGCTATGAAAGCCATGAGTTCAGTAGCACTGCTGCCTTCTTCCAGACAAGTACTGTCAGTGTGATACACAGCAATTAAAGAAATACAGCTGGTGGCTGGTGCTTATTTTCTAAAACAAGTAATGACTATAATGTATGACTATAACTCCCTTAAAGTAAACTTGCTATAGATAACAGCAAGGTGAATGAGGTTTAATTTTGATGTGTTGGCAAAAAAATTGCAGAAAATTTTATTATCACAAAATTGAGTTACTGATTCCTCTGTGTCATTGGGCATACTGTGTCTTCACCTGAGCTGCATAACATTCTTTTATTTGCCCAGATTGCTTCCAAAGAGGCTGCCAATCAGTATAAACTATTTGTTGGTTTCTGATTTGTATGAAAGGTTTTGAACTGCGTAAAAAAATCCAATTTTAATATCAGAATGTTTCAACAAAATAAAGGTTTCCTGACAGCAGTTTAATGCTAGGTGTGATTCACTTCAATGGTAAAATATGTGTTCGTGGGGAAAAGGGAATCTCAGATTTAATTGATATGGTCAACTGTGTTTTTACACAATTTTGTGAATTAGTACAATTCTAAACACATTGAGTAATGGCATATAATAAAATGTTTATCATGTCTATAACTGGTTTTTGACACTTGTTATACTGTAAGTATTGTGTGATATATTTTATCACACTTTTCTCAAAATGCTGATGGACACAAATCCACAATTCATTGTCTTCTTTACCTGCTTTTCAGGATGTGGATGATGAACTAAATAATTCTATGACAGGATTGAACTAGCTCAAAGTTTAGAATGATGGTACCAAAAACAACAGGAGGATTAAATGGACAAAAATACTAATTCCATCAGAGGCAACAAAATTCAACCATTCAACTCCAATTATGGAAGTAACTCCAACACAGAATCAAGAATCTGAGGGAAATTGCACTTAAATTCAAAGGTTAGCTGGAATCTGCCATTTCCCTCCTACTGATTAATTTCATTTTCTGGAAGAAATTCCCTTTCAATGGGATTTCAATGGGATTACTCTTAGAACTGGTGTTGAATAACAAGAGCAGGTATGGAAATGTGCACTTAAGATGTTCGAGCACTAAACCAAACCAAACTCTTTAAGAAAAATAATTGAGTCAAAAATTTTTAGTCTTAGTACCATGATTTAGACTTCAAAAACATTCACTAGAGCACATATTGTGTGGCATTTGTTTTTCTGATATGTTCATTTGTCAACAGGAAAAGCGAAATCTATACACACAAAGATGAAATACATGATTTAGAACTCAAATTAATTTATGTTACTTTATTAAAATGGAAAAAATATATGGTGCAAACTTGTTGTAATATTAGTTTTCAACTCAAGTCAAATAAAATGCAAACAATGAAAAATGCCTCACAGTTACGTTCACCTTGGCATTCTTGCAACTGATCATTTTGTATCTTGCAAATCTTTATTTGTTGAAATTAGCCACTTGGTTGAACTGTGGTTTTCCCATCATGAATTAAAGCTATGCTCTCATATTATTTTTTGCCTTGAAGTGATATTTAAAACAGTGGTTGTAGACACCAACAAAGCAATATTTATTATTCTCAACACTTTTAGAAAACACTGATGCTAGTTTTGGCTTTATGAACTGAGGTATTTCTGAACTATCTTTAGTGATCTCCTAGTTAACACTTGGCTTGTGATAAATTAAGTTGAATAATCAGCTACCCTGGTTGTAATAAAATTGTTTACCAGAAGCATATTTTGACTTTGTGCTTCTTCTTGCTGTTGGTTGGAAATTATTTCCTTTTCAAACTGTGGTGAAAAGTGAGACATTAAAAACTCCATTGTATGGAAACAATGAAACTTAGAAAACTCAGGTGCAGAATTTAAGGGGATAGGTTACTGAACTACACTTATTTGGGACCTTTTTGCTTCTTGAATATTCAGGAATTTCTTATGCAAGTTTAGGTTTTTCCAGGAGATTTGCTCTTGGGATAAATATTAGCTTTCATCTGATGGACCACTGAGAGTCAAATGTGAATTTCTTTCTTTTGGTGAAGAGCTGTATCTGGCAGAGTTTAGGAGGGACTGATTGTGCTTAGGACTTTTTGACCTAGTCGAGATGAGAGGAAGTTACCTGTCCTATTTGAGCAGCTATGCCCCTATATTGAGGAGTATTGAGTACGAAGAACAAGATTTCCATTATCTTGTCCTGAAATGCTTGATTTGGGGGTTGTGCTGTGACTTTTTTTCTTTTCCCCAACCCTTTGGAATACCAGACCCATGTTGTGCTTGAAAACAAAGAATTTAAAGAAAGTTTTCATAAGCCTCTTCACATAAGAGTGTATTTCAAGCTTGTTCAATAAAAGACCTTGCAGAGCAAGTCCTTGTCTGGCAAGATAACAGCCTGAGTTCAATGTGCTCAGGGAATACTAATTAGTCTCTTCATTCAGATTTTCCTAGTTTGATTTTTTTGTTTGGTTGGTTTTCCCCCAAGAAGTCTGAATATTTAGCAGAATGTCGCCAACATTCTTTGTGGTTTTCCAGTAGAATTTAACTGCTTATGGTGGCTTGGAGGTTCCTCTCATATTTATTTCAAGTATTTTTCTTCCAAATGAAGGATCCAGATGATGTGAAAGTGTAATCTGTGTGTTTAGACAAATGCTGTTCACACCTCAAAACTCCATGACAGTGGAAATCAAGTATACTGCATTAGTGCCAGAATAATGAAGCCATTGAAAAATCTTCAAACCAGGATGAGCACAAAGAACAGTCTTGTCTTCTGAAGTTCTGTGCAGTGAAAAGCTCAGGTCATGGTTGATGAGGTGTCTCAGAGATGTTAGCAGTGTCAAGCAACTGGCAATTGGCTCCTGTGACAGGAAATAGCTAAGACAGCTCAGTGCTACAAGCAGTAGAAAGTGTCTGTTTTGTTATTGGAATTGTAGTTTCCTCCTTTTTAATCAGCATGTGTTGTAAGTGAATTTGTTTTAGCCCCCAGAAAAGCAACATCTCTTGCTTTTATGTGGTCTCTGTTCATTTGGAAAGAATGGTACTGGTTAATGTACACACAACTTCTCAACAAACTCAAATATTTAGCTGGTCACTTGGGTAATGCAACTGCATTGGCTGCAGAAAGGTTTGCAGCAGGGCAGGATGAAAAAGGGAAATAACCTTGCCATGAAAGGCTATTTAAAAGACACACCATCTCAGGCTTGGGAGTCTTTGAAATACAAATTTCTAAAGGATGGGAAAATATTGGTAAGTATTTCTGTGCAGCTGCCCCTTGCATTGCTGTTGGCCATTGCTGGAGGCAGGGCTGCAGCCGGGCTTTTACAAGGAATTGCTCTTTGGCCTGATCTACTATGCCTTTCCATCTACATCTGCTTTTATGATTTTTTTATGTGCAAAATGATTGTAACAAAAAGTAAGCTAGTCAGAAATTAAATTATGTTGTGTTCATTTGTGAGGAAAAGCTATCCCTGGAAATGAAAGGCCTCAGCCAAGGATGTTGGATGTCCAGCTCTGTATGTTGGTGTGGTTTGTGATGAACATTAGTGTATGTGAGGCACGAGCAGAAACCATAAGTACCTGCTGTGGTGTTAGATTCTTGCTAGGAAAAATTGCTTAACAAAGTGAAATCCTTCTGTTTACCTTGAAGCATCTCTTTGGTTCCAGCTTATTTTGTTTTATCTCTGTAAACTATTTCATTCTGCTTTAATTTTCTCCCAAGCAGCCTGTAATCTTCCTATGCACTTCAAGCAGAGACAGTAGGTAGTTAAACCTTGTCTGTGTCTGATTTGGAAGACTACTGCAGACACTTCTGTGCAAACTAAAAGACTCCACTGAGTCTCTACTGTAGAAGTGTGCAGCTTCTGTTTATTTTTGCATGTTTTTACAAATAGACAACTAACAAGTGGTACCTAATAAAGTATTAAGAATAATAAACAAAAAAGAATATAAACAAACAGTCTGAGCTTCTATTTGATTTTTTTTTTACTTCAGTGTTGTTCAAATCCAAGAAATGGATATGTTCAATGATGGTAACCCAAGCAGTTTTCTTGTATGCTAACTTTCCAAAAGAGAACAGCCCTAGAATTCTTGGATCTCTCTTTTGAAACAAGGGTCACACATCTTGAAGTTTCGCTGATGGTGTAAAAAAGAGCTAACTATATTTCTTCTTCATTGTCTTTGGTCTTGTAGGACTCACTCCTCCTTTATTCCAGGTTAGATGAGCACCACTCCAAAGGCCCGGGTAAGTGAGAAGAGTCCAGGGATACAATCTACATGGCATAACCTTCTTGCTTTAGTAGATAGCTCTTAAGCTCTGTGTTATGCTGGGAAGTCTTTCATCAACTTTTAAATTTAGATGTAAGCCTCTTCTTCATACCAGTAACTGAAGTGAATGAAGCATGAATATCACATTTCAAAAGAAAAAAGTTTGCTTCAGACCTTTTTTCATGTAGTGCTTTGGGGTTTCATGCTGCTGAGGACGTTCAGGCATGGTCCTTACTCAGCAACATTTATTCTGGAGTGAGCAATTTGTTTCATGCAAAATTTGAGATGCCTGGGTAAATGTTAATTCTGGGTTTCCTGGTAAAAGGCATGCAAATTATATGGTTTTTCCCCATTTTAGATTCTCCTCATAGTGTGCCCTGTCATCAAAGCCTTGGCTAGCTCTTTCTCCTTTTTTTCATCCAGGATACTGGGTCTTCACTCTTAGATCAGTCACAGATCCTTTCAATTTCGTATCTTTTTTCATACCATTGATTTAGACATTAGTATTCTATTTTATTTTCAGTGTGGTGCAGCCCACAGGTTTTTTTTTTCCTTTTCCATGTTTTTGACTTCCCTCTGACTTTAGGTGAAAATGACTAGAGAACAACTCTGCCCAAATTTTCTGGTGTCAGGGCATAAGTCTCTTACAATTTTCCTTTCCACTGGCACTTAGTGATGAAAGATATAGAGTGATGCAATGCATAGATTTTTTTGTTGTTCTTGCCTTCTGTGTACATCAGTAGGGATTTAGCTCCTCTGGGACTTTCACTAGTTTCATTAGTTTTCACTAGTTTAACTCTTCAAATTAATTTATTTCTGCTGCTGGCACAATGGCTTGTTCATTAACCACTACAACCCAAGGTACTTGAAAGAGAATTGCTGTTATCTGGTGATACCGTGCCAACAGTTTTTGCCTAACAGAACAGAACTCCTCCTCTGGATATTTTTGTGCGTCTGGACAGAGACCCCACTGAAAGGTATGGCTGACTGCTACAGGGAGAACGTTTTGGCTGCAAGACAAGGAAATTAGTCTAGACATATCTCTCTGTGCACACAGGATAAGATTATTTTGCCTATCTAAAGTCCTGTTCCAATTGTTTAGGGCATATTTATATTTTCAGTGATGGCATCTTATTTCTTCAAGGATTTTTATGAGAAGCAGTGAGACTGCTCTAGTCTCACAACCTCCTGAAATTCATAGGATGTTTGAGATTTTAGGTCCTGTGCTCAGGGCTGTGAGTCTTACTAAAATCATTTTCTCTCAGTGGAGGAAGAATTTCCATATTCTCAATAAAGAAATTTGATGTGCAGTACTTGGAGAATTTATGTTTATTGTAGGTGTTTTAGCATTTCACACTGTGGGGGCATTTGATGCAAGGTATGCCAAAAAGATGTGGGACTATTTGGAAAATACTAAAGGCTAATGTGGACCATGTTAATACATTACATTTTTGCAGAATCTCTTAGTGCCTTTCTTGGAATAGATTTGTGCATAACATGAGAGTAATCCCTGAATATCTGCAAGACTAAACTTGTGGGCTGTTAGGCAGAGAACCTGTCTTACAGTCTTGCACACCATCTCTTGGACCACTTTTTGACTTTTCCAGGAAATGTTTGTTGCCTGTAGACAGTCTGCCAAGGAATTTCACACTAGTGGAAAGCGAGGCTATGTCCAGTAGCATTTTAGAAAACCTTGTTGGAAAGTGGTATATCTGGAGTCACTGTGTTGAAATCAGATCCTCTCAGAAATAAGAACACAGCAGGAAAAGGTTTAGAGGAAGGAACAAAAATAGGCTGCTGTGTGAGGCAGAGACAGAAAGGTCAGGCTATTAGATGCTGTGCAGGAACAAACAAGGAATGATATATTAGGTATAAGCAAAATTTTCCTTAGCTTCTGCAAAAGAATGAGCTCAAGGAAGTTCCTGGTGAGGTTAAAATGGCAATACCCCTCAAACTGATGAAATGTATCTCTCCAATAAGCACACAGACTTTCAGAACTCATTACTCAAGCATGTGTTTTAGCAGGAGTTGAATAAGAATTTCTGCTGCTGCCTTAAATAGAAAATTACATGCAAGAAGTTATAAAACTTAATGTTCCAGGATGAAAGTCAGACACTTCCTATTTAGGGTCAGGAAGACACTTCCTCTGGAGGCACAATAATAAGAACTGTCCATTACACAACTTTTTAGCTTTCTATCTCAATCCAAATGTCATCAGTGGCAGTGTTTCTCTAGATGAACCCCTGTTTGGCAACTACAATTCTGCTCTCTTCTAAATTTAAATACCCTTCTCAAATGTCTCAGACTCTAGTGCCCTAAAATAATTTTTTATTTTGTGACACACAAGCATAAGAACTAACAGGAAATAGTTTCCCTGCTGATCTGAGTACATACCTACTAACTTGTTTAATTAGGATTATGTGTGTAGAGACAGTTTTCTGATAGTTTATTTTCCCTAAGATACTGTTGGCTAAATTCCATTCACCCCAGGTAACAAAAGTCAGATTGGAGCACTGGTTCCTAGTTTAGTGGCAGTGTATTTGTACATGTGAGAGCACTGAAATACTCCTAAATTTTTTGCTCTAGTACTTACCATGAGGGAGCAAACTACCTGTTAAAGGCTTTACTGACTCATTTTCTGTCCCAGCTTGAGGACATGGAAAGTGGACAGTACATTGTCAGAATGGACAACAGTGAGGTAATGGGTCATCAAGCAGTTATGAGCGGAAAAAGCAGAAAAAAGCAATTAGTTCTTGGAGTATGAGAAAATCTGCTGTCATTTTCCGCAAAATAATCTCAATCAACTGAAAGTTGCTTCAGCCAGTTTTTTAAGTGGTAAGATATGAGAGACATGGATTTCTGATCTGCTTTAAGAGGTAAATATGAAAGCTATGTTTCATACTTTCCTTGAAATACTTGTAAAGAAGAATCTTGTTCACAAGGTGAGCACCCTCTTTTCCTTGATCCTCTACACCAGATGATCCCTATCATCTCTCTGTGATCTCTCCATCATTACATTGGCAATGGCACACCTATTTTGGGCTGTATGCCAAAGCTTCAGTCATCAAATTTTAGGTGTGTAGAAAAAAGCTTTGGTAGACCAATAACGCTGTATCTCTGAGTGGTAAAACCGTACATCTCTTATTTAATTAGGCAGATTAATTACAGGGTTGCAGCTATCACCCTGCAGTTAAATCACAGGAGTATTTATTATTTTTTACTCTTTTATTTAAATTGATCTCTCAAAGGAGAACTTACTTTGCGCACAAAAACTAAAATGAATTTGCCAAACCATTATGTTACTCAAAGAAGTCAAAAAGACAGATATATTCCTGTGGGTTTATGCAGTCAATAGCTCAAAATAGCACAGCAATCTCAGACATAGTCCTTCCTACAGAGGATCTTTCTTATGTTTGAAAAACACCAATTTTGAGATCAAAGGATCTGGTTCTTGTTTACATGGCTGTGCCAAGAGGCCTTACAGTGGTTGCAGAGGACATTGCTCAGACCTTCTGGTCTTGATCACAGAAGCATGAGACCTTCACGGTGTATAGCCTGTCTTCTGGCCTAGGTGCAGCAGAGCCAGGTGATACTTTCCTCCTAGCAGTGGAGCCTACCTCTGGTTGTTGGACCCTTTGATGGAACATTTCAGCTAGTTTCTCCTGACAGTACCATGTGGATTTCTTTACATTCTTAGTATTGCCTTACCTCCGTGTTACTATCTCACTGATTTTTCTTCAGGATCTGGCGGGCTATGTAATGATTTCATATGTGTAGGTGCATTTGTAGTACTTCATCACTCAATATATTAAATAAAGTTACTTCTTACCATAGTCAGAGAAGTGTGCTTACCTGGTTTGTTTGCACTGGGGTTCTACACATTTCGAAGCAATGTCTCTTCGGAGTGAACTAGAACTTCTCCAAAAAAGTGTTGAGCAAGGTCATTACTGTAACAGCAATTTTCATTCCCTGTTGGGAGTGTTCAGTGCTCCACCAATAACCTATGAGTAGTGATGCTTCTATTTTGCAGCTCCCTGGAGCAGGAGTTTACATCCTTTACCTATGATATCTACTTAGGACTACTTCAGATTAGTAATTTTTATTTATTAAATATTCCTTACATATACATACATATATATATATATATATATATATATACATATAAATATATATATATANGGGCAAAATTATTTAGTCTGGATTTTAGCCTAATTTCTGTTTATATGGTGATGATTTCCATCTCCACTTTATCATTGTTTGGCTGCAATATTTCCTTCACTTTGAAGCCAATTTATTGAAATAATTTGCCATGGAAGGTTCTGGAACATATTGTTTATGAGTACATTCTGCCACCCTCGGACAATACTCTGAGATGACCTAATACATCTGTACATAGCATTTCTGTATTTTCCTATGCTTTGTTTTTTCTATATTTTCCCTTAAAAAACCCCAAACTATAATAATTATTTCATTTTGTGCTAAAATTCTGTAAGAAGACACATGAAAGTTCTGCTCCATTTTTGAAGCTCTTGGATTAATTCTTACAGTGCAAAAGGTCTGGATAAGTTCTGATCAATTCAATTGAGTGCATAAGCCAACTCCATACTTCTTAATGTTTGTTATATCTGGATTTCTCATTTCAAAGTGTTTTGGAGACTATTTGCATTCTTAGGAAGAGAAGTGACTTTTTTAGAATTCTTCAATGGCTGAGTTCACAGTTAGCATGACATATAAGACACATTTCCTCACTTGTTACTATTTAAAATGTATACTTATCTTCCCACTCTTCCTGAAAAAGTTCTGTTTCTTGTAGGCTCTCTTCCCAAAAACCTCTATAAAAGCGAACTTAGCTCCTTCATCTGACACTGTGCAGTGCCTTTGAATAATGAATAGGAAGAGTTGATGCCTGTGAAGGTCATGTCTCCACGGGCATTTGATAGGGGTTCCTGTGCCAATGCTGTGAATATTCTGCGCACCAGCCAGGCACTCTAAGTTTTCTTATGGGCATGGAGAGGAATGGGCACTTCTTGGGTGCATTTCATCTCCATTGAAAGCAGACATGTTAAAGATGTGGGTGGGTTGCTCTCTCTGCCTGTGGGTTTCTCGTGTTCCCTGGTCCTGAAGTCAATCCCTGCTTAGCTCCAGGCATAGCTCAAAGCTTCCCAGAGCTGCACTGCCTACCTACAACTTTGGTGCAGCTCACAGAAGTAACTGGAGTGCAATGCCCAGACATCCTACTTGGTGGGAATAGGTATTATTCACTTTATGGGTCTGCATTTCCTGGGTTCATGGATTCCTCCTTCGCCCCACGATTTGCACCATGGGTCTTCTCAATTGTAGAGCTCATTCTGCACTAGAATATTTGTAATTTATGCTGCATTACACTGGTTGGAAGTACAATTTTTTTCATCCCAGCTGCCTCTTCTTTCCTTATATCAGTGCTATTGTGTGATCTCCTGGACTTTTTAGATTTGCATATGTAAAAACTCTTACCCTGGCTTTAGTCAGTTTTACAAAACTGTAAGCAGAACAGACACAGTGTAGGAAGAATAAGAGTACTGATTTGCAGAGTGCTATTTAATGAATATTTGCCAAGGGTATCTCCTTCTAGAGATCTAATGAAATCCAAAGTTGTTTGTGATGACCCTATGATTAAAAGGAAAATGTTCTCTTCTCTTGCGGTCACTCATGTATTGATATGTCTGCTTCTGGCAAATTAAGTTGCATCTGAAATTTTGTTTCCTTCATCATGTTTGCTGGAAGATCCACGCAAAGTGTTTTAATGTATATTAATGTGTTTCCTCATCTTAGCTTTCTTTGATTTCTATTACCTGAGGTTTGTAAAATCATTTTGATATTTTTGCTTGTTTTACTTTGGATTCCAGCCTGAATTCCACAACATTTTATTATTCTTATTTCACATGTAAATCGTTGTTCTCACAGATGGTCCTTTAAGGAAAGCATCAGGAAAATAATGCTCAAGCTTTGTAGAAAACTGTCTCCTAAATGGAGAACTATTTTCAGTCTTTCAGATAAAATAGCTACTCTCCAGTTGCTTTAGAGCAAATGTAGTTAAACATTTTTTCTAGTTTGTTTGGAGTTTTTTTGTTGCTTTGGTTTGGGGGATTTTTAGTTTTGTTTTTTTTTATCTGATGGAATCATAGGTGAAATAGTGGATTTGGTACTCAATAATTTTTAAATGTTTCAGTGATTTTTTTTCCCCCTTCTTCATAGCTTTTATGAAGGAAAATTTCTCCCAGCAAGAAAAAACAAAACAAAGCAAAGCAAAACAAAACAAAACAAAACAAAACAAACCCCAACAACAAAACCCCAAACAAACAAACAAAAAAAAGAGGCAGATTTTTGATGCTTCTTCTGTGCTTTTTCAAGCAATGCTTCTGCTCATAGTCTCCCATATTGACTTGGTAGTCCAGACTTTGTCTGTGATAAATCTACTTGATAGAGTTATTTGGCTAAAATACAGCAATTAACAGGCAAATGGTGTTTTTAAGACTTAGCAATTGGTTAATCAAATACAGTTGTCCACTAGTTAAGTCATACATGATTTTAATATAACCTCTGTTTTTTCTAATTTGTCTTTTCCTTGTTCTATTTGAATACTTAATTAGAGCAATCAGTTCTGGGCATAAATGGGACATAAGTTATGAGGAATCCATGAGTCCAAGCTAAGCTCTTCTGCACCATGTTGAGAGTATAGAATATGGTCAAGGCTCTCCAGTAATTCTTATTGCACAGAGAAAGGTTTGGGGGATTTTTCAGAATTTGTGTTCTGTTTGTCTGCAAGAGAGCTGCTAATGACATGAATGGAAGCATCAGTACTGGCAACAGTTTGGACCTGAACTGTAAAACAGTATTTCCTCTTTAAAATGATTTTTCAATGCTGGTGGTTTAGAACAGACAGGTTGTCAGGTTATTGGTGTTTCAGGGACTTCAGGAAACAGGCTGGGAGCAGGGGCAAGAAAGGTACAAAATCCAAGTGGGGACATCTAGACAAGAGCTCCATCTTCTTACACAACTAATGGATGAGAATACACCCGAGGATTACTGCTCACTCTGAGTTGTCCTTGAGACTCACCTTCCCCTTTGCACTGGCTGCCAAGGGACATGGGAAGGGTGGTTTTCTAATTTAGGCACCTGAGTCTGGTGCTGACAATTGGTAAGACATAAATGGTGACATAGTAATGGGTTTGTCCTCATGAATTTTCCTGTGAGATGTGCTGTCCAGTTAGTATTTGCTGATGGTGGTGTTGATGAGGACTCATCAAGTTTGGAGCAGGAAACTGGAGATGATATCTTGGTGCCACTAAACTGTGCAATGCTGAATCCATTGGATTTGGTATTTCACTCATTGCTATGCAATGCAGCAAGATACACATTCATGCTATCCTAGCCTTCCTGACTGGTGGTCTCTGTGAGGACTTCGGGATGTATAGGGAAAAGATGCTCAGATCCACAATTTCAGTTTACCCCACCAGCACAGAAGGAATTCAATTATCTCCATTATTGCAGGGAAAACAGAGGTGAATGGAAGATGTTACTAAGAAATGAATGTGGAAAGCAATTTGTTGTTTTCATGTCCAAATCTGTATGACAGTGATACTCTCTTAATTGAAAACCGCGTTTTTCTGCAAAAGATAAACAAGATCTGTCTTTTCTACCTCACAAAGTTAATTTTGGTTGTTAAAGAAAAGAGTTTTTGAAGAGACTTTAAGGATTATTTACTCCCGCTTTTACTGAGAATTTCCCCTGATCTCACACAGTAGAATTAAATGGTGGTCTAAGTAACTGATTATTAGCTATTACTGGACATATCCTTATATTTTCCTTGAGATCAAAGATCACACAAATAGATTTACCAGACTTCTCCACTCAGAGGAAGAGACCTTGCCAAGGAAAACATCTGAGGGCATGTCTGGGCTGTGCATGGTGTTAAGAATCCTTGCCTTAGGTCCGGATATGTGCCTGTTTCTGGCTCCAGATCTGGTGTTTTCAGGGTTGGTTTGATGATCCTCCAGAATCCTTTGTGCCTATGCCCCCATTATGCAGATATATTACCCCATTATGCAGATATATTATGGGTAGGAGCTAATAGAAAGAGGCTTATCAGGTTCAAAATGTTGTCTTATTCCTGAAGAGAGCAAAAGAAATTTTCATGGAATAATCCAGCAACTTAAATATTCACACTTCTCGCAGAGCTTGCCAGAAAGAATAAGACAGCTGTCATGAAACATTGCACAGCAGATGGTCTACAAACTCCCCTGAACTTTTACTCAACTCACCTTCTAATCCTACTGCCACCACTGAACCCTGACTGCCATCTTAAAACAAAATCCATTGAGGAAAAGGGATCAGCTACAAGGCTTTTTTTTTTTTTCACTAATTTTGCATTTGTACTTGTAAGTGCTGTTCTGGCTGTCCTAGCAAGGTGAGATTAAAGAAGCACCTTCCCCATATTTCCTCACTGGGAGATTAGTTGCTGATGGGGTATGCTTTCTTAAAGTGCTTCTTTTCCTTGAAGTTGACTTGTGTGACTCAGCCAGACACAGAAAAGGGAGAGCATGGGGTGTGAGGGGTTTGCACGAAATTATTGCACTCTCTCAATATTCTGTGTTTCTTCTCATCTGTCTGTAGTTTCAGAGAATCCAAAAATTAACCTTGGATGGGAAGGAAAGCATAATTTTTAAATAATTATTTTTCTTTACTTTCATTTTCTGAGATGCTTTTCTGGAAGTATACTTAACTGACTTCAAAACCCATTTAGATGTGGTTTACACAGAGAGGATGACGTGAGTCCTTTCCTCAAAGCAATGTGTGCAGAAGTGCCATGTTTGGCAGGAAAACAGAGAGTTGGATATTTGTTTCTTCTGTTTGGGCAAAATGCTCCTGAAGATACTGTTACTATATTTTTGGGAGAGGTTTACTATGTGGTTTGCTGTGGTTTTCTCCAGAGTCTTTGGGAAGGCTTGATTTAATATCAATTCTTTTTAATAGGTGGCCCCTTAGAACATGTGAGAGCAGCTTCTAAATGAAGGAGACATGCAGGTACCATTTGGTTATATGACAAGACCAGTGTAGGTAGAAGAGGAGAGATAAAGTTGGAGTGGAGACACAGTGGATTTCCCTGAAGAGGAAAAGCTTCTGGAGTGTTTTAGCAACTTCACTCATAATCTGGGAGTATTTTGGTGGCAAAAGAATAATGTCATATGGCCAATGCCAACAGCAGGGAAAAAGGCCATTTATTTAGCAACAGAGTGAGTGCCATGGAAAATGAACTGGGAAAGAACAGCAGAGAAACATCCTGGAGTATAGAGTGGTAAGAAGCCAGGTGAAATATAAAAAGGTTTACAGCATGAAAGAAGACAGAAGGCGCAGGTGAGAAAATATGAGGGGATAGAGAAACTAGGAAAAGGGACTTAAGAGCTGGTTTTTTTTATTTTCAGAAAGGAAGAAGAGAAGAAAGAATAAGAGAGGTAATTGTAGTAGTGAAGAAAGAGGTTAACCCAGAAGTAGTTAGAAGAAAAGTAGGGTTAAAGAAATGTTCTCAGAGGTCAAACAGTAAGCAAATTTGGGAAAATGTTAGAAAGAAAAATGGAAGAGTGAAAAAAGAAAGTTGCATAAGGCAGAATTAATAAGTAGAGTGAAAAAGTAAAGGAGAACAAAATCAAGGGAGAGAATTTCAGTTCTCTAGGAAGCTTGATTCTGACCTATTTTCATATAAAGTGTCTTTAATATACTGAACAGACAACACCAAGGGGGCGTGGGGGAGCCAATATGGCTGACTCTAAAAGACAGCAATGCTGCCTGAAGCTCTCCAATGGGGAGGGCAAAAGGTGGCTCTGAATTGTCAACCCCAGCAAGTAAGCCTCACTGACCTTTGCAAACTTTCATAGGGACTTTTACTCTGCCTGGTAACAGGGGGGCAGAGGGTTGGGTTTCAGTTTTTAAGGTACAAAAACATTGTCTCAAACCACACCTAGAAACCTGGTGAAATCAGGCTTCAAATTGCTTCCTGGGCTATACATCCTTATTTGCCAAAACGGGATGAAGTGAATTAGGCTTACCAGAATGGTACTGAACACAGAGAAGGAAAAAAAATGGGGAAAATAATAGAATAATAAAATAATTTAAATGCAAAGGAGCCCACCTCCAAAATACAACTAGTACTGCAACCCCAGGCACCTTGGTGGTGCCCTGCAGGACTCGTTCCAGTATTCCAGAGTCTATCTTGGACTGAGGAGCCTGAAATCACCCATGGTATTCCACCTGAGGTTTTGCATCAGAGGCAGAGGCTTTGGGGCTTACATGCAAAAAAACCCTGAAGGTTAGAAAGAGAGAAAAAATGTTAGAAAAATATCTGTAGCTACTCTGTTATTAAATTTTCAAAATATAGGCATTTCCATTTTAGCATAACTGCAGTGTTGTAACTCTGATTCAAGCAAAATAATCTTCTAATAGTCTAAAAGCATGTGGTTTAGAAATGATACCCATTTATGAAGTAATTTCTTTAATTTGATATTTAACTCGTTCCTTCTCTCAGATTCCAGAGGGCTTTTTGTAGGGAAAGGAAGTTTTGTCATCTCACATGGCTGATATTACAGAGATTGAAAACAGCAAAAAGCACTAGTCAAATTTAGCATTACCTTGTGCTCAACCACGTTTCTCCTTATCTACTCTTTAACTATGAAATAATACAGTTTAATGTCATATATTTATGGTTCACCCACTTTTGATCAGACAAACCCCTCTTATGTGAGGCAAGAGAAAACTCTATTAAACACAGATATAGACAAAAAATTACTTGGGATATCTGTCTTTTTCAGGGATAATGTTAAGAGTGTGGAGGCAAAACTTCATTCAGAGGCTACCCTGAGGCCACCAGGGGTTACATTTTTGTAAAAAGCAGCCAATAATTCTCACCTCCAGAATGGCAAAACTCATTTCACTGACTCATCTTTCCAATAACAGTCACATCATCCCTTTGAAAACAAGCAAACCCAAGGACCAAATCCAAACAAATTCCTTGAATGGAATGTCAGGGAGAGAGTGAGCTTTTATTCTACCTACCAGCTCTACAGTGACAGTCAGAGGTGCCTGGGGGGCACCTCAGGGGGTGAGGGAATACACATGAAATAAAATCGTTGTAGGTGCTACCATATGACATCAGAATCCCGATACCCTTAAGCAAACCCTGCTGTTATCACAGGGAACTTTTGCTCTGCATTACCCAATGCATATCATTTGCATTCCAAATACTCATTACATAAATATTTGTCATCCTCATTTGTTTTGCTACAAGCTGGGTAAGCTCTTCAGGGCTGTGCTTCATGATCTGGACACTGGGTTCATTTAGCCATGTTCAGGTTCACTTCCCTATGATTTCTCCCATGACTTTTGACTGTTAGCAACAAAATAGGATCCAGGGCTCTTGCTGGCCAAAGAAAAAGCCATTAATCCTTATGAGGATCTTGCACACCCAGGTAAAAGACTGTATCCATAGGATTTAGGAAGACCACTAGATCTGTTAGAATAAAGGGCTGATAATGTTGACTAAGGGCAAACGTAGCCCTCTCTGGCTGGGTGTGTCCCCTTCACCAGGCACACACATACCCACCATGCAATGAGAAAAAGGATCTTCAGTTTCTCCCTACAAAGATATGTACAATGCACTGATACTTAGCTTTAATACATTTAATAGTAATTAATACACATTCCTACAATTAACACATACCTACCTAATCTGGTGGAAGGTGTCCCTGCCCATGACAGGGGGTTTGGAACTAGGTGATTTTTAAGGTCCCTTCCAACCCAAACCATGATTCTATGATTTATCAACTGTCTTTTAAAAAGTTATAGAAATAGACACTTTCTATGGCTGCTGTGGTCCAGTTAATAAGGTTCTGAAAACTATAAAATGCTCCCAGGTATAAAATGCTCCGGATAGAGATATTGCAGCCCTGATATGATAGGTATGAGGTTGCATGCAATTTTTTTTTGCATAGTTCTGTGTACCTGAAAGAGCATCTTTAACCAAAGAAAAAGTCCACATTTACCACAGGCAGAGCAGATGTGTGGCTGGCATGTATACATAAGGACAAGCTGCTACATCACAGGAAATATTTAAGGCTCTTTGTAATCTGGTCATGTTAACATAATTTGCTCTTGGCCTTGTGGAACTGAATAATAACTTGCCTTACAGAAAGGATGCTGTGAAGTTACACTGTTTTTTAACCATCTTCACAAATGCATATGAAAGATAAGATGATATCTCACACTATCAGTGCAGCAGAAATCAATGAACTTACGTTTCTTCACTGTGGTATCTGCTAGCACCAAAATACAGAATACATTTGTTACCCTCTCCTGAGCTGACATCAGTGTGACCATTTTCACAGTGATATTCCTTGAGAAGAAGAGAGATGATTTTCAGGGTATTGAGGTCTTTGTCATCATTCTTCTTTTCTTACAGATTTTTCTTTGAATTTTAAGTTCATAAAGTGAGAGATGAGAGGTACCACTGACACATAGAGAGAGCAAATGCATTACTTTTTCAGTCTTGGGGTCTTTCTCAAGATATTTTAAGATCAAGATATTTTCAGTACATGGAAAAGTAATTAGAGGTGACGTTTATCCTTTTTAGAAATTTTCAATGGGCCCTGGCTATTTATATAATGTTTACTTTAGAACTGAGCCAGTTCCACACAGAAGAAAATTTAAAATAAATGTTTGTCTGTTTTCTCAGCACCAATTCTTTTTTAGACTTCAGGAGGTTTTGCCTGAAAAGTAATGATTTTGCAAACAGTATGAACATTATGTCAGCATTGGCAACAACGTATGATATCATTGTTCCTTGTAAGGCGTTTTTTTGGAGGGGCTATTTTTGTTGTCTTGTGGCGCTCCTTAGTCCCCACCCACACCTGCTGCTGTGTCTGCTCTGAGGGATGGAAAGATTGATTTTGTCTAATTTTACCACCCACTCTGAAGTTGCTGGTTCATAATCTCTGCTGAGACTCTCTACTTCATGCCAGATTTTGTGAATGGCAAAGAAGCCTAAAAGCAAGCTTTTATAGTATTGAGCCCCTTTGTAGAAAATTCCTTACAAAAAATTAAACCAGTCACTCCCTGAACTCACTATATGTATAGTGGTGGCCTGTATAGTTTATTTAGTTTTCCTTTTTTTTTTTTCTATCCCTACTCACACATTTGTATATATGGACACGCACACTCACACTTTTTGAGGTCTAGCAGAGCAATTCAATGTTCCCAGTCTTATCCCCTCTCTAAGCTGTGAAATTGTTAACAATGCTGACAATTAAATCAATATCACAGGCATCTGACTGGGAACTGTGGAAACTAAAACTTAAAACTGTAGTTTGGTGCTTTACAAGCTCCATCCTTTCATCCATCAGGCATCCACATGTCATACATTGAGGTCATTCCAAAGGCACTGCAAAGACAGGCTTTGCTTTTCAGAAAAGAAAAAAATGCAAGAGGTTTTTGAAAACAAACAAACAAACAACAAAACCCCCCAAAAAAACCAACCAATCAACCAACCAAAAAAAGTGCAGCTAAGTTTACTTGCTAATGCAATAAAAAGGCAGAGGTTGGAGAATGTCTGTAGGATTTATCCACATCCAGGTCCTGTCTCCTTCAGGAAACAGAGGTTGTGTTGTCCTGAAAGCCATGCAGCACAGCACAGTACAGTACAGCTGTACATGCAGTACAGTAACATCATTTCAACCTAGGTAGGAGCTGCCTGTGTGTGTCTGCGCAGCATAGAAAGACTCACAACTACAGCAGCCCTGCTCCTGTGCCCTGCCTTATAGGAGTCCAGGGTAGGCTGCCTCTGGCTCCCCTGCTGACATCGCTGCAGTAATCCTCACTCTGCCAGACCTATGCAACCCTAGAATTGAATGAGAAGGGGACAGAACAAATCAAGAGCTTTGTGATGTGGGTCCTATTTCGTCTTGCCTTTCCCCAGCTGAATTTGGTCAGTTCCAAACAAGTTTGTTAAAAGTGTCACAGGATGTTTAAAGGGCAAGCATTAGTCATACTGGTGCAGAGCAGTGTGGTGAGACTAATATGAGGCTTGATTCATAACCTGGATTAACTGAGGGTACTTTTCAACGGGAAGGTAAAAGAGGCAGCTCTAACATGAAAGAGTACATAACACTTAACCACTGTTCCTCTCCTGCAGAGAAAACAATTTGTGGTATACAAAACTGGATTAAGATGACAGAGCCTGTCCTCATGTGAAATAACATGTGACTTGGTGTTGACAGTTATCTCCATCAAGGACAGAGTCTTTATACAGATGTCTGTTTTATGGAAATCTTAAAGCACGTGAAGTTGGGGAAGATGAATAAAAGCCTGCAACTCAATTTGCTTTGCAGAGGAAGGTTTCATGCTAGAGCTACTGACCTGAATGAGAGACAAAAAATAAAAATTACTTGTTTCAAAGCTCTAGTGTGAAAAATGCAGCAACAGCTTTGCCCTGTGCTTTGACCAGTTCTACAATGAATGGTGACATTTGACAGTCTTCTCACTGTGAAGGGAAATTTAACACAACTGTGCTGACGTCTTAAAGGTCAGCTGTCCCTCTCTGACATTCCCTTCTTTAGTAAGAGAGCTGGCATCACTGCATGTGAGAACAGTCATTTTCATCTCAGGGTCTGCCCCTAAACAGCCCTCACTATTGTGCACAGTTGCATGAGTCCATTAACACATCCCTCTCAAATGCCCATCATTTTAATTTCAAGATCATTTAAAGATCAAGTATATTTTAGCCCCATAAAAATCTTAATTTCCTTTCATTTGTTGTGTGGAAAATTATTTGCATTGGAAATATACTGAGAGATTGCAGGAAGAGCTTGCAAGATCATAGAAATGTTGCTTGCAAAGGGCTCTAGTCTGACCTCCCATTTAAAGCAGGAATATCATTGATGCTGGGTCACATGAGAAGTAGTTTTGCACAGTCAAGTCTTGAAAACCTTCCACGCTGGAGAAAGATCTGGATCCTTGTTCCAATACTGCACTACCCTCCAAAGGAAGAAGTTCTTTATGCCAGAGGCAAGAAATTCCATAGCAATAGAAGTTTCCCTTGTTAATGGTGTTTTTGATTTGTCACATGGCTAGAGTCCTCCATTTGGCACACACTCAGCTGACTGGTATGAGTTGATGTTGCCTTTCAACAGTGTGAATTAAAACCTGTTATGAACTTAGATGGCAAATTTCATGTGTGCAATGATTTATTGCAAGTTAGCTGTGCAATGGCGTCATTAAACCACATTGAGAACTTCTGTTTGCTTTTCACTGCATAAATAGGTGGAAATCCTTGGAAGAGAGCGTGGAATGAAGTAACTTAGTACAGTGGGGAAAGCTTTGGCTGTTGCTGTTTCTGTTGCGGGGAGGAGAGAAAAGCACCTGACTCCATCTCTTTCTCAGGCTTTTCACTGGGCCAGTGTTTCCCTACAGAGCAAAAAGGTGGCTCTTCAGACAGGTACCTAACCAGGACCCTGCACCTGAGCTCCCTTGATGGCTTCATTAGTCACCACATACCAGCTGGGCTGCCATCATCTATATACATGGCTATATGCATGATGTTGTCATCTTCATCCACCACGTGATGGCATCTAGTCATAGCTAGTGCTGGGTGGCATTACTTACCATGGGGGTGGGCTATGAGCACTCTGTGATGTCACAGCTCTCCTGCTGCATTGTGGTGTGGGGAGGTGCTGGTACCTCTACTGGAGAGGCTGGTAGGTCTACTGGTGGATTTACAGAAGGGTGTTTCATTTCTTGTCTATGGTTCTGGAGAAACGTTGCTTGCACTCTTAGGCAGCTGCAATGCAAGAGGGCTGCATGTCAGTGGTAAGTGAGAGGATCTCTTGTGCAGCTAAATCTTGCCAAGTGCTATGGAGTTTGTCATGACACTTAATTGCTACCTTACGGAGACCAGTTAGTCAGCATAGTCCATGGGTGATTAAATTCAAAAGTTCCCTAAATACTTCACCTGGTCTGACTGGGGGAAAAAAAACAAGAGAATGCATGAAGCAATCTAGTATCACTACATGTTATATAAATCTTCCCTGTCTGATGCACGAAAATTCTCAGCAATCTTTATTTATTGCTTGCTTGCATCTACACAGATGCTTCTGCTTCTCTGTTAGAGGAGGAAGTGCCAAACTTATTCCTCTGCCTGGCACTGCCTGGCAGTTTTCTCTTGCACCTCTCTACAGAGGAACTGGTACAAAATTTTAGTTCTTCTGACATGTCAGACTTGGAGTTTTGCACAGACTTGGGATTTTCAAGTCTTGCTGTTTGTAAAAAGCATCAAGGCTTGCTATGATGTAGTCATCATGGAGTTCAAACCTTTAAATTTTTCCCATAGTTTGTGCTTTAACATTCTGTTGAAGGACTATGCCTGCTCCTGGAACCATGTGTGCAGTTTCTGTTGACTTTAATAAAAAACTGTTCTGGGTATCTGAGACAGAAGTAATTTCATCATATTGTTTTCCTTTCTGCCCCATATTGTTGTATCCTGTAGCATCTGTTTAATAAACCTCTTTCTCCCACTGGAGATTCTCTTCAATCCACAGTGGACTGATGACTGCAAGCCAATTGACTTTTTTCATTTGAAGTATTTTAGCTGAATATTTGGGTCACGAAGAGTGAGATCCCAGCCATCATTTTGCTTTATAGATGTCCACCTGCCTCCACTGAATTCTTCACAGGATCCAGCCTGCAGTGGTTACCTGCAAAGTTCATGCTGTCCTTTTTGTTTTTGTTTTGCAATGGCAGGAGAGATGGTGGCATCACATTTAAAGGTGAGTTTTTTACACCTATGGAGCAAAAACTGCTTATCAGATAAAATTCCTCCATGGTCCACACCATGATTGCCAGTGTGGGCTACAAACATGGGCTGTGTGGAAATCATCAGTTTGCTTTCCCTGGGGGCATGAGCTAGGATCACACTGCTGCAGGTGTCACTGGCATGTAGAAGTGCTTGGAGGTGAAACAACAGCCCCCTGTGCCATGACCTCTGCATTTGTCAGGGAGCAGTGGGGTGTTGAAATGGCAGGGACACTTGGCCCTGGGTGGCCAAGCTTGCTGGAGATTAGAGCCTTGTCACACTGGGCTGCCCCAGCTCTGCAGCCCTTGTTGGGTGTGATTTGTACCTGAGGCATGCAAGGAGCAATTATTCCAGTATTGAGTAGGTAGCTGAAAAATATTTTGGCTGAGATTTCAGTTGGAACTTCTTGGTTGTTTTTATTTCCTCCATTTTTTAAGCACAGTAATGCAGATGTTCCCTTTCAGTCATACATCAATCTGAACATGAAACTTTAAGGATGTTTGTGTGTCCAGGCTTGTTTGTTTCTGTTTCCCTTGAGTCCTATCATTCCTCCAAAAAGTCTGCTGTCCTTGGGAAGACTGAGGGATTTTCCTAGGCTTCCTCTAGAGGAAATGTGTGTGTAAAATCATGCAGATATAACCACTCCCTGGGACCAATCTCTTCCAATTCAGCTGTCACTTTCCTCAGATGGCAGCTCTTTTTGGGTTACTGTCAGGACCAAGCATTTTCTTCCCTTTCATCTCTCCCCTGCAGACCCACTGGAAGCAGATGATGACTACAGGCTAACAGAAAGCTTTTCAAAGACAGGTGCTTGCTGCCCTGGGCATGAAGCAGGCTAGTTTTCACTGAAGGCTTCACTGATGCTCGCAACGAACAAATGTTCAGTTCAGAGGCGGCTTTCCTTCATATATAAGAAATTGGTTGCTTTTTAAATTGCATTTATTTTGTATGGAAATGTCATTTCTAAGGGTGAGTGGCTGATGAAGCCTTTTCATCCTCCATGACTAATCCTAACTCTGCCCACATCTGTTGTGACTGAACATTTTACCAAGCCATGGTTGCTCAGTGACTTATTTTAAAAGACTGTAGGTGACTCAGTTCTAGTGACCTCATGGTGAAAGGTTATGCCATGCTTGGCCTCAATTAAGTGAATTACAGCAGGGGTGGATGTATCTTCTGGAATAAGACCTCCAGTCATAGGCTACAGGGGCCAGCCAGGGCAAGACAAGGGAACTTTTGCTGACAGTATCAATGCCAGATCACTGTGGTAGTCTAGGAGATGAAGGTAATCCAGTGCCTGCTGTGTGCATTGCATCCAGGTGAGATGATGAGAAAAAAAGACACGTTGGAAGGACTTTTGCTGGGTACCACAAAGCCAGGGGTTCTACAGGGATGAGCTTGGTTTCTCCTTCTGCCCTCTTGAAGCCTGAGGAAGCTGCTCATGCAGGCTGTTTGCTCCTTTCCATCAGAAATGTGGAGCTGTGGGAAACACAGACCTCTCTCAGCTTCTGTACCAACTGCAGGCCAGATAGGATGACAGAATAGGAATATGGAAGATTTATTTTGCTGTGTAAGTTTGAACTTTGTCTTTGTTTAGAAATTAATGAACTTAAAATAATAGATTTTAACCTATGGGACAGCTATTTATTGAATGGTCCATGATTTACTGTACTTTGTCATGGGTGCCTCTTCAGGGTATTTCACAGTTTAAACTCATAGCAAATGGAGAAAAGCTCTCATGAACAATGTATGTAATCAATATGCACTGGGGAGGGGGTGGGGGGGGGCGGCAGGTAGAACGTCTTCTTAGCATCCTTTAATCCCAAAGAAAGGGTAGGAGTCAGAGGCAATTTAGCAGGTTTCACTGCTGCTAGCAGTGAAGGAGAAGGAGGAAAGGAAAACAAAGAATGGGAGTCCGTGAGATGGGAAATGCAGAATTACTGCATGTGCTGCTCAAGGTCAACATCCATGAGCAGGACTGAATTGTGCTTCAACCTAAAAAATTATCAACAGCCACATTCAACTCTGTAGATGACTGCAAGCATTTTGTAAGCTAAGGTTATCATTCTATCAAGATTATGTGGCCTGAAGATCTAGACTAGTCCTAGCTTCAGCCCTGTATCAGGGTGAACAATGCAAGGGTGCATGGGGCTCCCTTATTGGGCAAGGCAAGTCCCTAAAAAGATTGTTTGTAATATTTTAGTGATGGACTAATAGCTATAGGACTTTGCCTAAGATTCTATGTTGCTGAGGAACATGTTTATCTAATTGCTGTCAGGCAAACTTTTGGTATATAAGGCAAGTCAAATGAAACATCCCCTGCTGGCATTCCAACTGTTTAGCTCTTGCTCTGTTATTTTCTAAATTTATTTTGTAACCAAAGCAAAGCCATTGATTTTCTTAAATCATTCTCCTGACTAAGCAAGGGGCTGTTATCTCTGAGCCAGGGAAGCATTCTGTCTGTATCCATTCTGGGTGGTGCAATGATTCATAGACATTATAAAAGAGAAAAAAGCTCAAAGTGAGAAAATTAAGTTAAATTCACAGGAATCAGGCTGAGCTAGCTGCTTCAGATCATTAAGATATTGGTGTGTTGCTCTATGTTACCGAAACGATGCGTCCCAGCTTTAAAGCTTCCACACTCTCCTAATTTTGTTGCTCCCTCAAATCAGAACCACAGGTGACTTTGTAAGGGTTTCTGGTAGAGTTGCTGCAGAGTAGGTGTTCAAAGTGCAGAACTAACTGTATGGCACAATGCTGTGTTTAAGATCTGGCTTTTTAATAATCTGAGGAGAAAATGGAGTCTATCAACAGACTCTAAAGGCTTGAAATCCACCTTAAAACAAGTATCTTGGCTTTGTGGCTCTGGCTACTTCTTAACACGGTCTAAAAAATTCTGTTTAGTAACTGTATTGTGTGAGTAGCATAATGGAACTTCTTTATTATCATCAATGTCTATGACCAGATGTGTTTCTTTTGTTACTTGATTTTAATTGACTTCACATCAGGAACAGGACTGATGTGAATTTGCCCCAGACACCTGTAATCTAACTTGAGTGTAACCACTGTGACACTTACATGATGCAGCAGGAGCATAACATTGACTTACATGAGACACTCCAGGGAAAAGACATGGAGGAGGTGAAGGGATACACTCCCACAGTGCCCAGCTGGGAAAGGCAGAATCTTCACATTGTCTCATGCTCCATGGGCAGCACTGAGTCCTCTCCTTAAGTTGTCTCTGATAGGTACTGGCAGGATGTGCTCACTGGATTTTTCTGCAGAAATTCCCATGTTGGTTCAGAAGAGCCAATTACAAGTCCCCCTTTCTGTCTTAAAGGTCACCAGGATGCTGAAAGCTGAGAAGCAAGTTGTACCCTCTTGACTTTGAATGCCTCCTTGTTCTCTGCATAGCCCTTGGCAGAGACTTTATCCTGAGATCTGTATCCACTTAAGATGGCCACAGACTAGGTGTCAAAACCCTGCTTGCCTCTGCACCAGCTCTACAGCTGTAACATAACAGGACTCATAGACAGAAAATTGTAGGAGGTTACAGCAGAGATTTCTTCTGCTTCTAACACACTTGCTGCTTCATTTGAGCATGGGTAAAACAGGGATTTCAGCTTCCAGGGGAGCATATACTTGGATGTTTCCTCCCATTTTTGAGGAGCAGCTTTAGCCACAGGTGCATTCAGTCAGGAACTGTTCCATTCTCAGGAACCCACCTAGAGTGAGGAGCCTGCCAGACCAGTAAAAGAGGAACTTTTTGATCCAGCTGACCTCTTTTTCCCTCTCTTGTGCTCCTGGTTCAGCTATGTCTCTGCTTGTTTGCCAGATGGAGCCCTGCATTCCAGTTGCCCAGTAGCCTGCCTAGTAATGGCAGAGAGGAGCGTCTTTGAGCCCCCAAACCCTGCACATGCAGCTTGCCGTGACCATGAACTGCTCCAGCCAAAGCAATAGGTGTGTTAATTAGCATGGATTCACTCCCGATGTTTTGCACCTGAGGCAGAAAACCTTGTGTGACTGCTCAAGATGAGGGCTGACTGGCTGGACAGCATCTCAACAAAGGTGGACCTCAAGCTGAATATATGACCTGTGTGCCCTTGCAGAGACTGATGCATACTGGAATACACAGAAAGAGAAGAGCATAGCCAGAAGACCAAGGGCAGAGACAATCTCCTCTATTTGCCACCAGTGAGATTGCATGTTGATTGCAGTGTCCAGGTTAGGGACATCACTGCAAGAAAGATGCTGAAAAGGTGGATCAAGTCCAGCTGAGGACCACTAAAATTCCCAGAGGGCTGAGATTAGGCTGGAGAAGACAAAAGCTACAGACTGTTTTCTTAACCTGAAAGGGAACTACATGGAAGATATGGCTAGACAGCTCTCCGGGTACACAGAGAAAGATGAAAACCAAGCTGCAGCAAAGGAAATTCTGACTAGACATAAGGAAAACTTCTTCAGTGAGGATGGTCGAACCCTAAAACAGGTTTCTCAAAAAACCCCACAAATTCTTTGTTTTTAGAGGCATTAAAAACTTCACTCAATGGGGCTTTAAGCCAGCTGATTTAACTTTGGAAACAGTCCTTGGAGTGTAAAGAGGGTAGAGGTCACCCTGGGTGCTTCCAGAGGCCACTCCAACCTCCATTCTTGCATGATTGTATGGGTTTTTTTCTCATTCCAGTGTCCTGGATACACTTGTGTGCTGTGTTATGGAGCAGTGTATATTTAGGCAAGCTGAGTGCAAACTCCTTGAAAAGCAGCATTCCCACAGTGTAAGGGAGAAAAGGCCTCATTCATTTCTACAAGAAGCTCCCCACTGTGCTGAGGAAGGGGGAACTTATGTAATTCTCTCCCTCATACTCTTCACTGTAGCTCTCTAACACAGACTAACACTTATAGGCTGAGTTTGAAGACAATAGGCAAACTTGTTCTTATTTATTCTAGAAAGGTCACTTCAGACCTCGCCTCTGGATTCTGGGAGGTCCGGCCACTACTCAGTCATCCAGTCTAGCTGATTTAGGCAGCAAGGAGCCAACTGCATTGCTCATGTTCACACATCCAGCATGAGTCAGAAGTTTGGCTTAAAGTTGTAACTGCAAGCCCCTGGCTGCCAGAGCTTTATTCTGTCACCCGAGGCCTCATTTTTGGTTTGACTTGATCCTGGTCCTAACTCAATGCTGTTAGAAACCAGCCATGGCGGTGTGACCTCTAACATGGTAAATCTGCACTTTCCCAGTGGCTGAAGAAGATACTGATCTGCAGCAGACTTGGCTGGCAGGGTGTCTGTCCAGCATGCACTGACAGCCCCTTCTCCGTCAGCCATGAGCACCAGGCTAGCCTGCAGGGAGTCAAGGTGAGCCAGTGGTCTCACTGGTAGCAGGTCCAGGCAGGTCTGGAGAGCTCAGTCCCAACCACAAGGTCTGGCTTGAAGAGAGCAGTCATATCTGGGATAAGACTCCACTGACATTTACAGATAGGATTTATTTATTTGTCATGTACAGTCCTTCCACTGTGCCTTCTAATGGAGCAACTACAGCCCGGGCACAGTCCTTCAAGGCATGCTAGTTGCCTGCACAGCCCTGGCCTGGGCTTGTTGATTTGGGCTTTTATCTGAGGGCATCTGATTTGTCTAGTCAGGAAAAGTTTCATGATGAATTCATGCTTATATCTGCAAAACACATCCCGAAACACTGATTTTGTCAAGGCAATCTGACTTCTTGTGAAGTAGAAGATCACTGTGTTCAACCTTGGAGTTTTTGAAAACAGATGTTTTATAACCATTTAACTGTCCAACCTTGGAGTTTTTGAAAACAGATTTTATATATTCAACTTTTTTTTTTTTTAATGACTATTTTGTGACCAAATTTTCCTATGTCTTTTTTCCTGTTTCTCTTTGAGTGGTCAGGAGGGAGGGATTGCCCTGCAGTGCTAGCTAGGGATAGGTTCAGGGTTAGGCTTCTGGGGAAGCACAGCTTCTAAAAACCCATGCTGGCATGGATGAGGTGGAAAAGTCATTTGACTGGACTTATTAGTGTGTTTAGCCACTGGTGTTGCTCCATTTGCAATGGGCAAATAAAACAATATGTGGTTAGGGAAGACTTATTTTAGATTTTGTTTTACAATCTAAACGCTCAACAACAGTCACTTGCAGTTTCTGTTTCTTCTAGGTTAGCAAAGTTTTGAAAAATAAAACGTTTGCATTTTGGCACAATGAATGTGAGAACAGCAGTTGTGTTCTTCTTTACAATTTTTCTTTCAAAATAGTCTGCCAGAAGAGATGACCTCCTACCACAGCTTCCAAATCTCCCATTTACTGAGTTTAAATGACTTTTAACCAGATCATGTTCTGCAACCCTCCCTTAAAGTCATCCTCTATCTGTATGGGATTCTCTCTCCTTCTCTTGTGAAAGGCTGCTCTCCCTGATGATTAAACAACAAATATAATTTTCTCATAGACTGTGTAATTGTTGTGCAGCAATGGAAAGAATAGAATAAAATGGAATTATGACTCAGTGCTTGGCAGGCTGTGGAGAAGGGTGTACAAGAAGTGATTAATATTTTGAGGATTTCTGCACAGAAATTCAGTTTTAAAATACACACTTAGCTGATACAATTAATTAAAAGATAAAGTGTTTAAGTACTTGACTAATCTATCTGGGACAAGAGAATAAAGCAGTCTATATTTCTTTAGAAGTGTGCAAGTCAAAAAGAAGTATCTACCACTACAGATAAATGCCTTGGCAGAATTCCTGCGATAACCCAGATTCCTAAGGCTTTCTAAGTCAGTTCTTTTCCTTTCTACAGCACATAGTCAGCTGATTCCTCTGTTTTTAATGGGAAATCCATTTTTAATTAATTCATCTCTCATTTCTAAGAACTATCAGACACATGGTTCCTCAGGTATACAGGCATAATTCCTGTTGATTTTAACGGCAGATTAGGGAACTGAGAAAAATTTGGTAGCAGGTATTTGCTAAAAAAGCACAACAAAAGCCCTGTACTTTGAGAAGACTGTCTAGACAAAGCTTCCAAAAAAAGTGCTTTGTTCACAGAATTTCATTCTCAAAGTTAAAAATCTTCTTTTCTGAAATAAGGAAACAGTTACTGGCAGAAGCACTTAACTTGATGGCTGACTTCATTACCAAAGAAATGAATGCTTCTCTCAGAAATTTTTCTCACCCTGCATAAAACAAAAATGCCTCCAAGAAAGCAGCTGACAGTCATTTTCCTTTTGCATAGAGCCGTGACTGGAGTTAGTGCCTTTGTTCCCCTAGAGGAGAGCTATGCCAGTGATAGAGTTCCAGGGCAACAGTAACTGAGAAAATGAAGACAAAGGATTCAAATCAAGACAAAATGTACTGCTGACAAACTCACAATGAATCTAGTTAAAGTAGAAAGGCTATGCAAGTCTGTGAGGAAACAGATTAAATATTGAAATTTAAAAATTAAAGACTCACCTAAAAAATACCTGGAGTGGTAGATTTCATTTGTTGTCCTAAAGTCATCTACTCATGAAATGCTACTTGCTGTTTGGGTAGCTAGAGCTCTGGGACATGTCCTCCTCCTCTGTCCTTTCCTGGGATGCTGTCAGCTTGAGTTTGCAAGATTTAGTGAGAGTGTCTATCTGGCTCATCCAAACGCCTTGCTTGTGCCCAAGAACAAGTCCTTGTGTACCAACCCAATGGCCTGAGGTGTGGAGCTGGGCACATTGTCCTTCTGACTTCACTGTGAGTCCCAGGCTGAGCCTCCTGCAGCCACAGAACAGGAAGAAAATCATCTGTGAAGGGCCTGGACTAGAGATCATTTCAAACAGCTTCTCTCCTGGAATGAGGGTCCTGGATCTCCTGGTGATCTTGTGTGTTGTGTCTCCTTCTTGACCCTGGGAGCAGGAGGGTGTACTGGGTCACTGCTGTGATGGTCACTGCAGTCACATTAATTGGCATAATTTCTATGCACTTCTCCTGAAGTCCCCATATACTCATTGTTCTGCTCTCATATCTATTGTATTATACTCCTGATGTCATCCCTACATAACTGGGCAGAGTCCTTATACCCTTCCCAGGGTACCTGCCCCTGCTTCCACTGGATGTGTATTTCCTTCTTGTCCTTAGGTTTTACCAGTGGATCTAGACACAGCCATGCCAATCTCTTGCCTTCCTTTCCTGATTTCTTGCACCTGAGGATAAATGATTCTTGAGCTCCATGGAGTTCTCAAAGACCATCATCTCTGTTCTGCTCTCTTGTTCCTGAGGGCAATTTCCCAGGTGGCAGCCCTATTGACCTCCTCCTTAAACAGCTGGAAGTTTATTGTGAAGTCCAGGAGGGGCCTGACTTTACTCTTTGCCTGCCCCATATTCCCCAGGACTGCCAAGTCCACCATTGTGTGATGACTGCAGCCACACTCCAGTCCCTGGATTTGTCACGCCAAGTTTCAGTAAAGGCAACTACGAGCTACCTTTCTAGCAGCATAGTGGCTTCCAGTCCTCCTGTTTGTTGTTTTGCAGTGTGCATTGGTGAAGAGGCACTTCAGCTGGGCTGTTGAATGTGTCACTTTCTTAGAGGAATAGCCCTTAATTCTTTTGAGGTATTTCACTGGTGTTTCCCTGCTGGCTCCTATTACCAAAGGAGGCCCTGGATCATCTCCAAAAGATTTCAAGTGTGCTCCAATCTAGGAATAGGCCTAAGGCCCTCACTAGCACTCTGTTCCTATAAACTTGCTGTGGATATTCCCACAGCTTTTCAGGCAAGTCTGATATTATCCTCCTCCCCCTTCAAGTCTAGCTTAAAGCTCTGCCAAGGAGTAACCTCAAGCTTGTGAGCTCTTCCCCTGTCGGAAAGGTGGATCCCATCTGACACCTGTGGGCCTGGTGCTGTGTAGGTCAGCCCAAAATTGTGGTGGGGACATCAGTCACAGAGCCATGTATTAGTAGACTGGGTCTGTCTATTTCTTTCAGTGTTGGTGTCCACAACTGGAAGGAGAGAGGGAAAAATAACCTGTGCTCCTTATTCTTTGCCAACTGTCCTAGCACACTGGGGAAGCCTTTCTTTGCCACCCAGATGAAGGAGTAGTAACAGCTAATAGTCTGAGGGCTGTACCTGTCTGGGAATTTTCTTAGTGACATTCTTAACCTGGGCCCCAGGGAGGCAGCAAGTGAATGTACATATGTCTTTTTCCTGGGATGGGATGTCTATTTCAAACCCATTTGTATAGTAAAAGATGGTGTGAAAATGTGTTTTGCATAGTTTATATTGAAATTTAGCACTTGGAAAAAGATTGGTATTGCCTTTGCCAACCACAGAATCTATTTGAAGGAGGCAGCCTTTATTAACCTTGAGCTATGAGAACCCTTCTGTAATCTTTTGGCATTGGGTTGGCATTGCTGTTGCTGTAGTGTTTTCAAGCACTCTGGGTATATTGAAACACTGAGGGCTCATGTGCCCCTTATAGCCTTAGTGACTTCAACACGGCTCTCCACAACATATTTGTGTTTGTCATGTGTTCCTCTTATACTGAGAACCAGGAGTCTGGCATGATGGAGGAAGGTATTCAGCTCTCTAATACTGAGAATAACCTGCTTCATAACTTCGTTGTATAAAACCAGTTAGAAGAAAAGACCTCTGGTTTAGGGGAATTGCATGACTTACAGTTGCAGCTGTTTACTTTTTCTTTGTGTAAGCTCTTGTGAAGTGCACTATAAAAAACACAGGGAAAGTAAATTTTTGCTGGAAAGTGTTCGGAACAGGACTCTGTGTGTGGAAGGAGCAGTTACTAGCATCTATGTGGGCATTGCCAAAATTTTCTAAGACATTATGAATTTCCAGCCATTTTCATCTCGGATAAAGAAGTAGGAAGAGTGGATGAGACTGAAATAGAGTTGTTACTCTTGACTACAAAGTCCCACCAAAACACTGTTTAAGGAAGTGGCCAAGGCTACACAGACATCAAAGGGGCAGGAGTCTTTTCCTTCTTTGTAGTTTTCGATGTTTACCTGCTGCCTCTTAATAAATATTAGCAGGACTGCAGTTTTTGACAGTGGTACCAGTGATACCTTTTTGTTTTTTCATTACAAGTGTGAATATTCCTAGTAAATGTAGAGTGACTGGAGAACTTCTTAATATGGAGAAAGGTGTACATGTCTCCTTCCTGAATGACACACAATCATCCTTTAATTTCACTACGGTGTATTACAAACTATGTTTTAATGGTGCAGGTGTGCTGATCAATCCAGATTGGTCTCTGTGGCAAGCTTTGTCCTTCCCATCATTTGTCTTCCACATTACTTACCAGTTAGTCTGTGGTTGGCTGATGGCAAATGATGACGTTTGCCAGCAGTGGCTTTAGATAGCTCCAAATCACCAATCTACAGATACTGCAATAAAACTGCCCTTACTGTGCACAGAAGTGTGTGTCTGTGCTCTCTCTCCAAGATGTTTATTTTCCATCTTTCCAAAGGACGACCCTAAGGAGATTTAAAATAGGAAAAAAAAATCCGAATAATCCTGTCCCTAAATTAATTTTTCCAGGATATGATTCCAAAAATATGAAAAGGAAACAAGAAAGCTTCATGCTGCAGCCTAGAATTTTTCCCAAGGTTACCTTTAAGTTGGTACATTAGGAAAGAGAGAAAACCAAAAGCACTCTTTTTCGTTAACAGCAAAGAGTTTGATCTCTGAGCTGAAGTACAAGAAGGCCAGTTCCAGTCCAGTCCTCAGGAGGCTCTCACAGAACATTTCCCAATCTCAGTGAGACGGAGAAAAAGAAAAAAAAGAAGTGAGAAACAAATACTAAAAAAATGGAAAGAAATTATTTTCTGTGTTGTTATCTTCTATCTAACAAAATTATAATTAGCAATATTAACACCTACAATTTGGTAATTTCATTTGTTAATCTCATTAACATTATATTTTCTCTCTATTTCAGTTAAGTAAGAAGACAAATCTGACTTGACAATGGTGTCCGTGGTCCTTGTAATCACCTTTCCTAAACCCCAATACACTGCTGTTTGTTATCACATTTTCTTAGGTTTCCTGTTGTTTTTGAAGACATTTTTTCTCAATTGAATAAGAGCTGATAGTAGATAACATGCCAAAAAAGACTGTGTGAGTTTTTGCTTTGAAAGCAATAGTAGTAAGAAAGGCATCATTATAGGTAAGATTGCTGAGCAAGGATTTCAGATAAGTACTTAACTGACAAAATACAGGCTGATGAGAACTAAGCTGGTTGCAAATGTATAGAAAAAGCCAGAGCTGTCATATCTTGCAAAAACTGAGGAATATCATTGCACTGATAGTCTATTCCTTTAATCCAACATAGTAAGAAGTGACTTTCCAATTTGGGTCCTGATGTATTTGCTTGCATCACTGTTTATAAAACAAATCAAGCAAAAAGTAGGGGAAAAGATCTCACTGTTAACCCTCACAGCCTTGCAGTTTTTCCTTGGCTGATTGCAAAGTGCTCTCCAAACACTAATCAATCATGTTATAATGCCACCACATATACTGATATTCTGTCAATTTTTAATGCCAAATATCTTTGCGGCCAACAGACAAGCAGAAGTTAATGAATAGAAGAGATTATATACAAGAATAATTCAACTGGTAAAATGATGAGCAAGGAGAAAAATGAGGTCCTCTAGGTAGACCTAAAAAGAAAGAGAGAAATGAGTGATTTTAGTCTATGTCCGAAGTATTTCAGGTAGCATTATGGCTAAAGTACTTTTATTGAAAAATAAATAGGTCCCCACCTGAAACAAAATGTAACTTCAGTGAACTAGTCAAAGGAGACAAAAACTCACTATTAGATTAGAACTATCAGTTCACAGGAAATTCCGTGTGCAAAATTTCTTGAGATACATGTGAAAGGCAATTAACAAGGGTGGCTTTGATTCTTGTTCCGTATCAGAGATGTCCTGCAAACTCACAGAATTATTGAGCTATAGCAAAATCTGGGCTGGAAAGAGTCTCTGGAGGTCCTCTTGTCTAACCCTCACACAAAGCACATCCAGTTTCAGCAAGTTGTTCACGGCTGCGTCTGGATGAGTTTTGAGCATCTCAAAAAAATGGAGATGGCAATACCTGTATCAATATTTTGCTGTCCTCATAGTGAAAAATGTTTCCCAAAATCTGATTGGAATTCCTGGTTTTACAGTTTGTGTTGGCTGCCTCTTATCCAATTCCTCTACAACTCTGAGAAGAGTTTGCATTCTCTGTATCATACCATAATGTAGTTGTGGTCAACAATGAGATTATTCCAAACTCTCTCTTCCTCAGGCTGAACAAGCCTAACTCCATCTCCTGTTCTTCATATATCCAGGTTCTTCTGGATATCTGCTTTCTCAGATGACTAAAGCATAACTTAGGCTCCTGAATTAGGTGCCTAAACACTAACAGGAATCTATCTTAGCCAAAAGAGAGGACAAAGCCATCGGTCTGTGACCGTAATTTGAGACCTGTGACCAAAAACTGTTTCTGAAGCACCAAGGTAAGAGAACAAATGACTGGCCCAGAAGAATTCTGTGTTTCATGGTGACAAGAGAAGAAACTCTGGACAAGCAGTGGGGACTCATCCGAACTAAGTTTATCTGGCAGTGAAGGCTTTTGCCTACTTAGCACAATACTCCACTCTTGGATCACTTTGTTGGATTCAGATGGTTAAGGCAGCCACCAGCGAAATTGCTAACTCTGGAACAGAAATCCTAGCAAAAAGACTGTGTTAACAGCAATAGGAGCTCATGACTCTTGTACAACTGTTGCTTTTGTCTGTATAAAAATGTTGTATCCAGAAGGCTGAAGAATCAAAGAGAATTAAACTCAAACAGTGTCTGAAAAAGCTGAATTATAAATGTGTAATGGGAAACACTGTTTCAGAAAACAATTCACAGTCATTCCTTCTGAACTTGGTAACTTTCTTATAAATAGGAAACAGACTGCATAACTGAAACTGGTGGCTTGTCTTACTGAGATCTGCTCTGACAAATGGCTGTGTACACTTCTTCCCACTATGTGACCAAAAGGTCAGACTGCTCTTATGGAGGATGGGTTTTGAGAAGAAGAAATGATCACTGTCCAAAATACCCCATGGTCATTGCAACATAGATGTGATGAGAGAATAAGGAGCTGGTGATCAGCCTAGGGGTGAGGTAATGGGGTTAGGCAATAGCCAGATTATGCAGCATTTTTTTTTCAAGTGACAGCTAATATACAGCCCAGTATGATTTTTCCCTCTCCACCTTTCAGTCCCTGGAAAATGACTCATGTGATGCATCAAGTGATGAGAAAGTGGGAATATGACACCAAGAACAGATTTGCCTGTGACCCTGAAAATCTTCTCAGAGCTCTGCAGAGGGAACTTAGGTTCAGGCATGTAGCCAGCCATCAGTAAAAATGGGGTTGTGTGTGTTGTTCTGATGAAGATACCTAATACAAATTAAAATGGGTCCCCTCAGCAGCAATTTATCCTATTTAAACTAAAGGAGGATTACTAGTTTGTGAAAATGTACAGGTCTCTGGGGACTGAGGTGTTACAAAGTCCACAATGAACGAATTTGAAACTTTCTCTCAAATAAATGATTGACTACAATTTCCAAGACCACAAAGACTCTGTTATACAGAAAAATTCCATAGAGAACATTTCGGTCCAACATGATTAAAAGTGCAATGTCCTTGCTCTTCCAAGAACTTCAGAGGAGCTCAGCAAAGCAACTAGTTTATGTACATTTTCACTTCTTAAAAAAGGTTAACTGAGTTCATTTTAACAAATCATAGCCTGTGCTTTTTCAATCACAACAAGCTCTGACCATCCTTGTGCACAATGCTTTATCTGGGTTTGCATGGGGACGGCGGAAGGAAGTAATAGGGAAGGAGATTCTCCCTTTCTTTTTGAAGTGGGTGAGATACAGCAAGGGTAATTTGAAAGGAGAAAATCTGGCACAAAGAGAGAACTGCTTGTGCCTCCGTTCTCGATGGAGTTTTGAGTCATTCATGCAGTGCAGTAGCTAGGGAGCCTGAGTGACTCATACATTGCTAACTATGGAGAAAAAAAATTCTGAAACATTCAAGTATTACTCACATTTTCACTTAGTATCAGCTGATTCTAGTAGCCTTATTCCACCTTTTGGGATTTAGTATAATGGGTTATATAAAAGACAGATTGGGCTCAAGGTTCCTTTTAAATTATGTGCTAAATATGGCACCAGACACCTTGCCTAGATCAGTAAGTATTTTGAATGCTCTACAGTTCAGTGTAGAACTTATTATCTTTAACAGGGAGGAGCTGGAAAAATTGCAAAATTCACATTGGAGTTGACTTCAAAGCTCTTGATGACTATCTTAACTAACATGCTGTGATTTTCACCCCAAAGTCTTCTCAAATGTTTGGTAACTGGTAAACAGAGCCTATCCATGGATTTATTGCCCACTGTTAAACTGATACAATTGCTAGGGTTTTCAGAAACCACAATCATGTGGAAAAATTTGAGTCTTTTATAAGATAAACAAGCCCAACACTCTCAGTTTCCCCTCATATACCATGGGCTAGTCACCTGGCCAGCTTGGTGGCTCTCCAGTGGGATTGCTCTACTGTGTCCAAGCCTTTCAGTATGGGAGAGCCCAAACTCAGATACACCATTTGGTCCAGATGTGGCCCCACAAGTGCTGAGTAAAAGGCAACGGCCTCTTCCCTTGACCTGTGGGCCATGCTTCTGCTGCCACAGCCCAGTGTTTGCTTGGCCTTTGCCCTGTGGACCCAGGCTGCTCAAGAGCACTCAGCAGTGACTTGGTGTGGGTTGTGAATGGCACATCACGTGGCTGTGCAGTACAAAGATGCCCAGGAGATGCACATGTGTCAGGAGGTCTACATATGGCCACACTGTCCATAATTTCATCTGCTTTCTGTAAGACTGTGTAGACTATTTGGTAGATCCCTGGAGTGAGACCAGAAGTTCGACATAATTAATTTCCTGATTTATTAGATAAAAATGAATCATTTCAGTTTTAAAGAAAAACGAAATGATGTAGACCCGTTTCTGCAAATAGTTTTGAGGTCTATGGAGAAATGCTGTGTAAGAACCAGACATCATTTTTCATAGTTTTTTTGTGAATGTTTCTGTGAGGTAGGTCCCTGCTACAAAATTTAATCTCACAGTAAATTTCCAAATTTGTGCTGACTTATTCTAGGAACTTAGACTATATAACACCCTGGCCAGGAGTTTAGCATGAATCAAAAGAAAACTGGATGTTTTTCTGGACAACAGAAATACCCAGTTCGATTATCAAACCTTTCAAAATAAGTAAAAACTCTGTGAGTTCTGGAAAGGCTGAGGATCATAAGTACAAGGTATATTTGTACTCTGAATGAAAGGGAGAAAAAACCCATTTCTGTTAGAATATTTCCACAGTGTTCTGATTCAATTTTGTGCTTCTTCCTCTGAAGTCTCTGATAGCCCTTCTCAGGGCTACGACATTGACATCAGACGGGGAAGGTCCAAGACTAACAATGCTGAGAGACTGAAATATATCACCAGAGACCTCTGACAGCCTTCACTTGTGGCTGAGAATGAGGTCACAGGTACCATGGGTTGCCCAGGTAAGAAATGTGTGGACAGACTGATACTGGTGTAGGGTTGTGCTCCCCTTAGCATGCCTTTTCCAGTTCTGGTGTCCCTGGAGCTATCACTTTTGTAGATCTCTGAACTGTTACCTTAACCCTAATGGAGGCTTGGGATTGAGACTGAAGTCCATGGTACCATGGTCATCAAGATCAGGAAGTTGTGGATAGAGCAATGTTGATGCTGTGACGTGCTCTCCTTGACATGCCTTTTTCAGCCCTGGTCTGTGGAGCTTGTAGGCATGGTGGTTGTCTGAACCCAAACCCTAACCCCTAATGGCAGCTTTCTACTGAGGCTGAGGCCCCTGCACCATGGGTGGCCTAGATAAGAAGTATGTGGAGAGGTCAAAATTGGTGCAGTGCTGTGCTCTTCTTGCCGTCCATTTTCCCAGTCCTTCCCCATGACCCCCTCCTCTACTCAACAATATGCAGCAGTATTTTCCTGCAGTTGAATGAGGAAGAACCAGATGTTTTGAGATGATGAAGCACAGAAAAACATGGATTTTTCTCAACTGATTGCCTGGTAGAACACACAGGCAAATATGGACATGGATGTGGACACAGCAAGCTCAGTCTAGCTCTGTAGTGTACTAGGTTAAGTCAGATGGCAATCACCAGGGCTAACACTACAATTAAGCCTAATTCCAACTCATGATGCATTTGCTTAGATGACATTCCTTTTCCTGATAGATAGATAGATAGATACATACATACATACATACATTTTTTGAATTTAATTTATAATTTCTAATGGATTGGAATCCTTTTAAAGTCTGGGTAAGATTTGTTGAAACCAACAGGTTTCTGTGGAGTAAAAATAGTGCTTCATCCTCAGAGTGGTGATCTCCAGTGCTCAAGAATGTCACGGGGGAGGCATAGGCAACACCAGGGCTTAGTCAGGCATGTTCTGCAGTGTGCATATTTCAGCTAGAGACAGATGGTTGTTTGCTCATTAGAAATATGTAGGTTAATTCCATAGAGAAATGCATATATCTTTACCTGATTGCACTTCAGGGGAAATTTGAGCAGAACAACTTCAGTGGGAATTGTGGGAAGCACTGAAAAGTCGGGTCACATTTCCTGTGGACCGAGGTGTAATATTAGACAACGCAGTTTGAAATTCTTAGCTAAGAGGTAAGATGGTGCTGTTGCAGAAAGGCTATTGTTAAGGTTATTGTAAGGGTATTGTTAGGAAATGAATTATTAATAGGACAAAACCTGTTATGTTACTAAGTAATGAGTAGTCCAACTGTGAATGCAGGATGCAGTGGCTTTCTCCCATCTCAGAGCTAGAAAATTTCAAGAGAAGGATATGAGTATAAAGTGCTCTTCTGACTAAAAGAAACAAAGTGGATCAGGAGTCTCCACCTTGGATTACAGGCAGCTGAGGTTCTGTAGAGGTCTCTATGTCCCACTGCTGCCCATTGAACTTGGGATGTCATAGAGAAGGTTGAATGAAGTAAAGGTGATTTAGTATTTCTCACATTTGTAAGAACTAGAGGGCCATCAAGTTTTGTACAAAAGTACAAAAGAAAGTATGTTTTTCACAGAGTACCTATAAAATGATGGAACTGGTTGCTGTACAAATTGTAAGGGTGGAAACCATACAAATATTCATTACAGACTGAATAAATTACCTCTGACTGTGATTATTAAGAATAATATTGCAGATACGATCTCCTGCTCGGAAGGCCTCTAATTCCTTGAGGTGGGTTTACACTGGCCAGATGACAGGTGTCCACCAAAGCTGCTCCATCGCTTCCCTCCTTTGCTGGGCAGAGGAGAGAAAATAAGATGAAAGGCTCATGGTCAAGATAAGGACAGGGAGAGATCATTCAACAGCTATCATCTTGCGCAAAACAAATTCAGCTTGGGGAAGTCAATTTAATGTATTGCCAATCAGATCACAGTAGGGTAATGAGAAACAAAACCATCCCTTCCTTCTTCCTGGCAGCTTCACTGCCAATTTTCTCTACTTCCTTCACCCCAGAGCATAAGGGGAATGGGGAATGAAGACTGTGATCAGTCATCACACATTGTCTCTGCTGTTCCTTCTCAGGGGAGGACACTTCACACTCTTCCGCTGCTCCAGTGGTGTATCCCTCCCACAAGAGACAGTCCTCCATGGACTTTTCCATCATAAGAACTTCCCATGGGCTGCAGTTCTTCACAAACTGCTCCAGTGTGGGGAGTCCTGCTGGTGGTGGAACATATCAAAGGAAGGATCACAGGGAGTCAAGGTTCCTCAGGGGACTCCAGAGAGGGACAGCATTGCAGGTGTTGTGGGTTGCTCAGCCATACACCCATACCAGCCTTTGTCTCCCACTGCTCCTAATGGGAGCTCTTATCTCTTTGCATGACACTGGGGAAAAGATTATCTGCATCTGAGGACATTTAGAGCCCCATCCTGCTCAGGTGCCCAGTGTTGGCACAGCCAGGGGTGTCTCACCATGCAGGTCTCTGGCAGTGGTGAGCAGCAGCAGAGGCCAGGAGCAGTGATGCCAGGACCTGCACAGTCCTTGCAGCCTCTGCAAACCCACTCAATGGCAGTGGCACTGGGGACACCCTGCTCATGACTGATCCTATGGACAGCTGTGCCCCACAGCATGACCAGCCCATATGCCCCAGCCACCCCAGTCATGGCATAGTTCACCTCTTTATCCATAACCCCCATTTTCCTTCTGCCTCTGCCCTGCCTTATCCCATGGCTAAGCAGGGATGGACATAGCCAGGAAAGGAGCTGTGCAATGGTCCAGGCTTTGCTTTGTCGAATGTCACCATGCACATGTTGTGCAGTGCTGTGCAGTGGGGAAAGGAGGGCATCCTCTTGTTGCTTCCAGCCTCTTCATCACATTAAGCTTCTACTTTAGAGTGGAAATGCTGGACTACACTCTGCCATTTCCTATTATTCTGTGGATGACTTGGCACAATAAAGCCCTCCATGGCAGGTCTCCAGGAGCTACTGTAACTCTCTGTATGCACCCTATACATTCTGGAGGAATCACAGGGGAATTAACACTGCTGTTTTCAGCCTGCTGTTGCAATGCATGAATAATCACAGAAAAATTTGCATTCATTCAACAGTGTGTGAGAATGTTTAAAATATAAAATCCACCTTCATTTAATTAAGGGGGAAGAATACTAACAAAAAAAATCATCATTCATGTTAACTAGTCTGAGATCTTTCATTTGCTTTAAATGAAAAGGTCGATGTCACTTTAGGTTCAGTCTAGAAAAATGAATAATTTGTTTGATCACTTGAGAAACAGGAGATCATGTTGCCCAGTAACTTGCTATTATATTTCAACAATAGCATCCTCACTTGAGGTTAACTAGAGTTGTAGAACTGACTCAGTTGAAGCACTGAGCTGCTGTATCTCTGGCTCCACATCCTGTGATAGCTTCTGCTGAAGCAGAAGATGTCCTCACAACAAGACACAAAAATATGCAGGAATAATAAAGAAAAAACTTTCTCTTGAACTTCTGTAAATCCAAATTACATTTATGTGAATTGGTTGTATTTCTTATAAAAAAAAAAACAACCAAAAAACCCCAATGTAGGAGTTCACAGTGGCCAATTATTTATTGGAATCACAACCTTTTGATCAAAGAAAGACCTTCAGGGGGTATTTTAATTTTTCTGTTCACAGAAGGAGAGAATCTTATTAATATGGAGACTGTCTTCTCCTCTTGCATGTACAGTGTAGGTCAGTCACATTCTCATTCTTCAACTGGACAATGCCTCAGATAGAGGAAGATCCCAGATGTAGGGTTTCTGGGTTCCTCAGGTATAAAGGTCTGTGACAAAGTGATGGATGTGCAGCTCTGTGCCAGCCCATCTGCTCACATGTCAGAGCTGTGGGACACCAGTGGGGATGATGCTGCAGGTGTGGATGGTGGTGGTGGACACTGCTGGTGCTTACAGAGGACTTCTCTTCACACCTTTCCTGAACAGGGTTTGTCCATCCACTCCCTTCTCTTTAGGCATAAGTGCAATTGTAGGCTGCAGTTCCTCTCCAAGAAACCCTCTAAATGCATTTGGACCTATTCCACCTCCAAAGCACTTGCCCGTCTCCCAGGAGAGCTGTGAGTGGCCACCTCATGCCCTGTCAGCAAGCAAGGAGTCTCAGAAGTGTGTTCAGTCTTGCTTGGCATGCAGTGTGCTGCCATCAGGCACAACATGCCCTGATTTGGGCAGCCTTTTCCCTGCATACGGCCTGGTCAGCGTGGCATTTACAGCTGCAGGGGGCAATGATACCAAATGGGTTACAAAACATGGGCAAACCCAGACACTGGTGTGCCCTTACTGGCAAAGCATCTTGTTGGCCCCTCTGACAGCCCTCCACACCCAGGTGATAATTACCTGAAACGTCACTGCAGGCTTTCCCCTTCTCCTCCATCCAGTCAAAACAAACTTTTGCAAACAAAAGTCAGTCCGTGAAAGGTCATGGTTTTCCCCCTGAGATCTGTGCTCAACTGCTTCCTCCACCCCACTGCCTGCTGCCAATGTTGCCACTGCTCCCTGTGCTTATGCTGCTGGAACGTTGAAACAAAGGGCTGGGTGTTTAGCTTCTAATGGGAACTGCTGGTTTCTGGGAAGCACATAGAGTGCACTTCCTGATCAGAAGCAGTCATTGTGGTTTGGGGAGGGACTATTGCTTTAGTCCTAGGCATTTTGTTAACTAGAAGAGAATTTGTATGAAGACCTCAGGCTGTGGGCAAATCTGGATTTGTTTCTACTGCCAGATATCCACTGTATCCACTGTAGAGGTCCAGACTGTGGCTGGTGTGGTCATGGGCTCAAGAGGACTCTTCAGGCCTCCTTCATGACACATCCTTTTCAGGATCCTCGTGTGACTGCTCCACCCCGGAAAGATTCTCAACTAACACAGCACCTACTTGTCATACCTAAACACTGAATCAGGAATCCTTTGTTCATACTTTTTCTTTTTAAATAATCCACCCCAAGTCCCCCAGCCTTAGGATGTGAAGATTGCTTTGAACTTTTCCATTTCTCCTTATCCAAATACTGCAATTACGAAAAATTAATCCCTCTGCTCCTGCTCTTATGCTGTCTCTTTGCCATTTTCCTTTTCATAGTATTTCACCCATCTGCAGTGCCTGATGTGTGCCTAGTGAGCTTTTCACAGCACAGACTATATTTGGTTTTTTGCATCACTTGCTGGAGAAGCTCCTTCAACCTGCCCCTTTCCTCCACAAGCTGCTACAACACAAACAGCTGTGAAGTGTAAGAGGAGAAGGAAGGTCCATCTGTGTAGGTTGACCAAAGGTGCCTTACTTGATCCACAATCAAATAAATACAGGTTGGTGAAGCTTGTGGATTCACTACACAACATGCATCTGACATGCAGTAGTGGCTATTTTGTGACAGCCTGCAGTCCCATCCTGGGGCTCTCTTCTCTGGGCAGCAATGTCAGGGCCGCTACGTCAGGGCTGCTACACAGCACAAACACATAAGCCCTGTTGTTGCTGTGGATTTCAGGTGAGGTGGTGGCTGTTGTATGAAAAACTGCCCCTCAAGAAATCAAGTGGAGGCTGGTAAGAAAAGTCATTGCACAAGTCAGTACTTCCTAGCATATTAAAAAGCATCTTCTGGTTGTCTTTTCACTGCTATTTCACCCTCAGCCTCACTTTTTGTTTAAGATGTTTTAACAATCACAGGTTTTTCAACAGTAAAATGGTCTTTTTGCTTTTTCCAACCCCAGCACCATTCAGAAGAGTATCTCGCTGTAGAGGAAAGGGTTTGTGAACTCTAGAAATAGCCTCAGTACCAGGAAAAATGAAAGGGTGAAAACCTCAAACCAGTGTTTGTGAGACTGGGCTTCAGAAGTGTGGGTGGTAGTCCAGCTTTGGCTTCCTGAACACAATGTCTGAGAGGTGTTACACAGAGGAACATCATTCAGATATATGCAAACCAACAGGCCTCTTGCAGCAGTCTTTTCCAAACACTTGTCTCAGCTCTTCTACACCTGTCATTATTTTTCCTGACTTCATAATTCTCTTTTTACCTTAAAATTCATTGGGTGCTGTCTAAATTCTTGTTTCAATGAAGTTATCCAAGAACGTAAGACAAATTCAGGTGGAAGTTAGGAGGATGTGTTCAGTGACCAGATGAATAAAGGGTAACTCAAGCTTTCCATTGAGTAGGTGGAATGAAAGAGCAAACCAGCCTTGAGGATGGTGTGTGAAAGGAGTAACACAATGCCGTTGCCTGAGATAGCCCAGGCATCCTTTTAGGCCCTATGATTCACATGCATCATTGACATTTGTGCCTTATTCTCAGCTTCTCAAATATTTGTCTCTTGGTGTTATTATTTTTAGCTTGGTTTGCTAAAGAAACAAGGCTGAAGAAGCTGCCCATCTGGCTGTCTATTGCTGCCACCTGCCCATTCTCCCCAAACCCCTCTGACCCTCTTTCATTCCAGTCTGATGGTGGGATGGACATCTCAGGGTGAATTATTCTACAGATGCCATGAAAACTGGCTGCTCCTCAGGGAAGGATGCAGCTCTTGCTGGGGTTAAGGGCAGAGTAAACCCAACTGTTGGTGCCCTGTCTGTGATAGTATCTGGGTGGGTACTGGGCATGTGCTTATTTATTAGGCCACTGGGGCACAGAACACTTGAAGCCTGAAACACATTATGTTGTCTCTTGCCTGTGGGATGATGTCCTAAAGGTCACAGGGCAGCTGGGTTATTGATGTGCCAAGGCAAGGGGATGAAGGATGCATTTTCCCAGATAAACAAGACTTTGCCATATCTGCAGCTCACTGAGCAACTCCTGCATCCGTAACCCAGGGTAACTAAAGGGTAAAGGATTCAGCTCTTGGGGCACAGCTGACTTTGAGTGTTTGCATGCTGCTTGTTGCTTTGTGTGAACTGCTTCAGACATATATTTGAGATGACTCCTGAAGCTGTGCATGCCTTGTTTACACTGCACACCTGCTCAAGTGGGAGACGAACGTGAGGTTTCTTTGGGGAGCTTTGCCATCCATGCAGGAGCACTGAGTGATCAGTCCCAATCTTGGATTTCCAGAGATGCTGACTTGTCCACCTTTTACATAGGCAAGATGGCACTTAAGCCCACAAACAGATGTGGCAATCTGGCAGAAATATAAATGCTTGCTCAGATTTGTCTGATGGGGCTGCTCTGCCTCTAACGTTAACTGTGTGTCTTTGCAGGAACGAGACAGTTCTGCGCAACAGTCTCATGCCTCTGAAAGCTTTCAGGATCGTTTGCATTTCCTTCCTTTACCAGACTGTCTTACTCTTTATTCTTTCAAAGCTACGTTTCTTTTTCTGCAGGGCATTTCCTTCCTTCTCAAGTTTTGCCTTGGCTTTTTGCAGGTATGAAGGAGCACCCACGCAGGTGCTCCCAGGATCCCTGCGGGACTGGCAGACAATGAAAGATCTTGTCATTTCATTTTCATGCTTTTTTGCTTCAAAGTGACTCAACAGCCTCTGCAGATCCTCATCTCTTCAGCCAAATGGAGCTCATCTCCTTTCCATGCCTTTTTAAACTTATCAAAATTAAGTCCACATGTTTAACAAGGAAAGCAGTGCAGGGTTATGTCCTGGCAAGGTCACTAATGACAAAGGCAGGATCTGGACAGGTAGCTGTCAGAGGGAGATAGCTCGTGCCCTGCTCCTTTTTTACCACTTCCATTAGGATCTGTAAACTGCTCTGTAAATGCCACGCTTTGTGTTTTGATGCCTAAGTTTCAACTGCAACCACATGATCTGCTTGTCTATAAGCAAAAGGCTTGTCTTGTTTTAGAATATAAATTAAAGTAATGAATCCACCCTTGGCTAAAGTGCATGTTTATTCCAATACTATGAACTCTGCTCCTGCAGAGAGGAAATCATTATACATGTCAATGCCCCCAAAGGGGGGCTCAGGGGAGGAAGTAGCACAAACGTCAGAAAAAAAGCCTAACGTGGTTGTTATGAATAAAATATCCAGCCCCGCTTTAATCACGGATCAGAATGGCTCCAAATGGCATTGGAGGCCTGGTTTATGAGGCATAGGATGGATACTTCCCCCTCCTGCCATAAGAGTTTTATTTTAGGTTATAAAAATGAGGAAAAACCACTGAAAAGTCAGGGTAAAGTGGAAGGATGCTTCGCAGCACCCGTGTCAGTTCTCATTTGTGTGGTGTGCTGCAGAAAAGCGGTTTCACCGCAGTCTGACCTCGCTAAAGCTCCATTCCCAAACGTGGGCTTTGCTGGCAGTCAGAAAGGAGCTGCTTGCAGGGGGCCGATGAGCCTGCTGTGCTGAGGCATGGGCAGGCAGAGGCTGGCTGGGGATTCTGCTTTTCCTTCCTCCTTGGGTATCCCTGCTCAAGGAGGGGCAGGTATGGAAGGCACCGCCCTGCAATACAGCTGAGGATTCCCAGTTGCTGGGGACATCTTCAGCAGTTTCCTTCCTGGCAGTCCTGGAGGACACACAAAGAACACATGAGGCATCTGTGGGTCATTGAAGTCTCCTTCCTTACATGAAAGGCTGACAAGGACATGGCTCATAAGGACATGGCTGACATAAGGGATACTGAGCCCTCTCTTCCCTTTTCAAGGGTCACTTTTATTTCACTGGGAATGGTTGCAAAAGTACCTTGGAAGTATCTCTTCCGCACACCAGTGCCTGTGCACCATTCATAGCACTAAGTAGCATTTATGCCCTACATGACAGCAGTGCTGTTTGGGGTGTCTCTTCCCAATAGCAACCACATCTGGGTGGTGGTAGAGGCTTGGGGCACCTCTAAACAGCTAATTTATCTCTGCTGTTCCTCAAAGGACAAGCAAGGGGGAAACATCCCTTTCTGGTTCTTCTTCCAAACTGAGATTTGTCCTATGATAATCTCCTTTGTTGTATATGAAACTACGACCATCTTTGATAAATGGCTTCAGTAATCCAGCTCTTATTTTGTTTTATGGTTTAATGTAACAACTATTAATTACCTTGTCTACAAAAAGAGTTTACCCCCTTATTATTAAATAGCATGAAGAACAAACACTTTTAGGTTTCCAGTGCATTATTTGGTAGGTTTCTGGTGAGCAGATTTTCCCTCAGAGTCACCACTGGACTGTGGTGAGGTATTATCAAACTGGAACAGACCCTTAGGCCAGCAGCAGCCCAATAGCAATGTCCTTCAGTGTTCACTTGACATCACTAGCTGACCCTGAGTCCTTTCTTATGAACAGAGAGAGCTGTAGCAACACTGAACTGCATCTGGAATCAAAACTTGGAGGTGAAATAAAAGCCAGAACTGTTGACCTCTGTGTAGCACCATTAACTTGCCCAGTCTCCATCAGTAAAGCTCTGCTACATTTTTCACCACAGTGAGAGGAAATCTTTTCCTGTTTTGTTCTTTTTGCTGTCTTGAGGTCAAGAGGAGTCAAATAGAGCTTTTGTATGGAGTTGAAAGCCCATAAGGACTTTTGCACCTGGGACACCTTTGCCTTGGCTATCTGATCCTATCCAGGTGCTACCTTTGAGAAGACATATTTGTCCTTCTCTGGGACAACATCTGGGGTCTCTTGTTGAGCTCTGACTTCTGATACCTGCATGATTCCACATGTTGATCATTTTGGGAGCAAGGGGCAAAACAGGAAGGTTTTCCTTGGAGCATGTCACACAATTCACTGGCCACAGCTGTGTACCTTTAGCAGCATGTTGAACCAGCTGGAGCAGCATCCCCAGTTCCCAATAGCTCCTGAAGTCAGCAGCAATGGCATACTTCCCCCTACAGATATAGGAGCTGCCAAAGAACTTTAGCTCAATGTATACATACTTGCCTGGTCCCAGATCTTGCATCCAGCTACTGGCTTGCTGGCTGGAAGGGCAGAGATTCAGCTGCTAGTTGAAACATGCCCAGTTGTGCTAGCAATTTTCTTCATGGATTTAACACATCCACAAGTGCTATTGCCTACTGGGATGAACAGATCACCTGTGGCTGTCCCCTCACTGGTTTGATATCCATCTCTTGTGTTGGCAATAGCAATGGTGGGGCCTGGCCAAAATGCCTCTGAATTTCTCAATCAACTCTGGTAGACCTCAGATCAAGGATGCAGGAACTCAGTGATCCATAGACAGCTTTACCACTAAGGGAGATCATTTTCCTGGACCAACAGTACCACTAAACACCTTGAATCTGTTAAAAGTTTTGGATTTATTGAAGGTACTTAATAGTGAGAGGTCTGAAAGGTGAGTAGTGAGCATCTCTGTCAAGAAGAACTTCTAATCATATGTCCAAATCTGAACATTGACAACTGTGGAGACAGGGCCCCATTCACCATGCCTTCCCTGCCATAGGGGAAAGAAGAGCACCAGCAGGGCTCTCTGCCACCCTGTGGTGATCACTGGGATGGAGCTGTAAGGCAGGCAGGGACCTCTGGCTCTCCCATAGGTGTTGCTGCAAAGAAACCATTGACACTCACCTCACTGTTAGTACTGCACCTTCTGAGACTTCTTACTTACTTCAGCCCACTTGCATTCAGCTCTCTGCCTCCCCTGCTCAGTATTTTGCCTAGCTGTCAAGCTGGGGGTTAATACCTCTCAAATTAGCTGTAAAAATTCATATGAACATTAAGTTCTTTAAACATCCTGTTCTAGTATTTCCTTTGTTTACAGTCAAATCCATTTCTGGCCTTATTTCAGATATCAATTGTTCCATGCATAGTATCCTTCTCCTTCAGCTCAACAGGCAGGGAAATCCTGTCCCATACTATCAAGGTTTCTTGTGTTTGCACTGTATTTTTTCTGTGGCAAGTTTGTGCCTGGATTACTGAAAGGATTTCTTACAATTTCCAACACACAGAGATTAAATTGTTGTGTAGTTTCAGGACCCTGTTTCCCAGCCTCCCGCCCTTCTGTAGTGTGACTTTCTCATGTACATGTCCAAGTTACCAAAGCAGCTCCCAAGGATGATGACTCCTGCCACTTGACATTATTTGCTGAAGCCTTTCTTAACAACACAGAGAGAAAACTCACTCCTCCTGTCTGGTTAGGTGTGAAAAGAGAAGTGCTGGCATGAGGGAGGGGGCTGCATGTCCTGGTGGAGAGAGCTGGTACCCAGCAAAGGCAGTGTGTCCTGCCAGACAGAGCAGGGGCAGGGATACGCCCTTCTACTTTCCTGTCTCAGAGAGTAGCTTGTCCTTTATCCTTGAGGAACTGCTTTCCAAGTAACTGGTCTGTAAAATAGGGATAAACCCACCTCTTACAGACATTCCCAAAAGATCTGGTAATGTTCTCCGTAGTATTTTCAATATGTGGTAGTCCCTGGGGATACCTCAGGGCCTTGCTTGTGGTAACAAAGTCCAGCTCTCCCAGCAAGACCTTAGTCTCTGACTTGGTGACTCTGTGACTCAGCTCTAAAATAGTGTTCTTCCACTGATAATTTTGATAAGTATAACCTTAAACTGGGCTACATTACAGATGAGAATCCAAGAACACTTTTAATCTCCTGTTATTTACTTGCAGCATTATGAATCATAGCATTGCACTGTGTACACGATATTCTCTGATGATATAATTACAGAGCTCTCTGTATACTGTGCTTTCTTAATTCATTGTATTCAACATTCACCTTTTAGCAAGGCATGCTCTAGTTCTCAAATGCATATTACTCAGTGTAAGAATAAGCAGGGGAATTGAAAACAAGACTCCTGATATCACAGCCACATTGCAGTGGCCGTGTGTCTGCTGTGTTTCCCAACCTCACACTGTAGCCTTTGCTCTCTTCCCACACATGAGCAGCACTGGGTAGGTACAGGGTAGGTGCAGCTGTACTTTAGAATGTGTGACTGGAGCTTGTTCTCAGCCTTATCACCTGGGATGTGTTTACATGATGAAAAATTCCTCTGTGGTAGTTGTCAGTTGCTTGCTCTTGATGGGGGAGTTCTCAAAGTTATGTGCTGGCAGTGCTGGGCAAGGTGGGGAGTCTGGGCACCTCACTGGTGCCCTTAGCTCCCTCCTTGAAGACAGATACATAACAAATTGTGAGGAGTACTAAAAGAAATCATTTCCCACAGTGCCTCCACACATTGTGTCCCCTAAGGTCAATCAGGAAGTGAAGTTCAGGGCCTTCACAGACTCAGGGGCCTGAAACTGTGAGTGTCCAGGGCAGGGAGAAGCCTACTATCCCATCTCCAGGCACAGGAGGCTCCATCAGGAACAGCAGGGCTCATGCCTACATGGACAAGCTCCCATTCCTCCCCAAGGATTGCTGCTCTCAATCCGTTACAACTGGCCTGGATGCTGGTTCTGAGTTCAAGCAGCACCTTCACCCTCACCATTATTTTCAGCTCAGTCCTAGCTCATATTCCTACTGTGAAGCTTGCCAGAAAGGAGGAGAGTAGCCTATCCAGGTCCAGGCCGTATGGTTCCTCATCTGAGGCTAGCTCAAGAAAAGCTGAAATTTCTTGTTGAGGCTTGGTGTCAGGTTTGAAAGGCTGCTGGTGGATCTGCCTGGAGAAATGCCCTTGAAATTGCAAGCAGCAGCATCTCCAGAGCCTGCTCCAAGTGTGAAAGTCAGAGGGGCCGTCTGAATCTCTGTTGAACAGGAGCCGATCTGCAACACCTCCTGCAAATTCCAGGGAAATGTCATTTGCTGTGGTAACCTTTGCTGAATCAAGCATTGATGATTAAGCAGCACTCCAATACCCAGGCCTTTTACACCAAGCTTTCTTAAAATTGTAAATTAATGGTTGGACTCTATGATATTAAAGGTCTTTTTTAACCTAAATGATTCCATGATTCATTATCTGCTGGCTCCCCTGCTCTGCCTTAGCACTCCCTTGAAAGTTACAAATACAAAGGTTTGCCCTTAATCTAATTCTCTCTGTTCCTCCAAACCTTGCAGGGAAGATGCCAGTAATTTTCCAGATTTGTCTCCTCCCTCCACAGTTTAGCCAATGCCACTTGCTGCTGTTTCACTGAGGGGCCACAGCCACCAAAAAGGTGAGTAAACAAGGCTAAGGCCATCAGCAAACTGCCTTATGGGTGCTTTCCCATGGAGAACAACATCCTACAAAGCCTTGGATTTCCTTTTATTTCCTTGCCTGCTCCCACATCTGATTTTCATACTTATGAACATGCAAATGCAACAGGGAAATTTAGCAAATCTGTTACTAAGGCAACTGATTAGGTGATGATGCAATTACCTTGTTATTTGAAAGTCAGGGTGCTGTGTGTTGCAATAAGCTCCTACCAAAGGGGAGAATAAAAGTTTTCATAATACCTTCCTACTCAAAGGCAGCACAGCCCTAAAAAGTCAGCATAATCTGGCTGCCTTTGCTGTAATAGGAAGCCAGGCAAAATCTCCTCCTTTCTCCAATTCCAACAGGATCAAGGAGGGGATAACTCACTTTCAGGAGATGTCAAGAAATCCATGAGAAAAAACACTCATGTGACATGAGCAATTAACAAGATATCCACCTATAATTACATTTAATTATGAAGAAAAGAAATCATAGCAGCAAAGATTTAGGTCTAGGAACATGAATGTGGTACCTAAATACAATCATAGAGATGACATTGGACTCCAGCACCTCAGTGCCTTGTTTGCAGTGAGCAGCCCTAAACTGAACACAGGATTTGAAGTGTGGCTCACCAGTGCTGAGTACAGGGGCACAATCCCTGCCCTGGTCCTGCTGGCCACACAATTGCTGATATAGGCCAGGGTGCCATTGGCCTTCTCGGCCGCCTGGGCACACTCTGGCTCATGTTCAGCTGCTGTTGACCAGCACCCCCAGGTCCTTGTCCCCTGGGCAGCTTTCAGCCATTCTGCCCCCAGCCTGTAGTGCTGCAGGGGTTGTGACCCAAGTACAGGAACTGTTGCTTTTCCTTGTTGAAGCTCACACAATTGGCCTTGGCCCAGGGATCCACTGGTGCAGTTGAGTCTGGCCTGGTTCTGCTGTTTCAGACCCTGTCATTCCCTGGTTTGACCTCCTGTGGTTCTACCACAGGCTTCTCTTCTGCATTTTCCTTCCCCCTTGCTGGTGTCTCCACACATACTGCCAGCCACCCTTCTCTACAGTCTTGGGCCTGTGCAGCACTTCTTTCACTTGACTGGCACCCAAAGGTTCTATCTCTGCATCAGATCCTTGCCTTTGACCTCAGCACACACTGAGCTGGGGAAGGAAGGGCCAGGAGCCAGCACAGATGATGGAGACCTGGTCAGCCCCCAGTGAGCATGGTATCGCCTTCCTTTTCCTCCATGCCTATCCTTAGTGCATTCAGTCTCTTCACTGCCTGACACACCAGGATTTTCAGCCCAGGTACCTGCTGCCTGTGCTTTGTGCTGACATTGCTCACTGGACGAGTCACCTCAGGTCTGCTGCTTGCTTTGGGATCCTACACAATCCAGTGACGCATTCAACTTGGCTGCCTCTGCCAGCTCCCACTGTGAGTTTCCATGTTTCTCTGCACAGATCTGGCTCCTTCCAAATGCCAGGAGTCACAATCAGGGCTTTTTTTTCTTTTTTTTTTTTAACCTCTGTTTTCAATGTTTTTCTTAATAAGTCCTCACACTGCTCATTTGCTCACAGACAAGCCACAGTTGTTATTTCTGGGGACCAAGAAAAAGTGGTGGAAAAATCAATAAAAGTCAGCAGGTATAGATCTGAGGTGGTAGGTGCTGTCAAGAGATGCCAGCTGTGGCTGTTGGGAGCGCTGCTGTGGCAGCCAGAGGTAGGGAACCTATGCTGTTGGAGAGTGCATGATAAAGGAAAAAAAAGATGGGGGAGAAAGTAAGCCTGCTGCTTTTGGTCTAAGGTACCAGGAACCTTGTAAAGGATCAGGAGATGTTGACCTGCTGTTCTGGACTTGCCATCACGTCTTTAGCCCACATTACTGCCCTTCTGCAGCCTCACAAGTACATTTGAAGTCATTGTTTTGAATAGCATTGAAAATGAAAACCCACTCAAGTCAGGGCTTGCACTGTAAGTCTAGTATCACACAGCACCATATAGGTCCTGAGATGTGTGCTGGAGGCATCAGTCAGGCTAAAAAACATGGGCATTGTTTCCCCTGCCAGAGTGCTTGGAGGTGATGGTGTCCAAAAACATTGTGGAGAAATACCTTCTGAGGGACCAGGCTGGAAGGGGTGCAGAAGACCTTCTTGCACTGCTTGGCTACCCAGCAACTTCCCAGAACCAGACCAGAGTTCAGAGATTGCCACAGCTGTGACTGCACCATAGATCTCCACACGTCAACTTTATCCCTCAGTGCACATCTCCCTGCTCCTCCTCTTTGACCACATCATGCTGGTCACCTCTTTTCTTCCAGGTGTGTTGCTGTGAGGGTGCCAGACCTGTCACTGCCCCCACAAAACCAGCACATTGTTTCTGTAGGCTGTTAATATTGGAAGTGGTGTCATGGTCCATGGATAAGCTGCTTTTCCCAAGGGCAGTGGCTGACTTGAAAATACAAAACGTATAGTTCCTCCTTCTCTATTGGGAAGGTGTCCTACAAAAGTGCCCAAAATGCAGAGGAGAGAACTCAAGAGGACTGATTACAGCCTTCAGTCTTAGGCAATGTGCCATGGCTAAGGCTAGCAAAAGAAAGCTACTGCATGTTCTTCTATCAGCCATCTGAAGTGAGGCCTGAATTTGGCTAAATCCACCATCTCTGGAATTTAATTTGCCATAGAGTCTTCTTCTTATGGTGGAAAGGCAAAGCCTCGGTGGGAATTCCCTTGCATGCAGACTCCTTGTGTGATGCAGCAGGCATCTGATTTGAGGATGTTCTCTGCCCCTATCCCCTGATTGGGGCTGGCACTGGCCCCTGCCATGTGTGTGTGTGTGTATGCAGCTCTGTGCTTGCTGCAGTGATTTCCCAGTGGGCCAGGGAGGAAAAATGAAAAGGAAAATGAAACTGCAAAGCCATGTCTGCTCTGTGAGAAGTGCTCAGGTAGTATGACTTGTCACAGAGATGAGGCAACCCCCTACCACTTTCTAAATAGAGCCAGCAAGGGTATGTAATGCTAGTAAAACTAAAATGATCATCATCTCCCCCTTGAGGAATTCATACACTTCTGAGTTTATTCTCCTGATTACTGTAAACTCTGCTCTTTTTTCCTTTCGTTTTTTGGTTTTTTCTTTTGTAAATACAGTAGCTTGTATCACCCTTTTGCAGTTTTACAAGAGATGGCAGTTTGACCACAAGTCAGTGTGTAGATGCTGAAATCCAATAGAGCAGGTAGGGCCACAGCAAGGTCCTGTGGAGAGAAGCAGAAGTGAGAAAGTCAGTGAAATGGGAAAAGGTAGTGAAAAAGTGTTTGGGGAAGGAACAAGAGTGCCTGTGGGAAGTGGTCCCATGTAGGCAGCCTCCTTGATGTTTGTTTCTGTCCAGGCAGGCCCTGAGCTTCCATATGAGGCATTCAGATACGATCCTCTTAACACCTTTGCTTCTCAAAATCTCCACACCCCTAACACCACCCCCTGCCTAGGATTTACTTGTGTTTCTGAAATGGCTTTCCTCTGGTGACACTCTTGTTGAACAATATGGACTTTGCAACATGTGAGATGAGAGCAGCTGAGTCACGTCTTCCCTCTGTGCTCCCCAAAGTGGGAAGCTGCTCAGGCCTGGAGGCAAAAGCAAGGTTTGCTTTTAGCTGCCTGAAACTAGCCTGTTGTCTTCACTCATTGTCCGTGGTGTTTTACTGAGTGCTCTGTGGCAGAGGAAAGAGGGTGCAAGGCCATGACCACACCAAGGTGTTTCCCACCTCTATTGTCCTGGGAGTCAGAAAAGCAGTGAGAGGGGCTCACTGGAATGCTCCAGATGTGCACTGGTCTGCCCCTGCTGAGGGTCTCATGGGCAGCTGGAACAGCCACCAAGACTCCCAGTCCCCGAGTGTTTCAGCCACCACATCTTGATAATGATGGGGAGCACCCCAACCCTTGAACCTCAGGCCCCCAGCACAGCTTGGAGGACCACTTCCACCTATAGATAACAGAAAAATCCAGGCACAAAACCAGTTTATTTCAAGTCTACAAAATGGTGATGTCAGGATGTCATGATGTCAGGAATTTTCTCCCTTTCTCGGTCCAGCTCAAAGCTCCTGCCCTCACATAACCCTCCTTAGCAAGTTGCTCCCTTAGCCTTTAGCTGCAGTGAAGAGTTTGCTCCTGAAGCCACTGTTTTTCATTCCTAAAGGCAAACATGGCTTGACCTTTTTGCATGCTTTCTGGGAAATATTGGCCTTGGTTCAGCTCAGAAGGACTCTGTGGTGCATTGGCAGTGCACTCCAAAGAGATGGAGATCCCCATAGTGTCCAATTAGGTTTTCTACCTTTATACATTTATTTTCCTGATTGCAATATACTTTTATGGCCAAAAAGAATTGGATACTTCAGGTAAAAGTCACTTTTTATTTTTATTGTAATGTTTTATATCCGTGGCAATAATTACAGGTTAATTATGATGGTCAGTCTGCCTTTAATTTTTTATGCTTCTTTAACAACTTCTGTAACAAAGTCCTTACATACATGGAGCCATGTTGAAGCACACTCTGAAGGGCTCTGCAAAACTCTACAGGTATAGGATTTTTGATGTGCATTTTTGTACTGCTTGGGAGTCAGATCTGAGCTGAGGGTAATTAATGGAAATCCACTTAATTGAAATATTTTCCAGTGCTGAGCCCTTCACAAACCCTTCAGCCAGGATTTGATATTTTCACTGGGCTTTTGCAACAGATTATTGTACTGCTTTCTGTGAGAAAGCACTAAACAAATACAGTCATAGAAACATATAATTGTTAAGGTTGGAAAAGACACCCAAGATCAGCTGTCAACCCAGCACTAGTTTAGTTCACCACTAAACCATGTCCCTGAGTGCCACATCTATACATCATTGTGTCTTCACAGATGGTGACTCAACCACTCCCTCAGGCAGCCTGTTCCAATACTTGATGACCCTTTCCAAGAAGAAAATTTTCCTAATACCCAATCTAAACTTTCTTTGGTGCAACCTGAAGCCATTTCTTCTTGTCCTATTGCTTATTACTTGGGAGAAGAGACTGACCCTCTCCTTGCTAAAACTTTCTTTCACACAGTTCCAGACACCCATAAAGTCTCCCCTCAGTCTCCTTTCCTCCAGGCTAAACAACCCAAACTCCCTGAGCCACTCTCCATATTACTTGTGCTTCAGAACCTTTATCTTCGGTCATGGAATCACAGAATAGTTGAGGCTGGAAGGGATGTCTGGAGGTCATCTTGTAGTGCATGAAGCCTGGATGATAGACCAAAAGTGTGATCCTCTTCATGCTTGTGGCAACATAAAGCAGAAGTTAACATTTTCTGCTAGCTTTAGGTTGCAGACCCATGGTTAAGCCTGAGTTGATTTGTTTTGGCAACGTGCTTGGATTGCTTTGGGAGGCAAACTCCAGAACTTTCCAGAGGATCTCAGAAGTAAAGCTTTCCCAATTCCCATGATCTAGACTTCCAATTAGGATAGGATTCACTAGCCCTGCAAAATATGAACTCTCATATTGCACAGCAGGTGCAGTATTACTGACTTACAGAGCCAGAGAAGTATTCAGGCTAGGTAGGACCACTGAAGCTCACCCCTCCACCAACTTTCCACAAACTGGATATGGGTGCAGTCCATGCCCTTCACCAGGCCACTGAGAGGCATCTGAGAGGTTGCTTACAGAAAATGGGAAAACATTTCCTGAGTACGGAGGTCAGTGTGAAGTCAGGAGGTACGTCAGTGTAGGGAAGGAACAAACCCGAGCCAGGATCTGAGGTGGAGGCAGCCTGGCTGAGAGACCCACCATTATCTGCATGCAACAGCAACACACTCATCGGTAGCTGCCAGCAGTGCCAAATCCTATTTTCCAGGTCATCAATCTTACCAGTCACTGCAAAACATTATATAACTCCACTCTACTTGATATTCAGCTTTCATCACATCTCTGTAAGACTCCAGCCAAAGATCTGGGCAGATTTTGCAAAATCAGATCCAGCCTGTTAATGGATGCCTCATGTTTTTGTTGTTGTGGCTTAGTGTGTGTTGCTCCCTGCCTCTGAGACACCATGTCTCATTCACATGGGTTGTGCAAGGGCTGTCAGGCATCCCCCCAAAAGCTTACTAAACTCTGCTGCCAAGCTTGATGTAGTGGGCCAACCAGTTAAATGTCTGGGAGAAGCACATATCCGTGTGAAGAAATGAGTTATTAGGCTTTGCTGGAGTGGCTTTCTGTAGCACTGAGCCTGTGGAAGGACCAGCACTGGCTGGCAGTACCCCAGCCTTGCCCACCATCCTCACTGACGGGGGAAGTACACAGTCCAGAGTGAAAAATAAACAGGGAGGGTATGCTCAAAGGAGGAGCGCATTGCTTTGAAACCCCAGTAAAAAGCTGTGTGCATTGTCAGAGCATTTTCCAAAGCATCCCTTTGGGCTGCCACACAGCCCACAGGGTTGGTTTTTGACTCCCTGCATCAGCATTGCCTAAAATATCAACTCACATTCATTTCTGTTCCTTCAACCCACAGCTCTCAGTCCAATGTCACCCAAACACACAGAGCTCTACAGTTCCCTGTATCTCTTCTCCACCTTATTCTATTTGAAAATTTTGGAAAAGGCAGGAGACAGTTTCCTGGTGTGACAGTCCAAGAGGTAGGAAAACGAGGACAGCCTCAGTGGGCCAGACTAGAAGTCCATATAAGCAGGAATTTTGATGGCCTCTGGACGGAGGAGGAAGTTGATGCATAGGAAAGAGTGCAAAAACAGCATGGGAGAACCCATTGTACAGCTTTCCAGCTGGATAGCAAACCTACTGTAGCTAATAACCATCTAAGACCATAAAAGTAGGAACAATCACAAATCTTCACACCCCCTGCATGCGAGATGCACTACTGCCTTTTTTTTCTCAACATGCCGTGTGGGTGTGACAACAAAAAACAATAAAAATGCTGAAAGTAAACTCTCCACAAAATTCACCATGGAGCTGATAATACAAGGACCAACTGGGGCATCAGCCACACCTGAGAGATGTGAGTTGCTTTGCCAGGGCACCATTAGACAGCACTTGGATTTGGCAGAGATGAGGATCATGGCCAGCCCTGCCCGGAATTCAGATGTGGCTCCTGTTCGCAAAATCTTTCCCACCTGCTCTCTGCTAACATTTGATATCTGTGCAGTCCATGCTCACAAACACTTCAAAGCCCTAGCTAGTCTCCACAGGCTAACTCTGCATTTAAATATTTGTGGAGGATAAATATCACATTATATGTTTAGGATAAGACAAATGGCTCTTTGCCTTGAGTTGGTTAGACAGATGACTGGTTGGTATGAATCACAAATGCTACAGTCCAATACATCATTCCAGACTGAGCACGGTATTATGGCACATGGTTATGTTCCCTGATTTGATGGCTTATTTAACTAATCAGCACAGCAGGAGAAGTTCATTTCAACTATTCCAATAAATGAGAGCTCTGTAATTTGCACATGCAGCTGTAATAGTTGTAATGCTTCATTCCTGCTGTGCTGCTTAGTTACATAAACCATCTAGTTGGAATCAATACTTATTTACTGTACCTAATCAACACAGTTTGAATTATAAACATTCAGATTTGCATATAAGGTGAGCAGCTGAGATTTCCCCCAGGTACAAATATCTGAGAATTTCTTAATCCGTTCAAAAGGTCAGGAGAAAGGGATGTAAAAAGCAGCGGAATAACAGCCCATGTGAAGGCTTTGTTAGATCTTTTCAAGGGAAATGCAGGGGTTTGACATTCATAACAAGAGGCTGCTGGAAACCATGAAGGAAATACACAAGAGCAGCCTCTCCTGTGCTACAGAAACTTTGGCCAGTAATTTTCCGGCAGCTTTCAATTACCAGTGGATGGGCTGATGGGCTGGAGGCAGAAGGAGGAGATGAAGGTCTGGAGCTCATCACGAAGCCTGGTGACATTTAACAGCACCTGGGGCAGGCAGGGGCTGCTGAAAACCTCCATGCACATCAGAGCTTCTGTATCCCAGCTGGAGAACAGCACTTCCAGAGGCCTGGTAATAATTTATCCTGTCCATTTCCGACCTGGTATCTAATAGATAGCAGAGATTCAATGTCCTTATCTGAGGCACACAGGGCTCATCCTGTGTATCACTGCTTCTCTCCAGACATCTTCGAGCCTGAGCTCTTGCTAAAAAGGTATTAGCAGCAAAAGATAGTTTAGGGGATGGCTGACCACCCACACCATAGCCCGTCCTGGCATCCTCCTTGAATTGCTGGCCACAGAGTGCCTCAGGTGTCATTGGGGTGAGCTGTGCAGGAGGCAGAGAGGTCTCTGCTTTTATGGGCAGAGGGGCTGCTGGGCCAGGTGGGGACCAGGGCTCTGCTGGACCTGTCAAGGTGACAGCCAGGATCTGCCCAACTTCCCCTCACAGTGCACACCTTGAAAGATTAAAAGAGCACTGTACCCTACATCCATTTGAAATGGAACTGGACTTTTGATTCCCAAAATAATTTCCTCCTTGTATAAAAATAATAGAGGGAGGAGGGGGGGGGGAACTGAAAAGAATTTCACCCTGAAAAAGACACAGTTTAGTACTCTCAGTTCTCAAACAGGTTTGCCTTGTCAGATTTGTTTTGATTTCAATTTAGGATCTTTGTTTTAATAGAATATTCTCCTGGAGGAATGCACAGCCAGTTTGTCACAAACACGTTTAATCAGAGCAGATGGAAGGCAAAAGCTGGTGATTGCTGTGAGCCCATGTGCCTTCACATGGTACATCTGGGGTTGTCTTTCAGAACTGGCTCCAGGCTTCGCAGCAGTCTATGCAAAACTGAGTTTTTCAGCCCAAAGTAGGCAGATGAAATGAACTTGCCTGGGGAAACAGGTTTGGGAGAAAATGTTGTCTCTGCTAGTGTCCTAGCACAAGCCCTGGTCCCTTTGGGAGCAGCAGACCGGGGAGCACTGCTTCTCAGGGTGCCAGTGCTTGGTGCCTCAGCCCTCCAGCTGAACACCCCTCTTAGCTCACCTGCACAGGCACCTGATTCTGTTTTCATTGCTTCAGCACATCTGAGATAATCTGTTTGGAATAGCAGCAGTGGCATAGGTCATGGTCGATAGCAGCAGCTAGGGGTAGGTCTGGTTCATTGGGGTGTCTTTAATGCTCATCTATTAAGCACCATGTTTTAAAACAGAGGTAAAAAAAAAGACCTCACCTGCCAGGTGTTGTATTCATGTCTTTGGAAAGCACTAGGATACATGGAAGAAGCTTGTGGACTCAAAATATCTCCTTGAAGCAGAGTACCTGCTCCCTATTTTTGCTTCACCATGGAAAAAATATCCCAGTACCATTAGCACCAAATGACCTTGCAAATCACAGCCCTCTGGGCATTAGCTTGCTATATGAATCTCCCTCTGGCTTTCCCAGCAGTGCTAAAGGGAATTACACCAAACTGCTCCCCTAGGCTTAACGGGCATCCCTGTAAAGTGATAAAGGCTTTAAATCGGGGTTATCTCAGCAGATGAAGGCCAATGTCCCGATATGAGGATGGGTTTTGTTCCCAATCTACTGAAAGACTTCATGAGGCAAAGACATGGCCTCTGCATGTGCTTTCCCCAGTAAACCACGATGAGATCTTTTTTGTAGCACAAAGTGAAGTATGTGAGCCTGCGAGACCAGAAACCTGCTCTCCTAAGGCAAATGCACCCCACCAGTGAGCATACATGAGTGTCTTCTAGGAACAATTTTAAGATCAGCATGTAGAATTACTACATCCCAGGGTTAATTTTTGCTATTATTGGAATTCTTTTACTAATAGGCATCCTATGATGTACCTGGAATGAGCCTTGGACCCTCTCACCCCCACTACATGTGACTGCAGAGTTGGACATATGCCCTGAAATTCAACACAAACCCCTTCAAAGCCCATAGTGTTGTTTGCAGTATTTGCATCCTGGGACTTGGTTGCAGCATGTTTTTCACAGCATCCCATAACTTGAATGCACTTCCTAGCTGAGCTTCATGGGATGCTGGACAAAAGAGAATAATTTGAGCACTACTCAGATCTGTTTGCCCTTGTATCATCAATGTGCAAACCCTGTGACCAAAAGAAACACACTTAACCTGTACAGATTTTTCACCTACAAGTCCATATGCTCTGATGGCCTCTGCCTAAGTCTGAGGAAAATCTAGTTAGGTTAAGGAAATTGAATGTCAGTATCACTTTGGGCATCAGAGGATCCCCTCCCTTAGGATGCAGGTACTAGCTGGATATCCTGGTGCACAGATGTGCTGCCAGGTGTAAGTGTGTGCCTGTGAGCACCTGTGTTCTCAGTACACGAGTGTAGAGGAGACCTGCACTGAGCTGCCCAGCTGTGCAGGTGCTCCTTGAGCTCAGCCCAGGAGCTCCCTGCCCCTCTGCTCCTCCCCACTTCTCTTATTTGCTGGGGATGTTCTGCACTTGCCAGTTTTCACAGCATCACAGGGTCCTGCAGGCTGGTAAGACTTCTTTAAAACACATCACAGCTGCTGCTGTATTTGCATTCTGAGTCTGTCCCGGTGCACTTAGTTCTGGCTTTGCTGCATTGTCAGGGGGTTCTGCTCACAAAATCTTTGCATTGATGCTTGTTGCTGTGTTCAGGTTATGGGTGGAAGCTGGCAGAAAAATGCAGGGGTTTCCCCCATCACTTTTTATTTCACTCAAAATATGTTTTCAGTCATTAGTTATTCCGTGTCCATGAGCATTTCAAATAACTGAGTGGAGGAGGATGCTCAGATGTATTAGTTGGTGCTTGGGTTTATTCCATCACTTCAGATACAGACAGCTGAAATATAAGACTAGGAAAAATCAAAGCATTTAACAATGTTTTCATTGGAGTTTTTTGTTGCTCAACGAAGGGTGTTTTCCTGACATGTTGGTCCCAGATTTTAAATAGCTGTCTTCCCTCCTGACACAGCAGAAATTCTTTTGTGTGAAAGACACTCCTTTCACTTTTATCTCTCATTTCTGCCAATAACCATATATATACACACTGATATTTACTTGTATGTCTCTCTCCACAACTGGGACGAAAGCAATTCTGTCATGAATATACTTGTTCACATGCCGAATTTTCATTTGCTTGAATAAAATTCCCTCTCCAGACATCTGTTTATCCATCCATCCAAATACTCATCTATCCACACAAGCAGAAAAACCCATAAAAATATTTGCAGAAAAACAACCCAAAAGGGGTACAGTTGCAGCTGTAGCAAACTGCAGGTAATGGAGAATCTTATTTTTTAGATTTTTTTGACAGCCTATCCCTCTGATTTGTGCTGTGCTGCCAATATATTTATTACAGGAAAACTAATTGAAGAAAACAACTAGTTATTGGCTGAGTAGGTTTTAAAACTCTGCTTTGATGCTGCTGTTTACCTTTTGAAATATTAGGAAAAGATCAGGAAAGATAACTTGGAGAGAAATTCTGCTGAAATCTTTCCTCTGGTGTGTTTTTTCAGGCAAGTGCATTAAGTAATAGGAAGAGAATTCTGCTTTCTGACAGTAGGCACATAGGTAAGAAATGCAAATGTTTTAAGAATGAAATTTGTTTAACCTCAAGAAGGGGAGGCTCGGGGGGACCTCATTGCTCTCTACATCTCTCTGAAAGGAGGGTATAGTGAGGCTGATCTCTTCTACCGTGCCTGCAGTGAGAAGACCAGAGGAAATGGCCTTGAGCTGAGACAGGAGAGGTTCAGATCAGATCTTGGAAAAAATCTTTCACTGTGACAGTGGTCAGGCCTTGGAAAAGTTGCCCAGGGAGGTAGTGGAGTCAACGTCCCTGGAGGTGTGTAAGAGGCATCTGGGTCTAGTTCTGGGTGATGTGGTTTAGTGGTTACAGTGCCTGTGCTGGGTTGATGGCTGGACTGGATGATCTTAAAGGTCTCTTCCAACCCTATTGATTCAATGATTCCATTGTGTCATTATGATAAACATGGTACTGTCAAATGGCAGAGGGAAAAGCTCTGCACAGTAATGCTAAGGTGGATTATCTGCTTAAGTCTTCCAGGTAGAATTTCAGTTGATCCTTCAGGAGTCAGAAATAGATGTGGAAGAGGTTACACAAAATTAAGTCTGACAAAGGAATATATCTGAGGAGAAACATTTAAATATTTTTGCTCCTTCAGATGGTTTTGGCACCACAGGCAGTAGATGTTGTTGTGAAGATACAAAAATTACATATTTCTTCCCCTTTCACTGGTTGCAAGTTTGTGATACAATATGGGACACCTCAAGAACACCTAAGCAGTGCTAAATAAATGATCTTGGTAGGAAACTGTCGATTTTTGCAGCATCCTTCACCTTTTCCCCTTTCTTCCTGCTTGCCTCATAATTTCCTAGCTTCATCTCCCACAAAAGCATGACCAAAAATTAATGGCCTTACACTCACTGTCCCTCACCAGGTCTTTGTTGCTTTAGCTCATCCTTTGGTTTGATGGATTTTGCTCAGCCACCCTCCCTGGAAAACAGCATCTCTCCAGCTCTGTCATGCAATCCTCTTTTCCCTTTGGGTGGTCCCTGCTTCTCCCTTGGAATCAAACAGGAAAGGGAAAGGTGTAATAAACAGAAGGTGAGGGGGGTTCCTGAAGGGAATTTCCCCCTTGATCAGCTCCACTGAAGCCTCTGCAGGGAAGGGTCTTGGCCAGGTCAAACACAGAAGCGTTTGCAAGCGTGTACTTTCATGGAGACAGTCTTACATCTTTTTTAGGCAGACCTGACATCACAGGGACATCAAAGTCAGCATGGGACATGCCATGCCAGAATACAATCCTGAGCTTGTGCTGCTCTCTTTCCCTAACAGTGGCTCAGGACCTTTTCCATTATTTATTCCTTACACACCAAAGCCATTGATTTATTGATATGTCCATAGGGTCTAGATTCCTTTGTAACTTTGATACCGTCAATAATTTAGATATTACTTCAGCTGTGAACATTGTTTCTGCTGGTCCACAAGGATTGTGCCCTGCCCTGGGATGCTCTGACTTGGGTATCCTCATTATTTTACAGAGGATAGTTAATTTATAAAAGTTATTGACAAATCCATGTCAGAAGGAAAGCAGAAAAATCTGTAGGAGATCAGACTTTGACATCTTTGGTTTTAACATTAAGACTGTAGCACATTTCAATACCATGTACTTTATGTTACCACTAGAAAGGTGTGTTGAAGCCTGTGGACTAAATAATCTTACAGGCTACTGGAACTTAGTCTCTAAATTAGGGAAACTGGGAAGTTCAGATATAAAAATGGAATGTGGTGAGCTAACACAAGGAAAGTCAATTCCCTGTTAGCTCCCAGCATTTCCAGGTCAGTTTAGGGCATGCACATCACAGAACCTGACAGTGAGGAGAAAACAGGCATATTTCATTCTCTGCCCTTCAGATTCCAATAGGAATGATGAACTCTGGCCAAAGCACTTGTTTGGGAATTTATGATCAATTGAGGTTATTGGGCCTTGGCCTTAGGTCCCTAGGAATCATTAATATCCATTAAATGCTCTGCATCTCTTTTATTACTGTTTAAATGATGAGTAACTGTGAATTATAAGAGTGTCTGCTATATATCAAGTGTTTCAAGGTTACTAAATCTGAAATATATTGACAGAAGCAAACTGAGCTCTAATTAAAAGTTTGTTATCATTCACTTGTACTTTCTGTCACAGGCCTGGTGGTTAGGCTGTACTGAAAGCTGATGTGAAATAAAACTTGCAATGCTTTGCAGAAAGAAGAAAAAATTGTATTGGAAAATACAATACAAAATAATCTTCTGCAATGCCATTTATTAAATGAGGTCTCTAGCCTCACTTTATAGTGGCAGCATGAGTCTTGGAGGAGTCATGAAGATGGAGGAAACAATGACAGGGAGTGTATTTTACATACATCTCATTTTCAGAAAGAGAAAAGAAAACATGAAATGAAGCAGTTTCTTAATAGATAATGTATTTTCAATAGAAAAAGGAAGGAAAAAAGAAAAAAAGCATTCTGAAGATCCTTAACTTTATATTAAATTGACCACAATGGACAAAGTAATGTTTACAACATGATTTGAAGGGCGAAAAAGAACCAGTGTGAAAGAGAAGCTGCTGTGAGCCACTGGTGTTATTTTCTAAAATGAAAAGTCCAATACACCTCTCAGGAAAAAACTAAGCAGTATTGTATATGGGAAGTACTTCTGGCCCTAAACTGAGAAATCCATATGAAATTTCCCAATACTAGGTGTAAACCTTTGCCCGAGGCATCCCTCTGCACGGTGACTTTTTTTGGTGTAGGGTTGTGTGTGCATGCTGGACTGGACACAGGAAGCAATTTTGGCAGTTAAGATACCACTGACCTCTGCTGGGAGTAATCAGATATATTTAGCTTCTGTCCTGGGTCCTGTGCTGCTCAGATGTGGTGGAGATTCCTCTGGCAGAGGCTGACACGTGTCAGTGTGTGCATATATATAT
>VWZU01000426.1:192194-239298 GCA_013397095.1 Sterrhoptilus dennistouni
ATATATATATATATATATATATATACACACATATATGTATGTAAGACATGCGTACCCATGTGTAGCTGCACATACCTTCCATCCTTGCTGTAACTGCAATTTCCCAGGTGTCCACGTGGTTCAAAGAAATGAAATCCATCCTGGATTTACAAAATGAAATTTCCTAGGCAGTGAGGAAGATTTAGATCTCCTAAAGGGAAGAATCCCTACCAGTTTTCTGGTATTCTGGTAGAATATAGCATCATACACATATAAATGTACGAGAGTCATGGATCTTTGAGTTCCTAAGGGTTGAAGGGTGATGACAGGATTCTAAAGGCCTGGCCTGTAACTGATGTGGCTGAAAAGCAGAGGTGCTTGTAATGATTAGCACAATTTCCAGTTTCCTGATGGACACACTGCAAATGCACCAAGCATGAGCAATAAAGTTCCAGTTAAGTAAAGGTTTGAACTGGCAATGCACAAAACAGAGACAGATTGTGCAAATAAAAGAGCTCAAATAAAGAGGTGTTGTAGAGGAATTGTCACCTTTCCCATCAAAGTACAGCTAGTACTGAATCATTCTGTAAATAAAGAGAAGAGATCTTTCTCTCCATGACATCCAGTGTAGGCATATTGAGTCAGTGGCTCGGAGAAGAACACAAGCTGGAAGCAGCCCATTGGAGAAAGTGTTTTGACAGGAAGAGTCAGAGATTAGAAAATCAATTAATTTGTTCCCTTATAATGAGTGGCATAAAATAATTACTGTAGAGCTGAAAACAGATCAGACGACCCTACAATGGAGTAGTAAAGGAATTTCAAAATGTGACGTGACATTTTGTTCAATAATGTTGAAAAGTGATGCTGGCCATACAATTAACAGCACACAGAAGAGGACTACATCTAAAATCTGCTCTGTCCATGAAGAAAAATCAGGATATGATAAAGCAAAAAATCAATCAGATTGAACAAAAAAAAAAAGTTGACAAGCAGGATTCATTCCCATACTGAAACATTCTAGCAGCATTCCTGTTATCTTTGTATCACAGAAATTTATAGTCATAAGGACAGAAGATGAATCAGGTGTTAGGACTGGGGATAGCAATGAAAAAAGACTGATCTTGATTATAAAAAAAGAAGAAATGACAAGATGTAATGAGACAAGATCTAGTGTGGTTGAAGAAGAGAGGAGAGTCCAGATTATAGGAGAGAGACAAGAAAACAGAATTGTCCACAGTGACAGATAATGCAGAAAAGGCCAAAGGGAAGAGATCTGGGTTTCATTGTAAGGAACTTACATTTAGATGGTGAATAGACATGCATGAATGTAGAAGGAATTAAAGGCAAAGCTGAAAAGGGGAAGTTGAGCTGGGTTTGAAGCTCAGCCAGAAAAACAGTATCTGAAACTCTGGGAGAGGTTACAGTTGCCATTAGAGAACATATAAGAAGAGAAAACAGAGAAATGGGAGGAGGAATCAGGATGGGGGGAATATATTTTAAAAATATATAATGAGAAGTATTTTTTCTTTTCTAGACATTTGGAAGATCTAGCAATATCTTCACTTAAGTTGTCTCTTTTAATATAGAGAGAAGCTGTCAGAAACAGAGGACACCAGCAAGAAAGGACTCACATTAAAAAGAGCTGGTTGGTCTGCACCTCAAAGTGCAGCAGGATTTAGTTCCATTTTCAGGCAGAAAATAATGAAGGTACCAGCTCCTAAACATTATTAAACAGCCATGGAGATCCATCCTGTGCTATCAAAAATTTCCATGTGACCTTCAAATAGCCACACAAGGTTGTTCAGCATTCTCCAGCTGGGAGGTGGCAGAAAAGATGACTGTGGCAAGTCCCACATGGAAAAAGGAAAACCACATCCTTTGTGCTGTGCAGTCAGAAAAGACAGAGGGCTATTTCTCCTTCCTTTGGACTCTATGGGTTGTTGTTTTTTTTTTAAGCAGCTCAGGCTTTGACAAACAAGAGCCATCTGTGGGCTGTCATCTTGACCCTGCCAGTTGCAATGGCCATACAGATGCTGTCAAACTCCCACTTCCACCTCCTGGTGGGTAACGTAGTTCCACACTCAGGTGGCACAATATGGTCTTTCACCCACCTGTCTCTTCTAAAAACAAGCAACACTTCAACATCTTTATGTATTTTTAGTTAGTTTTTGCTTATCTGAGTGCTCATTTTAATGCTCCCACTTCTTAAAATTCCTAAATATTTCTAAATAAATACTTGGGCTTGTCCTTTCTGACCTTGAAGGACTTTTAGGCATGGTCACAGAGGCAGCTAGAACCAAGACTGTTTGTCCTCATGCAGGCCAGATGGTAGGATTTTTTTCCCATGTACATTTGTGTCATAGTCCATATCAAAGACATTGTTAGAGATGTCTTGATACTCTGCAGTAGCACTGTGGCCTGTCCCTGTGCATGTTTCTGGCAGCTCCTAAGTCCTTGTGAACATCAAATGAGACAGGAATAGATTTGCTATGTGAGATTGTCAGAGTTATAATTTAGCCATTCAGAAAGTCACTGGAGGAAAGAGATTTTGCCAAAACCAGGTGCACATAAAGATCCCACTGGGTTTTGACTGTGCTGAAATACTGAACTAACCTCAGCTGTTGGACAGTAACTTTGGAGCAAGGTAAATAGCATGAAAGATTGGAACCAGAATTTCAGCAAAAAGCCTACAGCTTTGAGGCCATAAAACCCGATACTACTGTGCACCCAATATCATGCTTATTAATAACAGATATGGAAGGGATATTAGCAGGGAATGAACACAGGACTAGTGTGGCAAAAGTTATTTTAGATTGGTTTATTTGATTACCTGGAACACAGTATGGGTAGGAGCAGTGGGTGCCTTGTGCAGACAGAGCAGCGTGAGTTGTACTCATCAATATTAAAGCAATTACCTGTACAGATGTAATACCAGTGATCTGTTACAGCACTGAAATATAAAGTGTTACTGTATTGCTCTTGCATGCTCATCTTGTCAAATGACACGGGAAGGATCCTGGATGGGCAAAGGCCAAAACCCTCTTTTCAGTCTTTGTCTGAGGAGGTAATAGCTCAATTTACCAATCTGATTTGGTGGATTTCAATTTGGGAAGGAGAAAAATAGAAGTGCTTGAGTGAGCGTTTTGTGGGTTGATTTGAGGCTTTGCTGATACTGATCAAACTGTACTGAAAACCCATGGGAAGAAGTTGCAGTTGCAAATTTCTTTGTGATTTAGATATCTGGGGAGGGATCCAGGTCTGGGTTGGATTCCTCCACCTGGATGTCTATGCTGCCTGCTCCAGTCAGGTGCATCTTGTCACCTGATGCCCTCTGAGATGCCCTGTGGTCCCATGATACCTTCTAAGAGCTGGCATAGAGGACACAGTGATTACACCAGACGGGAAGTATATCCCGCACCATTTAAATCACCATCAGGCTGACAACACAAATTGACTCCATGTTTGTAGAGATGTTTGGACAACTGAAACCCAGTTCCATGTTGGTACAGCCAGAGGAACCTAATGAGCTTCTGGACTGAGCAGTTGTGAGAGGGGAGTCTCTGCTAGCATCTGTCACACCCTGGGATGCCCTTGGGTACCCCAAGGGTCATTGTCATGTCTCTTGGCCCTGTGGCCATGTTGAAGGATCGCTCAGTGGCACTACATGAGTGGCTGAATTGAGCCTTGAATCACACTGTTGAAAATTTAGACTTCTCACTGACACTGAGACTGATTTGCATCCTACTCCAGCTGGGTATGACAGTAGGGGAGCACTGAGTGTGTGTGGACCTGTGGAGAAAGGGGTTTCCCTGCACCCTGAGATCTGGCAGCCCCAAACAGCAGCTCCCAAGACCAGCAGGGGAGCACCATCAGGCTTGTTTGGGAATGGACTCATGCCCAAGAGACTTCTCTCCTGCCAGTGGAAAGTCTTTGATAGACCAGGTTTGTCTCATGTCTGTCCTAAGAGTGGCAATTTTGAGATGGCTATGCAATAAGTTAAATAAATGCATGTTAGAAAATTTTGCCTGACAACTTTTTCCAGGCTTCTCAGGCTTCCCTCATCTCAGTCCATGTGGGTGGCAGGTGCCCAGGGAAATGACTGTCTGCTGCTCCAGTACCCAACCACGTCTATGGTGTGGCTTGCTGTGCTCTGCTCTTTCCATCTCGTTTTTCTGGCAAAGCAGTTTCCTGGTGTAAGGAGGTGGTGTGCACTTGTGTGTGGACATTTATAAGAGTTTACTCAACATCCAAATCCCTATATAAAAGCAGGGTTTGCAGCAGCTTTTCAACTTCGGTGCCACTTCATCTGTCAGGTGTGGTATGATCTGGAGCTGAGAGTTCCTCAGCATATAGTAAGTTTTCAAGCTAGTGATTAAGTCAATTATCAAGTATCCTGTTAATAATAGGTGCATAACTTAGCTGGCTACATTGATGAGTCCCTTCGTTTAGATCACAGACAAATTGTTCTCTGGAGTTCATGAGTTTTGGTCCTTGGTAGGTGGGCAGGTGTCTGTAAGCTGGAACAAGCAGAGGCATGCTGAATGGGTGAGACACAGGCAGATGTGTCTGACTCCAACCAGACACCACAGATGAGAAAAACATTTTGAACTGCCATTCATGAGACCTTAGTTCTGTGCATGTATGAATGCACCTGTGTGAGCAAGGGGTGGATTTGAGACGTTACTGCACTATCCCCACGGAGAAACCCTTCCAGACTCCGTCCACCTAACAAATCCAGTGGCACTCCAAATAAACAGAAAAACATCCTGACTTTCCACCCATTAATTCTTTACCAGAAAATCACTTTTCCTAGTACCGTAGGAAAGCAACATGTTTTATAATAGGAAGAAACACTAGTTTTTACCATGGCACCTACAGATTCCTGTACCCTGCTCCTGTTCCCAGTGCACAAATTCTACACCCTTTCGTGCACCTTACTATAAGAGAATTTTGATGGTCTAGCTGGGAGAACAAGTGATGGCAGCCTTTTGCTCTCTGGGGCTGTGAATCTGAGTGTCTCTCATCTCCCCAACATCATTATAAAACATACATGCCTTTAATACAAAGACCTATTTCTTAAAACCTTCACCCTTCTGTTGTCAAATGGGGTCATAACTGGCTTGCACATTCAGAAGCTAGTGCAGGGAAATGACAGGCTAATGACATGGCCATTTAACTTTGTTTTTATAGTGAAGCAGGGTAAAAATACAGATGACAGCAAACACTTACTGGGATAAGATCCTGGGAAGAAGCAGAGGTGATGGTGGTACTGCCAGGGCAGAAAAAAAAAAATACTATCCCCAAAGGGGCTGCTGGGAAACACCATCAATTAATCTCCTGGGTCCTCTGCTTTTGGGAGCTCTGGAAGTTTCTGGGATGTAGTCACTAGGTGTAGCTGGTGCTCAGATGCCTCATTCATCCCTCTGCATCCTTCATTAGATGGGCTCATCTTTTTCAAGAGGTTGCAGCTGAGGCCACCCATGAGTATCTTCACAATCTTTAACTCTGAGCAGGTAGCAGGAATGACCTCTGACCAACTGAGGATATTTCCTTCAACTCTGTTTCCTAACATGTTCCTTCTATTTCTCATCCCTCCAGGCTGTAGTCTGTGGGTAATGGGATTTGTCTGTGATAATCAATAACTCATTGCCTTATACGTTTAATCTCTATATTTTCCTTGCAGAGTTTCTTTGCATACGGCTGAAAGCACCAAACAAAATGACCTGAGAAGTGACTGTAACAATGCATTTCTCCTCCCTGATCACTTCATTTTCTAATGAAGAGTCTTTATTCACCTGGGTGCTTTCCCAGCTAATGGGCTATTAAAAAATCTATCACTAATATAGTGAAAAATATGTTTTCTCCCTTCAGAACAATGTCAGCAGCTCTCACATTAGCTGCACCTGGTGATGGCTGATGCAGCTAACCCTAGTTTTCCCTACAGGCAAGACCACAGGTACTAAAGCCATAAACCTTACAACTGGTTATTATTAAATGCAGTAACCTTTACAAAGGGGTCTTGCCTGCCTGTGCAGCTCCTTTTTCTTATACCTGATCCCCACATTCAGTTAGTTCTGCTGCTGTTCCAGGAGCTTGAGATAAAACTGAATAGCCCCCAAAAGGCAGATGAGGGAGCTCAGCCCTGAAAATATCCCAGCACGTTGGGGATTTCCAAGTTGTCGGGTTCTTGTTTCTGCTATCAGTGGGGAGCTCTAGAGATTTGTTCTGCTCTTTGTGGACAGCGGTCTTGTGGACCTTGCCTCTGCTGCAAACCTTGGAAGACTAGGGATAGACCACAAAGAATCAATTTCTTTATCTATGTATATATGTATGAAGTAAAAGAAAACTATGTCAGGCTAGGGAGTTGTTGTGTAAGTAGGAGGTTACATTATTCATGTCTCTGGCAGACACTTCACTGAAGGACTGATTTTATTCCATTTCCATGTAAGGCAAGGCTAAAGCCATACACAAATGGACAGAGATTCTCAGAAATGAAGCTCGAAGATAAAAATCTCCCATCTCTCAGACAGTGGTTGCTGGGAAGGCTTCTTGCCCAGCAAGGTCTCTGGTCTCACAGTCTTCAGACAGTTAATCTTTTTGGAAATGCAACTAGCTAACGAGGAAATCTGGGATTTTCAGGATACCCACAGCCCCTCCACCCAGGTATTTGAGGTCCAAAATCCGCAACAGCCATGGATTACACTGACAAGGTCCACTCTGAATGTTTTTGCTGGATAATATCACACCATCTCACCTTCCTGCTCCTGCACAGGATGATTTTTACAAGGTATGCTTGGGTACAGTCCCTCCTCACTGAGAACTTATATGGGATAATTTTATGAAACAAGGAGCTTATAAATCCAATCCAACCTATGTTGATTCTCTGTGCCAGGAGAATACAATGCTCATCCTCACTAATCATCCTGAAACATCTACATTTTCAAAATGTGTTGTGAGCTTTGAGTCTTTGCTGGGAATTTCAGTTCTTTTTATCTTTCTGGATGCATTGACATTTCCAAGCTTTGTGCTGTTCAAGGGCTCTGATTGCTGGCAACCACCTCTCTTCTTATCTTTTATCTGGAGTACTGGAGACTGGAAATGTAAGACCTCAGCCCTACACTCTCGTATGTCACAGGGCATCACCATCAGCCCATCACTGTGGAATTGCTCTACCATAGCAGGAGATGGAAAAGCCCAGCAGAGCATCTTGACAGGACTGTTGGATATTTTTAATTGTTTAAGAGCATCACTTTAACAGCCTTGAATCAGTCAGTGCTGACACAGGACTATATTTGTCCTCAAATCCAGAGAGCATTTTCTACATTTTAATGTGTAGCTTGAGTGTATGCATTTTGATGGTACAGTGAATTTTTAGCAAGAAAATAGGCTTCTTTTTGTTTGGCTCAGATAGGTGAAAGTTTATCACTTAAAGAGCTTGGTAATGTCATCGGTACCTAGGGATTTACTTGTATGAGCTTTCTCTGTCTGTTGCTATGTGATGGCTGCATTTTAAAAGCTTGCATTCTTTTATTGAAAAATCGTGTTTAGGAATGCCAGGCTGCATACAGTAATCATTAGCATGAAGTTGATCTAGAAGTCTATGTGTTGGAGCAGGATTTGCCTAATTTTTATATTTTTATTTATTTTTATCCACTGCACAGCTGCCCACATTTTGTAGTCAGTTTCACCTGTAGGAATCTGAAACATCCTTGACCTCTGTGGCACTACAAAGAATTTATACATTGGTGCAACAAGGCAAAATTATTCATACTCTCAGGTCCCTACTTTTAGCTGAAACTCTTCAAACACTGATAAAAACTTCCTCACTTGCAGTTTAAGAATGGGAATATTAGGATTACAGCTGCTGTTTTGAATCATACAGGTTTTCATACTACTTATTGCATTTTTTAATGGGAGAATTAAAAGGCTACACATTTAAGCGAGTGGCTCAAACTCATGTGATGGAGAAGCAACACATTCTTATTTGAGCCAGAAGAGCAAAGGGGATAGTACAAAGAGGGCTGCCAGGCCACCAGAGCAGTTTAATCTCTCCTTATTTTAGACATCTCCACTGTAATCAGTACCTCAACCCAAACCTTCCCCTGGTGTCTCTGTCTGTACCTCTGTCTGTACCACTAAAGAGAACTGTCCAGGGTCTCTTATTTTACTCTGAGACCAAGTGTTGCAACATGGCTTGTGCCTACTTGCTAAAACTCTCTTCCTCTTTGCTCCCATGGTGAGTAAACCCCTTTAGACTGGTGTCTCAGACCCTCTTGCCCTTTCTGCCTCTCTAACATGCAGCCTGTAAGTGCTGACTTGTATTGGGTTTATGTCATAGAGTGACTCATGCATATTAAAATTTTCCTTAGAACTCAAATTGCAGCATGTATCTTCCTCTCTATCACTGAATGGCTTTCCTTCTTTGGACTTCAGCAATAAGATTTTCTTTCTATCTCCTTTCTCCTCTCTCTTTTGTCCCTTTTTTTTGCTCATACATTTCCATATTGCCCACTATTTCTCCTTTTTCTCCTAGTCCTCATGTCCACACCAGTGTATACTTTCCTTTGCTTCCCTCTTCCTTTCCTTGGGTCTGTGCCCACTCTATTTTTCTGCAGCTGCAGAATCGACAAGTTTGCATGATGCCAGAAGTTGGCACCAAAACACAGTTATAGCCATACTCCTAGAACCAAGGATCTTCTTTCAGCATCCAATCTGGTACAAAGACCTTACTCCTCAAGGCATTCATTTTATCAACATCACCTTTCCCTAATCCTCCTTACTGAGGCCAGGTTTATCCTTCTCTTAAGAAAAGTCACTGCAAGTAGTGCTGGGGGAGGGGGATTAAAGCTTGAAGGACCTTTGGACTGTGGATGCTCCAGAATCAGACATGAAACTCACCCTTTTTTACCTTATTATTTACAATCCTAGCACCAAGCTTTGGCATACAACAGAGAATTTAAAGCAAAGAACTCTTCCATCCTCTTTAAAAGCCTGTCAGAAATGGAAATCAGGAGCAACTTCAGTAGCGCATAACATGAAACCACATACTCTTTGAGTGTCTCCACATCACTGGATAAAAGAGAGCCAGGCCAAGCCCAGAGACTGATTATCTGCTTCTTTGCACCCCGCTATTTCACTCCCAACTCCATTTTGGAGGATGTCAGCACTTCTATGTTACACTGTGGGTGTGAGCTAGTCTGGGCTTCTTGGCCTCATCTTTATCCAGCAGTGTAGGAATTGCCATAAAGACTAATGAACAAAGCAGACAAATTATTTATCTCGGATGCAGAATAAAAAGGTGGTGTGTATAGAAGTATGCTAGGTAGCCACAGAGCAAATATGAGCCCCAAGAACATGACGTAACCATCAGAAAATCCATTGTGGTTTGGAGATTTACTAGGCAAGTAATTTCTTGACAAGGCAAGAAAATAGACCATTGCTGATTTTTCTTTCACTTGAGCTGAAACAACATGTACAGTTCTAAAGTTCTAACCTCAAGTAGAGGATGATCAGGATGATCAAAGCAAATGGAGACACTGTGCCACAAGTATGTGACATATTTAACCTAGTAAAAACGAAACCAAAAATGTATCCCCTCAACAGTATACCTGGCAGACAGCCTCTAGATGGAGAAAAACAGCTTTGCAATGTGCAGGAGAGAGTCAAACAGGAGAGTGGGAGCTGGAAAGTTATTTCTTGCCATCAATGCACTGTCACCTGGAAAAGCAGTGTAAAAGGAATCTTTTCTTAAGTAGTGTAACCCTTTTCAGGAAACTCTGATTAGTTTGTGTAGATGGGCATATGGCGATTTTGCTAGCAAAAAGCGTCCTTCTCCAGAAGACCTCTTCCAGTGCTGTGTCCCTGCAGTATTCATGAATGAGAACTGGAAGATTTGAGATGGAATGTGTCCTGCCCAAGTGTGGTTATTTGTAAGATAGAAACAAGGATGGAGCTGATCACCCTGAGCTGCCATTAAAGGCAAAGGGAGCAATTCCTGTCAGGATGACTCACGGAGCAGGTGGGGATGCCTTGGCTGACAGCAGCACTGACCCAGTGCCTGCCCACAGCCAGGGATGCTTGGCTGGTGGGGCGAGTGCTGCTGTGCTGCAGGCAACCAGCCTGGGCAGAGACCATGGAAAAAGGAGTCAACCTTTGTAAGGACAGGGCAAAATCCATCTGGAGGGGGAGAGACAACCTGAAGCAGTTCTTGCAATGGGGTGCATTGGGGAAACATCAAAGAGCTGGAGCTGGTTTCCCACACCAAAGATCTGGGGAAAATGAGGTCATATCTTGTACTGAATTTTGTGTTAAGAAATTACACCATGTTTAATGTGCTGGAGTGTTTTCTTAAAACATTCTGGGGCTTCCTTCACAGCCCTCAAGATTGGGACATGCATCTCCAGCCAAGATTATCCAAGGTGAATCTCCTGCACTGGAGTTTTATAGCTGACCATGGACAGAGGTACTTGGGATGATCTAAGTCCACATCCTCACTATGTGAACTCTTTACATTTCTCTGAACCTTGGACTGTTATGATTTCTATCTAATATGGTTTGTGAAAAGAAAATCATTGCTCTTTAGGACACTGCCTTGCGGATTTCCACACAGTCGCTGTTCAAACTTTGACTTTGTCTTGACACTCATTCCATATAGGTTTATTGTACACCATAGTATGGTATAGAAATATGGAGGTCTAAATCACCTGGCTAATTTTAATTAATCTTGCTTAATTCAGTTCAGGAAGGCATCTGACCATGCCAAGACATGACTATATGCTCATGAATTTGAATTTCTTAAGAGTTATGCTCTTCATACTCACTTCTCTTCCTATTCAGACTTACTTTTTTACCTATCTCATCCCACAGAAATAAAGATAATTATCAACATCCTTTTCTATGTTTCTTGGGTTTGGACACTCACTTGCTAAATACTCTGCTTGGAGTTTGAAAATCTAGCAGCAGTGCAGTTTGTATCTTATTTTATATTTTTCCACAGTTGCCAGAGGCAGCTGGTCAATCCCACAGTGCCTAAGCAACAGTCCCCAGAGCAGCAGAACAATCTGACTCTGTTCTGTTACCATCTCCACTTATGGTACACCTTTTCTGAAACAATAAAATTTGATTGCTTCTTATATATTTGTGTATGAGAAGATATAAGACTGTCTTCTACTGGAAGATTATATTGGCCTTAAAATCAATTTCAATTTCTCATGAGTCTTCAATATAATTTTATTTCATCTTTATTTTTGGGTATTACATTTTCATCAGTTCATTCTAATTTAAAGATTGGAATTCTCCTGATGCCCTCCACAATGATAAATTAGTTGTAATTGGGAACATTGCCTTTGATTACCATCAAAGGGAGCCGGTTTAATTTTAAATATTTTAATAGGAATCTTTTACTTTCTTTAGTGAGGTTTTGAAGGGTTTGAATTTCCCTAGGTCTCTTTCTTTTCCTCATACAAATGGAAATGCTCAGGACTGCCAGTGTGCAGTGATCTCCCAAGGAACTTGTGCAGAATTTCTCAAAATGCAATGTCAGCCTTACATTGCTGCTCTTACACTCCTGTTTATGCATGCTGGTAGTGCTTTCACAGAACACAGACATTTGCATTTTGGGAAGGGGCATGTCCACATATGGGAGTGATGCTTTGTGACAGCTTTCTGCTTTCCTCTGAAGGTGTGAACCTTCCAATAGCACATTTGATCTGACTGACAACAGATTTGATGTTTTTTCTTACTACACTGTGGTCTGAGAAGAATCTGTGGAGCCCACCAGCCTGCACAGCACAGAGTAAGAAACATTATTTGGCTATACCAGCATCAGGCCAAAAACCTGTTCTTAATTTCACAGCTGTCAGTAGAGTTTTTTGAAATCTTTTCCACAAGTTTTTCCCAGGTGTGAAAAATAGACAGCTTGTCAACTTCTTAAAAAAGACAGCATCAAAGGTTTTACTTGTCACCTCAGGTCAAAGGGAGGGTCACAATGAAACTGGAAGCAGAAATTTTCTCATAATAGGGATGTCAAGCAAAATTTAGAAAGATGTAGGACAAGAGGTATTTGAGTTTGAATTCTCCCTAATTGAAGAATGTTCATCAGTGCAGGTATAAATTTTGATACATCTCTTAGGGGACAAGTTTCACTTTCTTATACTTCAGATCTACATTACAATTTCATGATGAAGTAGAGTTAGTCCTGAATTTGTTCTTTTATTAAATCCATTACTGAGATATTAATGGAATAAGGTTATTCAAGAAATGTTAGTTTTGAGAGGTTTGACACTGATTGCTAAATATGTATTCTTTGACTTTGCAAATCTATGGTCATGTACATGAATATATAAACAGAGTAAAAAAATTATAAAATAAATAAACATGAAACAGTGTATGTTCCTGCACTTCATATATATATATATACACATATATATATATATATGTATGTATATACTTAACTTTCTTAATTACTATGGTAAAAGTATTTTATTTTTCTGCTGCTGTCTTTAATTACTGGATGTGAAGTATAAAATCCAAGATGAATAAATCACAGAATCGCAGAATGGATTGGATTGGAAGGCACCTCTGGAGATCATCCCATCCAACACCCCTGCTAAAGAGGGCTCACCTGGAGCATGTTACTCAGGATTGTATCCAGATGGTTTTTGAATATTTTCAATGAGAAGACTTGTCTGGACAGTCTGTTCCAGTGCATGGTCACTTGCACAGTAAGGAAGTTCTTCCTTATGTTCACATGGAACTTCTTGTGCATTGGTTTCTGCCCATTGCCTCTTGTCCTATTGCTTGGCAACACCAAGAAGAGCCTGGCTCCATCCTCTGATGTCTCCAGGTCACTAACATAATTTAGCAGAAATTCCAAATTTCTTATGCTCTTCCCTTTGTTACTTGATTACTTGAAGAAATAAGGAATCAAGATGGCACTGTGAAGGAAAGTATATTATAGTATTGCATGATGGTGATGATAATGCCTGTTATAAGCCAGAAATTAAATATCTTGAAATGTAATGTTGTGTGAAACACCAAGAAAGTTCTTGGCTGTGACACACAGTCTAAGCAACAGAGGCACAGTTCATTGTGACTCCTGAGGCTTCTCCCCATTGCCAGGCTGCCCGTGTCATGTCCTCCAGTGCTGCTGAGCTTTGCTGATTTTGAATCAGGTCTCCAAGATCCCTCCAGAAAGACAGACCATGCAAGCTTTAGATCAAATGGTCAGAAAACAGCAAGGGACACCATAGACCATGTCAGTAGTCCTTGAGCTCATCTTGCTCCTTTCAAGCATGAAGATGGATTCTCTCTGTGAGAGCATGGGTTGCTACTTGCTCTGGGATGGCCCTGACAGTAAATGTCACAATGAGAGATGGTTCTGCAGGTGAGCATCAGCTCCTCTGTCTTTGGGTGTTGGCTTGAATGCCCCATTCCTCAGAGAATGGGGTAACGTTCTCCTATCCCATTCTCAACTGGGAATATGTCCATCCACTCTTACATTTCCCAGGGCAACCTTCACAGACATAGCCCAGCCAGCTCAGGTGTAACTAGATGTCATTAGGAATTTGGAGGGAAAGGAACTGGGAAATGACCAATCTGCAATTGTACCTGGCACTAACAAGTCAGTGGAGGTGGTATGGCCAGATGTATCACTTGGGTGCATCATGAATGCTGGTGACCTGCTGGAACATGTCCTTCCCATCTGGTCTCTGCACCTGACTTTCCTTTCCATGGCAACCAGGACACACAAGCATGGGAAGGGCTGGGTTTGTGCTGGTGTGGAGTCAGTTGTATCTGGACTGTTCCCAGGCAATAGGAAGGTTCACAAACCTGGCTGGCCTTAAGGCATTCTTCTTCCCAGCTCCACAGACTGGGCCAGTGACTGTGTTCCCATGAAAAGCTGGGGTAGCAGCACCGAGTTGAGTACTCCACACACCACCTCCACTTCTGGAGGATCCACGTGTGCCTGTGCTGCTGATAGCAGCTTTACCAGGGAAATTCTACAAGTTTCAATGTCTTTAGTGGTAGGTGAGGGAGATTCAAAATTAAGAAATTAAAAAAAAGAAGCCTACCTGAGAACACTGGTTTTTAGAGCATATTCTCATTCATTATCTGCATTTGTATTTTCTTTTTTAGTGGCAAGGGACCACCAAAAGAGATTGATTCAGCTGCAGTAAGAAAGATCAGAAGATGTATGATGGCTGATTCTTGAACTGGATTATTTTTCTCATTCTTTCTGGATTGTTTGTACTTATAGTTGCCAAAAAAAGTTAACTTATAACATGACAGGAGTATCTCACCGATGAGCAAAACATCCTTAAACATCCTGAAACTCTGGTGAGACACTATTTGCAAGGAGAAACTAAACACAAGAAGGTATTTATCTGTTATGGAAGGCTTTTTGGGCTGGACATCAGAAGGGTCCTGCAGCTGGCCCTGCCAGAGACAGTCAGGCTCCTTGCCTCCAGAACTGAAAGCTGGTGATAATGTAAGAAAAATCTGGAGAAAGAAAGATTCCCCCCTTCAGGGGTTCCTTTGCCAAAATTTTTGTAATGAAACACAGCTCCATGCTTAGTGAATCATCCCCAGTTGCATCTACCATGGCTGCTCAGAAGACATAATATCATCCAACAGTTAACATGCTCAGCATCTCAACATCTGGAAATGCAGACAGCAAACATGACCAGCAAACCTGCCAGCCACCACTCTGAGCATTCAAACTTTGAGTGACACAATGTGAGAGGAGGACCAAGGTCCAGAGTTTTATTTTTCAGCTTCAGAGAGAAAGGCTTACATTTTGCTCCTGTAAACAGGAATGTGACTTGTGTGACCACATCCCTGCATTAGACAGTTTCATCCTTGCAGCTGTAAAAAGAGAAGGAGAAGCAGTTGTGGAATTCTGGCCGGTTTTTCTGAAAGCCAGAGAGGGAAACTGGGACAAAGAAAGTTATATAAGTTCTTTGGCCTCCTTAAACTGTTGACTGGTGGATAAACAGATGTAGCTACATAACATCAGCTGAATGCAATTAAATATACTGCTTGTCTTTGCAGATGTCCAGGAAGGTTCCTGTATATACACAGCACAACATGTGAGAGGGACAGGGCTGCACACCCTGTTGAGATAGTCATAGTGCCTGGCAAGTCATGCTCCATGCTTGCCAGGAAGCTGAAGCACCTCAAAAATACTGGACTCTCTCAGGAAATCTGTGCTTGGACATCATTTACACTGTCTTTTAAATAGACTATCATTTAGACTGCCTCAGAATGCAGGAATTCGAAACACTATCCCAGGAATGGCATCACTGTTGAAACGGCATCTGACTCCTCTTGTCTGTGATTATACTTGGTTGTTTTGGATAGACCTTATTCCAACTCCTATCAGCAGCCACTTATTCCTATGCTGTCCATCATGAAGGAGCAAGAGAAGTGTCAACAACTCTAAGATGGAAAAAAAATCTGATGCCTGCTCTGCTACCAGCACAGTGTGCTGTTGTTGCATGAAGGAATAGGCACCTCAGAAGGAGATGCTGATCAGCAAAATCTGCACCCCCTTCTCCCAGCACACTTAGGAACCAAAGCAAAATATAAGCTATGGTGACAGGATGTATGTTGAGGAAGGCAAAAGATGTATCATGAAAATTAGTGGGATAATGAATCGATTAAAATAAAACAAAAAAACCCCATAGAATGATAGAATGGTTTGGGACCTTAGAGATCATCTAATTTCAATCTCCCTACTGTGATCAGGGATACATTTCACTAGACCACTGGGCTCAAGGCCCCATCCAGCCTGGCCTTGAACACTTCCAAGGGTGGAGCATACACAACTTCTTTGGGCAACCTTTTCCAGTGCCTCACCACCCTCACAGTAAAGAATTTCCTCTTAATTTCTAATCTAAACCTGCCCTCTTTCAGTTTCAAGCCTTTCCCCCTTGTCATATCACTGCATTGTCAAAAGTCCCTTTCCAGCTCTTCTGTATCCTCCTTAAAGCTTTGGAAGCTGCAGTAAGATCTCCCTGGAGCCTTTTTTATTCCAGACTGAAATACCCCCAACTCTCTCAGCCTTCAGTCTTCATGGGAGAGGTGCTCCAGCCCTCTGATCATCTTCATGGCCCTTCTCTGGACTTGATCCAACAGGTCCAAATCTTTCTTCTGTTAGGGGCCCCAGAGCTGGACAGAGCTTTCTTGGAGGGATCTCATGAGAGTGGAGTAGAGGGGGAGGATCACAGTAATGAAATGCTCCCCTGCTTGCTGCGACACCACTCCACTGGGCAATCACAGCTACACGTGGCTGCAAACTGGGGCTTAAAAGTTGAGGTGAAGAGTGGCATATTTTGTGAAAAGAGAATATTTTGGCATTTCCTTCTGCTGTCTCTCTGTGACTCTAGCATAGCTTTGAACTGAAAAATTAACTTTGTCTAGAAGTACCCAGGGTTCCCTGAATGACAGGAAAACGTGCATATGAAAGTAGATCGTTTGCTGCTGCTTAAAGGTCCCAGTCACTTAAAGATTTCATTTTCTCTTCTTATATCTCCTTCAAGCTCACAAGTTTACTGTTGCTTTAACTTTCTATGCACATAGCTATTCTTAGATTCTGCCTCCTTGAAATTCGAGGAAGCATATCAAAGTACTTTTTAAGGGGAATGTCGTCCCTTGAGGGACCTAGAGGCATTGCTAGCAATTTAACTGTCAGGAGCTTTATTTTTTAGAATAGATATGTTGTTGCTTTTTTAACTACATTTTTCACTATGATAGTGAAGTGAAGAACCCTAATCTTCAGCTCTGTGAGTAGAGACATGCAAGAGCAGTAAATGGAGAAAAGGCAGTAAACAGGAATGTGGCATGTTATACAAGTGTTGTTGAAACTTCATGAGAAGACCCCTAACAAGAATGGTCTTGAATCCTTTCATAAGTAAATCATAATCTAAAAATTCTATTATTTTATCTGCACCTCAGATTTTGACTCATGTTCCCCACTATTTTGTCAGTAAAGTGAATAAGGCAGCAGGATGTTCTCACACCTCCAAGGACATTTCAGTCTTGTGAAATAATGCCCCACTTAGAGAAGCTCAGTATCTGTTTCTTGTTGCTTCTCCCCTGGCCTCAGAGGAGATCCCTAGTTAGACGTGCGATCAATAAAAAACGTATCTTCAGCCACAAGTAAATCTAGTTTATTAAAACACAGGTCTGACAGTTAATTCAATTGCCAACAAAGTTGTAGCGTGGTCAATACAAAAAAAGTGATTTCATAAGTGAGATACATACATCCTCTAAATGCAAAATTATCTGATAATGGGATGCACTGGACACACACAGACATAAGCATGTTGGTGAGTTTAGACTGTGGCTAATTTTTTGCATTCTCTTGCAGTATTTGAAGTGGGTGTGTCTCATGAGAGGCTTCAAGCTTGTCACTTGTTGCTGCTCAGGTCTTCTCCTGACAGGTGAAAACCACAGAAAAAGAGTTTGCCCCTTCTTTCCAATTATGCGCCCACTATATCTGCACAGTTACCATCTCAATCATATCCCCATTGCAAACCACTGCTAATATTCTCTTTTCATCAACAGCGTGGGATCAAGGAGTTCATGTGGCATCATTAAGTCAGCCCTCAATTGGGCCGCTGCATTATTGAAATAAGGATTTGGAGCATGAACTTTAGTGAAGACTTCTGATAAAAATCTGTGTTTGCATCAAAGGCAGCTTCAAGTGACTGAAATAGATTGAACATAACCCTTAGATAGCCAAGAAAAAAAAATGTATCTTTCCCAGTGATTTGCCAAGCACTTTTCCACCTGACCAACAATGATTTGTTTTCTGCATATTTCAGACAGAACTGAAAATAGCTTGCTGCTGTTATTTTTCTTTGGGAGCAATAACATTTAGTTTATGGAATTCTTTCTCCATAAAAAGTTCAGAGCATTGAGAAGTATCTTCACAGGGAGAAACCTTCTTTTGGTTGAATTTCACGGTGAGGCTTTCGGCATTTTTGTTAGTTTTCATATAATCCCAGCTGCTTCCTTGGAAAATATGACTAAACTTCTTGTCTGTTCTTAGTAAAAGATGAGGTAATTAAACCCAAAATCTAAATATGGTCTAACTGACTTTGGAGCCTGTTTTCACTTAGGTCTGATTTTTAGAAAACATATTGCAGAAAATATTCAGGGACTTACAAATACAGCCAGCTATTTGATGAAATTTTCCAAAGCACACATAGGAGTAGATTCTCACTGCTTTCTAAAAAAGCTCCTCTCCACTTTCTCTGCTGCCCATCTTTCCTCTTGTACCTGGGTTAATGCTTCCCTGTTGCATTCCTTCATGTTTGATGTAGGAAATTCAAACCAACAGGAAGTTAATCCTATGAAAAAAGGGATCAGTTTCCTCCTCAGAGGAGACTGAAGATGAGGGATTGGGAATGCCTTTGGCAGCAGTTTGCTGTCAGACTGGTTGACCTGTGCAGAGGAAACCACTCCCCAGCTACCTTTTTGGACCAAAATAATTTTTAAAGTTTGTCTTAGGATCCCTGCATGGGAATGGAATTGCTTAGCCTCAGCTTTGTGAAAAGCACTGGAAATACTGGGCATAAAAACAAAGTGTTGTAATGACCTTGAAGGAATTGACACCACATGAAGAGCTGCAGGATGCAGCCCAGTGCTCCGTGTGCCCGCATCCTGCCCTCACTGCTAGCAGTCATCTTACTCACAACACTCCATGATGATGCCACTTGCTTGAAATCATTCTTTCACTTGGCAACCCATGAAATCTTAAGCAGAATACCTTGGTGGCTGGCTCAGATTGGAAAATTTAAAAATGTTAGTGACTTCTGAGCAGCCTGAGCCAGTGCAGGGTCCTGTTTGCCTCTCTTCCTGTTTTTTAAGTCAGCCTCAGTAGAAAGCATCAGTGATGCTTTACATTTCTTTAATGTGCAACCCCTTTGCCAGTGTTTGCAAGGGGAATTGGCAGGGTGCTGTGAATGTGCAGGGAATACCAGCACATGCAGGGAAATGGAACACTGAGAGGGTCAGGCACAGACACTGAAGTGGTCAGGTGGGCAGTTTCCCTTTCAAGTCACTCAGTATTGTGAAATGAAATAAAAGGACTCCAGTAGCAGGGTGAATTCCTTCCAATGCCTTGTCCTGGGGAGGGTGAACACCAGAGGTATCTCTACCCTGCTAAACAGAAGACAACAAGGGATCATTACCAGCCACCTAACCTCTGATCATGCTGGCTCAATTTTGGTCACCCACAAAGAGCTCTCTCTCAGAGACTTCTGCTGCAGAGATGCCTGACAGTGAATAGCAGAGCTGCAGGCTGGCCAGCAGCACAGCACATAACCTTTCTCATTGAACAGTATGAGCCCAGTCTAGAGATCCCATCAGGAACTGTATACACACTGCTTTGCAGTTCTGCACCAGCTACCTGCAGCACAAATTTCTGATTTTTGCTTTGAAATTTTCAGCAGTAAAGTAATAGAGGAAGGGATCGAGGCAGCTGTTCATGTCAGCGAGGCAGAGAGTGACCACCAGTGCCTTGTGCAGGCTGGCCTGGCTGCAGCTGCTGTACATCAGGTGGACAGTTCGCAGGATGTGATATGGCAGGAAACAGATGAGGGAGAGGATGAGAGTGATGATAATGGTTAACAGTGCCTTCCTGTGACAGGTTGCCCTCCTGCTCTGTGGAGCTCTGGGCTTGAGCAGCGCTCTGATGGCAAAGACATAGCAGAACACAATTGTGCTGAACGGCAGAATGAAGCCCACGACGAGGACAAAGCTGTTCACCATGAGGAGCCTCTGCGTGCTGGAGGGGTGGAGGTCCAAGCATTTGACTGGGTTGCTGTAGCCAGCGATTTTCTTGTCTAACAGAGGGCTGGCAGCTGCCAGCACGAAGATCCATATGGCCACACAGGTTATCCTGGCATACTTTGTGCTGTTCACTTTTCCACGTTTCAATGGGTGGACGATGGCTACGAAACGAACCACGCTGAGCACGGTGAGGAAATAAATGCTTCCATACATATTCATGTAAAAGGTGTAAGTCATGATCCTGCAGAGGATATCACCAAATATCCAACGTGATCCCAAGAGGAAATATGAGGCCCGAAAAGGCAAAGTGCTCACAAACATGAGATCTGAAATAGCCAGGTTCTGCATGTAAATGTTTACTGAAGTCTTCTGCGAAGTCTGGAAGAAAACATAAATGGAGAGGCTGTTTCCAACAGCACCAAGGAAGAAGATAAAGACATACATGATGGGATAAATTACTTGTTTGAAGCCATCAGCTGTACAATTGGAGGAGCTGTTAGTGAAGCTGCCATTTAGAGCCACCTTGGAAATATTCATAGTCTGAGCCAGCGTCTCCATTTTTCTGCCAAAGTGAAAAGAAGTGATGTGAGTGCTGAGTTACAGGCTGGGCAGGGAGTTTGGCTATTTGGGACTATTTTACTGAGAGTAGAAATTGTAAGATGCAGACAGCAGTGGGAAGTAAGGGTTTGTTAATGAGTAATTACTTGTGATGTCCCAGTAAATACACATCTCAAGACACAAAGCCCCAAGTAAGCTCTAATGAGTTTCAGTATTACAGCAGCTGGTCGTTGTCTCAGCCTGTAAAAGCACTGCCTTTTAGAGGTGCTATGTGTGTGTTTTAATGACAAGTCTCTGATCCTTGCTGTGCAAAACAAGCCAACTTGCTGTCAGCCATTTTGTGGCAGGGAAGTTTTGAGTCCCCAGTCACCTACCATGGAAACATCAAAACCTGATCAGAAAAGAAATCACTGCCCACTGCTAGGCCTGCATTTCAAATTAGGATGGAAAGCCAATATAACTGAATTTGCTTTTTGGAACCAGGGAAATTTGTCTGGTATGTTTTTGGCAGTATTTCCTGAGCAATATCAGATGTATTTTGATACATGTAAAAATTAAGGACATTTTGACCTTAAACACTATGCAAACACCGTGCTAGTTACAGACGGTTCTTTTTTTAACTCCCTCCTCCTTGCACTGTATTTCTTCTTTCTTTTTAATTTCTGGTAGCTTTTTATGTCTCTTTTTGTGGGGCCTTTGCTTCATGTACCACTCTGTTAACTCTTATGTGCTCAGCTATTCTGTGCCAGTCAGTCATCCACACACACTGAGGCTTCCAGGACAGCCCACATTTGGATCCCTAATGAAAATGGCCTCTGAGAAAATGGGCTGTGTTCACAGAGAGAGGCATTTTTCCTCCTGTGAGGCTATAATTCAATCAAATCAAAATCACTCACTAATAAAACACTCTAAATAATAGATTTTTTTCTCTCATTAATGTCTATTTCTTTTCTGAACTCTTGATTTCTTATTTCTGCTGTCCTGCAGCTAGTAGTATTTTCAAAGGAAGATGTCAGTATTGTTTCTTGTTTGACAATGGGAGCAATTCTCTTCATATCTGCCAATATATTCTAAAGATGGGGTATGGAAATTTTTAGCCTAAAAACCACAACTACATGGCATTTCCAGATTCATGGAAAAGAAGCATTTAATTTGCCCCAGTGAGAGTGATAATGTGCCCATGTATATGACTGCATCCTATCTCTTATTCTGAACCTCACTGGCTTCACAATTTGAAACTATTTGTACAGGTGGAGCCTCCTTGGGGGTAAATTTGGCTTTGCATTTGGATGCTTCAAACACCCAGCTACCCAGTGTGGTATTGCCAGTGTGCTGTAAATGGGAGCTAATCTACAAACTGAAGCCATGGTGTGGGAGCCTGAGCTATGTTCAGAGCAGGCCATGGTATCTCCTGGGTGGTGTCTCAGAATCTGTCCGAGTCCTTTAATGCAGCAACCAGATGTGCCCCAGCAGGTGTCTTTTTATCCGTCCCCACTGAGATGGGAAGCGTGGGAAGCACAGCTCCAAGCTGGGCTCCCAAGGGGCACTTCATAGATATTGGGTCTCAGCAAAGCCCTGGACTGACTAAACACATGCTCCTAAAGCATGAGATCCTTTTTCTTCACAGAGGAGATGGAGAATATATTCTTCTTAGAGACAGATCTTTTGCAATCAAAGGACTTTTAATCGTTTCAGCTTTCTTTACAGAACAACTGTCTGACATACACATTTTCTGCATGGGATCAAAGACCAGCTTTTCTCCAGATTGAATACAAACTCCCAGTTTTGCAGGGAAACATTACAGCCTGAGGTATGGCAAAGGGAAGAGCCCTTCTGATTCTGTTTTCCTGTGGTCCAAGCATCCTTGCCTTCAGAAACCCCAAAACACAAGAAAATATAACTTAAGGGCTCTGCCACCTGTTGAAGCATTGATGTGTGTGAAAGCTATGAGGTAGAGGAGTCAAATGAGGTTAAAGACTGTGGACTGTGGACAAATTCCAAGCCCTGCTCAGCACTACAAGTGATGGATTGTGTCCAGTGATATCTAATGAAGGATGGGATTGGGCAATGAAGACTCAGTTAATGGAAAGCCCTTGGGTCCCTGCACCCTGGGGAGAGCACTATAAACACAGGGGCTGGAGTACTTTTGTCAGGCTCCTCATATGAGGGTATCTAGCTAACAATTACCACTAAGCTATTTTTTTTCTCTAATGCACAAATGCTCCTTGATTCTCTTTCCAGCTAGACCAAGACTAAAAGTGCAATTGAGAAAATTCAGTATCCTCGACCCTGGCAAGAAAATCAGTTCTCAGACTCCTCTCCAAGTTGTTCAAACACAAGTTCCAAGCTGTTATGGGATGTCCAAGAGAAAGAAGCTGGAGACCAGTCAACTGAAAACTCTTAAAGGACCTTGGTGCCTGCACTCAGTAAAGTGCCAACAATGGCCCATGCAATTTTCATATGTAGACACTACTGTTAGCTGTGTCTTGACATACAGATCAATGCAGAAATGAAGCCCAAGAGTAAATATTTCACGTGGGACGACCTCAATCAACCACGAAGGATAAGGGGAGAATTTTAGCCTTCCTTGAATCCAAGAACTGTTATTAGCCAGCTAAGGTTAGGAGATGGCTCTTAGATATACAGATATGACTTATCCAAGGACAGGCAATAAACTCCATTTTCAGCAAAAGTGTCCAGTGTTCTGGATTAGGAATTAACAGGATGGGTTAAGGGCGAGAGGCTAGACCTATAGGAATTTTCTGTGTCCTCCAAAAGAAGGGAGATTTGCAGTGAGATCTAACAGCCCTATGAAAAATAAAAGGAGAGAAAAGGACAAGCTGAAATGGGATTCTCTCTTCAAGGGTACTGCAAGACTCCTCTGATAAAAATTCTCTAACAGATTTTTTCTATATATGAGTTTCACTGAGGGAAGCTATCAAATAGAAGCAGCTGACACATGTCCTGAGGCTCTGACAATCTCCCTGGCATAAGAAAGAGAAGATCAGCTGAGAAAGAAAAAGAAGCCTTTTCTGAAATAATTGCTGCATGCGTAGATTAGATATGGAGTTTGGATGGGTTTTTATTTTTTCTTCATCTCTGTGAAATCTTTAAAAACATTTACAGCTTGATTAGCATGGATTTTATAAATAAATATTTACCTTTCATTGCAAATTACATCTATATTATGAATTATACATATTCATTATAAATATTTTTTTTCTTCTTATCTTAGCCTGGCTTGAGTGCAATTTTAGGTAAGATTATATCAGACAGATATTCTTTGCCTAAAGTGAATTTTACCCCCTTAACAAATGGATGGGTGTGCAAGACTGGTAGGAGGCTGATAGAGTAAAAGTAAGAGAAGATTTGTTTAATTGAAGGAAACACTAAACTAATAAAAATGCCCCAAACCTGTCATATTTTAAGCTCAGGATCCAACTGCCTACAAATCCAATATGATATTTTGAATGTCTGATCAAAACCAAATCTTACATGTAATTCTGCACTGATCTCAAACCTGGAAAAGAGGCAGGGCACCCATTAGGCTTGGCATGAGACCAAAACCCTGGTGCAAAGGAAACCTCAGAGTCCTGCAGGAGAGAGGATAATCAATAGGAGCCTGTGTTGCCATGCTACCAGCTTTATGGTAATGATACTGTAGGATGCTCCTGGAGGAGTGGCTCTATGCAGGAGGGACTACGTAACTCACAACACTGTAAAAATATTGTGGCTGAAGAGAAGCACAACAGGGTTATTGTAGGCAGACTCTAATAATAAAAATATAGTACTAGGAATACACTACTGAACTTCTCACCATGATTGGAACAGTTGCCAGAAAACATTAAGTGAGGGTAGGAAGATGAAAGCAGGGATGGGAGGAGATTTGGGGTATTTTTATAAAGATGCAATGCTGGTGCAGGATGAGATGTTATGTCCATATGCAACAACTTTCTGATTCCTAGAATAATTAGTCCTGCAAAAAAATCCACAACACAAGATGCCATTTGATCTTTAGTGCTGCACAGGACCTTGTTCAAGCAGGTTTGGATGGAGGGAGCTCTGTGCTGTTAATCACAATAGAGCTGGGCTTGGCAACATTGTGGGACAGGGAAGCAGTACCAGAAGGAAGAAGCCTACATAAATTTGGGGGCTGTTTTTGAAAATAAACAGAAAATTCAAAAATCCTACATTCCAAAAGAAATTTAAGAAATATTGACCCCAATGTCTATCAGTAAAATAGTTACCAAGACTACTATAAGGAAAATACTTTCATTTGGAAAGCAGAAGGCTTGTCAAAGTGGGGAGGACAGGAAAACATCTGTACCATGACAGATCAAATGTGGAGAGGAAACCAGGAGCATTAAAGAAAAAAAATACAGTGAAGAGCTTGTGGTAAAGGATGTTCTGGGTTGACAGTAAGCTTTGTAAACCTATGAAAGGTGAATAACCACTGGGGAAGCACTGGGGAGTTTGATGGCAAAAGATCTCTTAGAAACAAGTTCATAGCGGGAAGAGTCAGGGAATTCACTCTCTCCAACCAAAGATGCTGGGATATTTTCATGGCTGGTGCAATAAAAAGACAGAGCAACCAGCTCCACTCAACAAATGTGGGCAGGAAGTATTAAACCAACTAGATAAGTGATAGTCCAATAAGTAATTGAGACCAGATGGCACTCATATCAGTATCCCAAAGGATCTCAACTGTGAGACTGCTGGCCAAGGCATGCAACCCACCATTGCAATCAGGCACTCTGCCAGGGGACTGATGTGTCATCAGTGCAGCTCTCATTTACCAGAAAGGCTTGATAAGGCAGCTCAAGGCCATGAGCTCATCATCAGTCCTGGGAGCTACTGACCACCAGGACCAATTTCCTCCTCTGGATTATTTTGGGGGCACCTGTCATGAAGAATGGAGGCACTGAGCTCCTTGAAATGCCAATCTGATGAGCAAAAGTCATTATGTCTTCTGAAAAAGTAGATCCTGTTTGGCTTACCCACTGAAGGGCTGTGCTGACTGTGGATGAAGGGGATCCATTGGTCATTTTATACATATATCTGTGGATGTACATATATGGCCAAGGGAGGAGATTTTCTGCTCTACTTCACTCTTGTGAGACCCTACCTGAGCACTGCATTCAGCTCTGAAATCCTGACATAAGAACTTCATGGACCTGCTGGAGATGGCCCAGAGCAGGACCATGAAGATGACCAGAGGGCTGGAGTGCATATTCTATGAAGACAGTCTGAGAGAGCTGGGGCTGTTAATCCTGGAGAAGAAAAGACCCCAGAGAGATGTTAGAGCATGTTCCCGTACCTAAAGGGGGCCCACAAGAGACCTTGAGAGGGACTTTTGACAAGGGCATGTAGTGATAGGACAAGGGGGAATGGAATCCCTGGAAGTGTTCAAGGCCAAGTTGGATGGATCTTTAAGCAACCTGGTCTAGTGGAAGGTGTCCCTGCCCATGGCAGGGGGCTTTGAATGTGATGGTCTCTAAGATCCCCTCCCACACAAACCATTCTATGATTCTATGATATGTGTGCACTTATAGAGTTGCATTTGTTAAAGCCTTCAACATAGCTCTGCAACAAAGGTTTCTTAGCACCTAAGCTGACAGAGAGCTGGAAGGCATGTTCTTTTGTGGTCTGAAAGCAGGCTAAAGTGTAGGAAGCAAAGAGGGGGCTCAATAAATAAGCAATGGAGTCATCTAGGTTTTGGTGCTCAGACTAGATTTACCCAGTGTCACTATCAACAATCTGGAGATGACAGTTCTCTCTGTTGGCAGATCCCATGCTGGAAGGGTGGCAGAAAAGAATTAGTATATTTTAATGTAAGGTGATGCATGCTGGTGAAAAATAGTCTAAATTGTGCCTAATTACATGAACTTTAAACTGGCTATTGCATTCAGGAAAGGGCATTTGGCATTGTTGACCATTTGCTGAAGTCAGTTCTGGACTGGCTACAACAGCAGAAGAAACCAAAATTGTCAGCAAAATAAGGGGCACCATTGAGTAGGGTATCACCTCGTATAAAATCTTGATGCATTCCCATAGTGGACAGTTCTTGTCTCTACACTGAAAACAGAGATTATGGAGTTCAAGAATGTGCAGAGAGAGGCAAGTGAAGTAGTCAGCAGCCCTGGGCTACCCCTGTTCTTACAGAGACCAGTCAATCAAGTCATATGGTATCTCAGCAGAGAATGGGATGGATTTCTGTGCCATACCTTGACAGAAGGACACAGTCATTTTGTAGATATATGGTGGAGGGTTGCTGCTGCAAAGGGCAAGGGCTGCTGGGCAGGGCAAAATATGGAATCTCCACTATCTCTAAAGTTGTAAATAAACTCTCCATTTCCAAACTGCTTATCTGAGATCTGCTGCTCTGAAACACTGCATTCACTATAACATGAGGAATGACAAAACAACAACTTCATTTTAACAAGATATTCTCCGTTTGCAAAGTTAAATAGGGAAGTCAGGCTGTTCAATCGAAATATACAACTTTGCTATGTAAAGTGATAAGTATATAGAACCTCTTTTATGCCAGGAAAAAAATATGATCTTTGCATCTATCATAGTAAGCTTTTGTCTGAAGAGAACCCCAGACACCTGAGTCTGTTGTTTATTACCCAAATAGGAAGGTAATTATAATATCGTTGCTATAGAGGAGATCACTTGCATTTGCTACTGCACTTCCAAGAAAAACAGAAGTTCTCATGTTTTTTTAAAGTTCCCATTGGCTTTCTTGCTATTCACGTTGTGTTTCTGGAGCAGCATTACCAAGGATAAATGAAAAAAAAAATTGCAATATTTAGAATTAACACTAAATTCATTAAAACATGGCATATTATTAACCTTTCTAAATGCACAATAACGAAAAAAGTTCAAGAGTCTGACATTTAACACCTTTTATTTTTAAATTTTGCCGTAAGTCAAATACATGTTTTCATCTAGTTGGAAAACAAGGCTCACTTAATCAGATCCACAACTTCATTGTTATCTTCCATCTGGCAAACAATCCTAGTTACATAAATCTACCCTTTTTTCTGCCAAAGAAATTTCTCAACACCAGCTTTGTTATAGAGACGTTTGGTCAACTATCACTGTTTCTGGCAAATAATACCCTAACTGCAAATAGTAAGAAAGAAAAGTAGGTTGTATTTTAATCATTGCAACCATTTTATCTACAGCTGAGAAAGTAGACAAATCTTGTCTTACCTCAGCTCAATGGCCTTCTAGCGTGTTCAGTGTTTCCTTCTTCTGCTTGCTGTTGCTCACAGACTTCTGGATTTTTAATGAAAAGGAAACCCACAAAACCTTGATGCAAAACCCAAGTGCTGCTAATGCAGAAGCCAAAGAAAAACCATGAACAGGGTAAAGGGAAGTAAATCCTGACTGAAAGTTCTTACATATTCTTAAAAGAGAAATGTTCTCGGCTCAAGGAGTGGTGTTAGCAATCACAGGGCAGTCTTTCATTATTTTCACCCAATGAAAGAGGCTTCACAGCTACGTGGCATGTGGACAAGAGTTCTGAATTTCTGTGTTTGAGACCACACTTCTATATATGTGCTCTTATTTGTCAGAGTTGCCCAAAATATTAGTGGGAATGCACAAATAATCTTCGCATGAATCATGAAAGATGCTCTGGGAATTAAGGAGAGGATATTTGGTTTTGTTTACTTCCCAGGAAACACATAAATAACAAAATTGTAAACAGGCTGCTGGGATTTGGTGCATAATCTCATTCAATTTATAATTCAAGGCTGAGTTAACAAGCTAAGGGACTAATTTTCATTGAGTTTTTATAGGAGCAGATAGAGCTCTGCTAGACCATGAGCAAATGGCTGCAGTGAATACCTTACACCCTCCTAAGTTCCACCACCTCTTAGTGGAGCAATGCTGACTGCACAGATGGGTGTTCCAATCCCACCGCTGTTGTGAAATAGGTTTCTGTCCACACTATAGGTGTAAAAGCTTGGTTATTTCTGTTCTTGTATGTGCTGTCAGCATGTGCAGGTGGACCAGACATATCCAAGCACTTTCTGATTGCTGTGCTGTATTTCATATCAGCAGCAGGTCAGGAGTCCACACATGGCTGCTTAGCACAGCAGATGGAGAGTCCAAAAAAACCCAACCTTCTTGCCATCCACACTTGTAGTTATCTACATCCCAAAGTACTTTGGATAAAGATTGTAATCTCTCCTCTATTAACTACTTGTACGTGTTAACTTGAGAACAGCCAAAATATTCCTTTGGGTGTGCTCCCCATGTGGGGTCACAGTGGCAAAGTGCAGTGGCTGCAAAGACTCCTGTCACCAGACCTCACAAATCCCTGGACCTGCAAACAGCTCTCTTTTTTAGCATGGAGCTGAAAAAGGACATAAAAAACCAGATTAGCTAAGAACTAGTCTATCTCTTTTGGTCTCCAAGGTGGGCACAAAAGGTGATTTTTGACACTTGTCTGTATTTGAGTTGACAGAGCAAAGTCAACTTAAAAAGCTTCCCAGTAGAGATCCACATCAGGTGAATTTTCAAGGTGCAGCACAACAGTGAATTTGGACCCTCTTTAAACCACTGTTTGCCAAATCTTTTGGCACCTAAGCCCGTGAAAAAGTGTCCTCTTCCAGCTGTGGTTGTGCTGGCTGCTTTAGTTGCTATTCCAGCTGTTATCCTGTCTGCCAAGGTTTGCCTGCAGAGTGGCTCCTGGGTGCTCCCTAAGCCCACCCATTTGTTGAGGCAGGTACTGTAAACACCTGAAACAGGATGAATCTTCTCACCCAGGTCACATGGACTAAAGCAAGGTGGAAATCATCCTGTGAGCATCTTTGTGGACAGAGTCCTTTGGGAAAGAGACATGACATGCATCAGGGACTGTGGTCACTTTCAGACAGGGAAAGAGCAGCCAAAAGGCAGCTCTGGCCTCAGTTTTCACTTGGGCAATGCCCCAGTAACTCAGACTGCATCTTATCTGCAACTGGCAGAGACTAATTTAGGCATTGCAGTAGCAGACTGATGACATCCCCATCACAAGGCATGTGGCGATAATCACTTTGGGACTGATAGGCAGGCTGCTCTCAGATACAGAATCAGAGACTGAAACACGCAGAAAAGTTAAGACATTGATCACATTTTATTTTCCTGAGATATTTTGAGAACATCTTTTTCACCATGTGATATGAATATCTTCATTGCCTGGGTAATTTCCCACATTCACCTTCTTAAACACACTGCTTTCTGGAGAGTACTGCTTCCTCCCTTTTATAAAGTAATTCTATGTTTTGCTTTTAGCCTGGCTTTGAATAAATGAGGTTGGCTGCCAACTCACCCTGCACCTGATGAGCTAGATCCGGAGTGACTGCTTGGAATTTTTTAGAAACAGTCGCTGTATGACTCAGCTTCCGAGGGGAGTTTATTACATTTCTTACTAATAAAAACTTCAGTAATTCTGGAGAAGACATCTCAGAATATCATGAAGAATCAAAGACTTTCATCACAAGATGCTGCGTGCATATCACATATTTAACAGTTAAGAGCCTAGACTGTTTCTGAATTTTGAGTCCCTAAAATGCATAGATATTTGAGGACACAGCAGAGTGCAAAACATGCCTCCAGGCTGCAATCTCCATCCTGACTCTGTCTCTGTTTCCTTTTGCATTTCTGGCTCCACAACAGCCCAGTTTCAAGACAGAAATGTAGGAGGGGTTTACTCCTCCTATTTCTTCCCCTTTCTCATAAAAGCACACACTCTCCAGCCCTGCACACAGGTACTGCCCACAGGGGAGGGCTCCAAATCTGTGAAGAAGCGAGATTTTGAGTCTGAAGTAAGTACACCAGGCTAAGTAAAAGCAAAAATTTAGGTTCTCCTTCACCTTTTCAAAGTTTCCTATAGGCTAGTTCAAGAGTCCTTATGGGCTGAGCACTATCTGCTGGGGGTGCCAGTCAAGGGGCCTGTGTACCACACTCCCTGTATAGGAGAGGTGGGTGAGATACCAGGTCTCCCAGGCAACCCAGGTGAAGGAGCCTGCATATTTTTCCAGTTGCTCAGTCAATGTTTTGCTGTCTGGAGGCACAAACTTCTAGTGACAGAGTTCCACTTTTTTTCACACCAAAAGATTTTTGGTAAAAATGGATCTGTCAAAAAAACAGAAGGGATTACCTCCATTGAAGATTTTAGCACTGCATGACTTCAACACGGCAGCTTAGCCTACTAACACATATCTATTTCCAGAGACCAAAATTACAAGCCTACATTCATTTTCTGTGCAATCCAGAAAAAAACCAGCATCCAATGTTAGTAGCTCATCTGCTGTCAGCCGTAAGGCTGGATGGATGGGAAGATGAAAGTGACAGCTGCATGAAGAAGGGGGAAGAAGCAGGGGCAATTTTAAAAGGAATTGTACAGAAAGGAAAAGCACAGACGGTTTTCAAGCTGTTTCTTTTGCAACATTAGTAATGACATATTTTTCAATCGCCTGTGGTCCTTTCTTATTTGTTTGCAGTTCCTCATTAAAATACTCTTGAGAGTGAAATAGCCTTAATATATAGCTGGAATGGAAAAAGGCATCTAATGCTGTCTTTAAGTAAAATAAACTGTTCTTTTTTGACTGTGAAGCACCAAAACTGGTAATGTTTTTGCCATCTCCTTTAAAGGTGGCTGTGGGTCCTGGGAAAAATTGATTGTCTCCAAAAGCTGTGTAGCTAATGACAGCTGGGAGCATTAATGCTCTTCCCAGAGAATAATCGATCCAATTCTTGATTCTGAAAAGACTGATCTGGAGCAGGACAAAACACCAAACACCTTCTGAGGCCTTCATCTAAAACCCGTTGAAGTCACTGGAAAGAATAGTGTCTTTTTGGCTTAAAACCTAAGTAAGACAGAGTCAGAAACTGTGACTGTAAGAAAAAACAACGTTTTTTCTTTTTTCTTCAGCTAGCTAAAAGCATTTCAGATCTAACATGTGCAAGCTTGTCAGCATGTCAGGTATATTCTGTCTTCTTCATGTAATGTACCTCTCAAATGTACCTTTCTGCAGCCATTTCTCTACCTACCAATCACCATGGTGCTGAAGTTGCTTTCTGCTTGTGTTATTTCTGGTTTGTATGTTAGACACTGCAGGATTGCAAATTGGTGGGATAATGAAAGTGCAGAATTTGAGGGATTTGGCAATGAATCTAGTCACCTCTGCCTCAAGATTTGGTCTCCCAAAGACTTGTTATTTGTATATGTTGACACATGTATGCATGCATGCACACAGTGCTGTATTTTATCTGTATTTTGTCTGTGTTTATCACATATATATATCACATATATCACATATATAATGTTCTGTAAATCCTGAGAATTCTGCTGAACTCTCCTTCCTTACAAATATAGAAACTCTAAGCAAAACAAGATTCCTTTTTTCTCTCTTTAGTGAGGATTTCACAATATCCCTGACTCAAGAGCTGGTTAAATCCAACCACAACATTCTAAAATCAGGATGTAGGTGCTCTGCTTCTTATATCCAATGGCCAAACACCAATGTAAGATACAACCTGCGAGTCCTTCCATATAACCCACTACCACCAAGCCCACTTTCATATCACTGTACTTATTAATGGTAGTTGGCAAAAACCTTATGAGAGACCACAATGTGCCTCTGCACAATGTGAGACCTAAGTCCCCCAACCTTTTCATCTGAGGCTGATGGGTTCCACCTGCCAGAGGTCCCTCTCCCTGGGGCATGTGGGAAATTCTCCCTCCAGGTATTGGCTGCTGCCAACACAAAGCAAGTTTAAATTTTTGTCCTCGGTCCGGATTTTAATGATGTTTCTTCAGATAAAACTCAGATGGAAATAGATATCAATAGACACATTTTCTACTCTTCTGACTCTGGGAAATGGTTTACTGTGTGCTGTTTGATGTTTTTGAAACTGTATTTTATAATGCCATATAAAGTTATCTATAGATGTGATTTCGAAAGAGATCATAAAATGACCTTTTGTCCCTTTTTCTTCACTTGGAATTTCACTACAATATCCATGTGTCTGTGATGGCCATAAATACAATGAAAAAAAGAAGTCCACTTATAAATGAAATTTCTAGCCTTGAAATTTGCTAGGATAACATTTCTTTTGTAATTAGTTTGCAACTAGTGTTCCCGCAGATAAAAATGGGAATTCATTTAAGCTCATCTTTGTCACAGGCTACCTGTTTTTGTGACATGATCTCTCACTCCTCATCGTAATGACTCCACTTGTTTTTTATCCCTCTTATCATCTTCTTTTTAGGCAGGGAATCTCCAACTCTCCAGGCTACAATCTCCTCTGTATCTTCTGGTTACTCCAACATGTCTTTGAAGAGCCATAAATTTAAGATCCCAGATATCCAATCTTGGACTCCCTCAAGTCCAAGTCCCTCCCTTTGTTTATTGAATCTTACCAGGGTAAGTTTAGGAAACTTCTGGTTTTGGTGATTTAGTGATCAAAGTAACAATAAGACTCTGTGAAAAAGATACTTAATTTGTGCTGGCTACAAGTGGGCAGTGCTTATGAATAATAAAACAACTAATTTAAAATTAGTTGGGAAAGTTAGATAATTTCCAATATCAGCACCATTCTTTGTGGTTGGTTGTCGTCGGGTGATGTTGTTCACCAGCTCAAGTAGTGTTGGGGACCAGTCTGGGCAGCTCTGAGCTGCCTGACATGGGCTGGGTACACAGCTGTGTGATAGTCAGTCAATCTTTCATAGGGTTTTACAGTGATGACTAAACTACCTCACATTCTGCTTTCAGAGTCCTCAGTGCAATGTGGAGAAGCTGGGCAGAGTCTGCCTGGTGTTTTGCTGGAAGAAGAACCTAAAGAGAAATACACAATTTTATTCAGTTTTGTTTGGCAGGGATGTTTCTTCCACTTTGTTGCTGTTGCTACAAGACCAATGCTGTAATTCTCTGGAAATACAGATCATGCCACCAGAGAGGAATTAGCACAATGGTTTTAGTTTTACACAACTTTCTCAACACCCAGGGACTGATCATTTAGAAGAGAATAAACAAAATGAAGTAAGCTGTTTGTTCAGCATGTTCCAACACCCATCCATCTGCTTCCTTTTGTACTCAGAGTCTGTCAGCCACAACTTTTCTTATCAGCCACATTCAAAAATATGACTCATTTTTCACATAATAGACTGGGTGGAAAGTAGAGGAGTTTTTATACGTAATAAAGCTTTCTCTTGCTCAGGATCTCCTGCATTAGCTCATATTCTATTTCCCATTAAAGAGAATGACACAACGAAAATGTACTCTTTGTAGATTTAGTTAACTGCAGCAGGACTCACTGTCCATGTTACAATTAGCTCTTGGCTCTTCACAGGACCAGGTACATGGAGCTTTGGTATAGCTAATTCTAGGACAAGGAGGAACCACAAGGGGACTAAGTGCTAGTCCAGTTTATGCATAGTCTCCTCCTCTCTACTCAGGCACCTTGTAAGCTCAGCTAACACATTTTCATGGCTGCAGAGCAGAAGCCACTCTGGTAGTATGAACATTGGCCAAAACATCTGCCCACTCAGCTCCCTCAGGTTTTGAATGTGTGTTGCAACACCATAAAAGCCATATCCCCAGGCAGATTAAATGGTTCCATGGGAAAGGTCTGTGTTGTCTGCCCTGCTGGTGACATCTTCAGTAGCCGCCCCTTTTCCATGGTGTCATGCTGTACTCTGTTGGCAGCAAGGCTGATCCTGGGTTCCTGGGAAGGCTGCATTTGCCTAGCACACTAATCCCTGCTCTTGCTTTCCACATGCTAGACTGGTTTTAACAAAATCTTGCCTGGCTGAGAGACAAGAGGCAAAATACAGAGCAGGCTTTCAGTAGATTTCCAGTTTGGATGAAATCTCATGGCTTTTGCCACACGGATTTTGTGCTTTGTCCCAGTGAGACCCTCACATGCATCAGACAACCACTGCTGCCACAGGCATCTCTCAGGAGCTCAACCAATTTCCCTAGGGTCAGAACACCATTTGCCAAACAGAAAGGGGACATACCCAGTAAACCCAGAGGTCATCTCCCAAATCTGCTGGGACCTCTGACCCACTCATCTGGTGTGTGTGTGGCACTGTGCTGGGCTAAGGAAAGCCCTTATCAGTGTAAATTATGTCTCTGACTGACAAACTGGTGTTTCGTATTTCTCAGTGCTGAGCAATGTAATTTTTCTTTCTTTCTACAATCACAAGTACCCATCCACAGAACGAGAGTGGGACTGAGGCCCATCACATCTGGTTGAGATGCTCAAACTTTGTTATTTTGTGACACTAAAATTATTACAGAAAGTCAAAGCCTTATGCAAAGAGGAAACAAGATGAAGTTAATATGCTTTAAAATCAAGGCAGCAACTTGCCTTTTATATAATGACTTGATAGAGCTACATGATGCAGACTCTAAAAAGCATCACCGAGGAAAGCTCCAAAGAACAAGACCTTTAATATGTCTTTTGCACTTCATTTGCTTCACTCTATTTTAATTTCCTAAGCATTGCATAAATGCATTCAGTAGGATAGTAAGTATAATTCCTATGAGCTAGCTAAATTACTTCTAGCAAATTTGTATCAGCACTTATATTGTATTAGAATCATTACATTATAATTTAAGCCTTTCATTTCACCACTAATCAAAGATAATTTCTGCAAATAAACCAAATCTTTTTAAGTTGCCTACAGTATCACATCTTACTTTCTTTTTTAATAATTAAGCATGGTCACTATAGCCTCTGCAGGTAATAGAGTAGTTTCTACATATCAGCAACACTGACATTTGTCAAGCAAAATTCCTAGGTTTAATATCATCTTCTTGAATCTCTGCAAACCAGCATTATGTACAATATCCACCAGATATAACACTGGAAAATTCTGCTTCCCTTTGACAGGCAATACTGAAAACATCTGCTGGTGTAAGCAAATTGGCTGAGGAAACTGAATGCTCCCACTTTAGGAATGTTTTCTGTTCATTTTTCATCTCTCTAGTGCACAGATCCATCACTTGTATTGCTGACACATATTAGAACAGGAATTGTAACACTTAAGTGCTGGAATTATCCAAAAGATGAAAGCACAATTTTGCTATGTCAAGAGTTTGCAAATGGGTGATAGAGGCTCTTTTCTATTTGAAATGGCAAACTGTAGTAAACCTAACACAATTTTAAATATTTTAAAATGAAAACTTCCTTTGCTTCAGCACAAGAAATTTTGGCCACAGTTAGGATTCTCATCAATAAAGATACCATCCAAATTATGTTTGGCTCTTTCTTGAGATACAATATACAATGTCTGCAGGCCATAGCCATAGAAACATAAATATTTTGCTTCCCTTTATGCAACTATTCAACGGAAGGAAAAAAGAAATCAAACTATTGATGAATAGCTGATCTATATGTATGAACAAACTCACTCCTGCATGACCATCAGGCCATCCTTGTGCTCACTAGCAGCAGCAGAGACTGTAGCTAGAAAGCAGGGACTGCCTTTGATACTGCTCAATAGTAGCCTTCTTTAAACCATTCACAATGATAAGCTGTACAATAGGAATTAGCCTTGTATCTCAGCCATTTCTGTGTGCCTGGGGAAAAGCTCTTTCTGGTGTCAGTGATGAAAATAAAAGAGATGATATATCCAACATACTGCTGCCAGATGACTGTTAAAGAAAAAACCTCAAGCTTTATCCTGGAGACCAGGTTTTGGAAGATCAAACCTAGGGATGTACACACACGTTCTTCACATCATTGCAAGAGCAAGTCAAATGTCAAGAAAGGCCACACAAAATCAGCCAAGATGCTCACTTTGCCTGGCACCCTGATTGTAACAGGGACAAATCAAGGATGCCTGTGGAGCAGTTCAATAAAAAACAAGTATGTAGTGATGTTTTCCTAGAACAGTCTTTCAGCTGTCTACAATTCTTGCTTAAAGATTTGCTGCAGGAGAAAAGTCTGGAGATTTAATAACCCTTGATGGGTTTTCCTTCAATGAATGTCAGCCTTTGGCAACACAACATCTTGCACAGAAGAATTCCTTTGAATGAGTAAATATCATGGGGAAAATGCTGCAAAATTAGATCACTTACATTAGACACACATACATTAGAACTACCTGCATGAAAATCACGTTTTTTCACCTTTATTGAACCTGCTGACTGTCACCTTTCTTTGAGACTCCTTGCTTCTTCCACAGAAAAAGGAGAGGAAAAAGTTGTTCCTTCCTACATATGAAGAAAACATTGTCTAGTTCAGAATGAGGATGTACCTAGAGCAGCATCCAGTCTTCTATGTGCGTGACAAAGTACAGGAACAAGGCAAATTTATATACTACTTCTCCTTAATATTCCCCCACCTTGCAATTATTTTTAGCATGGACAATTTTATTTGTTTATTCTGAATTACTTTTGGCCCCTTGAGCCAGTACAGAAAATCATGATGCATTTGAAAGAAAGCATGGATCATTCTGGCATTTACATAGGTGAAAGATTTTCTTTGATTTTCATGATTGGTGTGAGTATCTTCAATTTGTAATCACCCCTTCCAGGCTGTAGACCTTTGACACAACTCCAGGTCATTTCTGGCAGACTGGAGAGTCCCAGCCTACACATTCATTCCATATATAGAAGCCAGGTTGCTCAGCTTGGTCATTTTTAACTGTAAACCTTATTGGAGTTAATAACAGCTGAGCAAGAGCCCTCGATGTTGCACAGAATATTAAAAACTCTGGATTTACCCAGTGGTGCAATAACTTGGGGTTTTTGTCTTCTCCTGAACTTGAAGGTCTTACTAGCATGAGCTTTTGTGTTTGAGAGGCAGCCGCAAGCTCAGAGCACCCCATCTTAGGGATAAAGGTAAAACTGCCAAACACAGAGGCTTCTGATGTGCATAATTTTGCATCCATCTCTGCTAAATTCCATGTGTCATTTAATTGCCCTGTTATTCATACTCACATGGTGCTTTTGAAGTTCTTCAAAGTCAATCCTCATCTTTGCAATTTTGCAGAATTGCAAAGTATTCTGCATATCATCTTCAAATTTTATCTCCTCACTTTTTACCTTATGTGGAACAGCTAAGTCCCAGCAAAAGGCTTCTGGAACACACTGGTAGCAACCCCTTTCTGCCCTAAAAAAAATAGTATTTTCTTCTACCCTTCCTCCTGATTATTAACACAAGCACCTTCCCTTCTATGCACCAGCTGCTCAATTGTTTGAAAGGTTTACATTTAGATTCTTCAATATTATTTAGACATCATCAGATATGCTGAATCCAGACCTCCTTCATTCTCATAACTTTTCATTCAGAGGAACCCAACATGGGTTTTGTGACACAATTTACCACTGTAAAATTTCTTCCTCACTAGAAAAAAGTTCTTCCTCACACTGTCTGGTTTATGCATGTATCCACTAATTCTCTATGGTTCTTTAAGACCATTACTGGTAATTTGCCCAGTACACATGCCAGGTTTCCAAATTAGTGGCTTAATTTTTGACATTAACTCTATTCCATTCCTTTGGTAGTAAGACGGCTCTAAGTGCAATGTTATACATTACACTGAGAAATGCAGCACTTTCTGCCTGGAGCTTCTTGGGTGCACTTTGGATAAAAACCATCAAATAATGGAGACTCATTAATGTTAATACTGTCTGCTTGTTCCAAGACACTTTTAGTTAAAATTGAGATGTCCACTGATAGATTCTCTGCAGAAGAGCTATCCAGACTCTTCTTCAGTGGAAAGATCTGAAAAGTATGAGTACTTTTTTTATTTTTTTCTGTCTGTGGCTTTTTCTTCCCTGCATGTTTCACACTCCAATCTCTGACCTACTGAAACAATCCCCTGTCAGGCTTTCTGGTGTGGTTTTTAGGATTTATTAATTGATATTAGTAAATAATTCCCTGAATTTTTGAATTGAGTATTTGAATTTGGAGGGGAGATTAAGAAGGAAGTTGTTTGGCCTGCCTTGCTATGTTTTTGCCCTAATTACTGCAAACAGATCTTCCCATTCACCCTATTTGGGCACAACTTCAGTTGCTCAAAGGAAGTCTTCTTGTCTGTAACAGCATTCCTTTCAATGGTGTCTATGTATGCTGCCTTCCTTCTGTGCTTTCTTAAATCTTTTTTGATTAACAGAAGGCATTTCTTTTTTTCTTCCAGGGTGGTACTCTTACCAGATACTAAAGTTATGTGCAGAGATTCAATGCCCTTGTAAACACTTAATACGCACCCTCTCCTTTATATAGCTCCTCTTTGCAAAATATAAAAGCTGTAATGTGGCTGTTACTTCTTTGAGTGTTCTTGTTTCTTTTGATCCTGAAAATGCTGTAAATTCACCTACATCAGGGTCACAACTACCAAATGGCTCTTCCACAGTAAGTCACTAAATGCTAATATTGTTCCTTCACGAAGTCCACGTAATCTACGCCAGCTGAGGCAGAGTGGCTGGAGTAGACAGTACCCAGAGGTGCCTACAACTGTTCTGTGATATTATTAAATAATATTATTTAGTAACAATAACATACCCAAAAATAGTGCAATGTGGTGCTGTGATTTAACCATGATGTTGTTAGAACAGTACAATAATTGTTATTATTAAATAACATAATAAATAAAGTTAAATATAGTACTACTACTAATAGCAATTGTAATGAAAAGGGAGATTGCAAAAAATGAGAAAGTAATAAAACAACACACATTTACTTACTGCCTATTGACCAATGCCCAGGCAGTCCCTGTGCAGCCATCAGCCCCTGCCATCTCCCCCCAGCTGGAATTACATCTCTGCCTCTTCTTGGCCTTGCATGATGTGTCAGGAGCCTTTTGGACAGTACAGCCAGTACTGTACAGAGAGATCCTGATCCTCAGCTTCTTGCTGAACAGAGGTCACAAGTACCAACACCTCTTCAGAATTTCCTAGAAGCAGGTTCAGATGCACTTCGAGGGTCATATGGCAAGCAAGCCACTGCTATGAGGTCAATTATTTATATGGGTAATGATCAAACTGGCCACTGCTACAGCTTTTCCTCCCTTCCATGGGTATCTCTGCCTCCAGAGGGTTAATCTTATGCAAGCAGCTTAATTCTGATATATAAGACTTGGGGGAAGGAAAGGAGTGATGGCAGCTACTTCATTCTGATTAGTAAGGGAAATACAGCAGTATCAGGGCACCCCTGGGAAAAAATTCATCTTCTTGTGGTTTCCACTGTAAGGTAGAAATATTTCAGTATTAAGTTACTCCTGAAAGAGTTATTTAAGGACTTAATAAAGGACTTAATTCCTCAAATTAAAGATCAGGGGATTAATTTTAGCCTGAAAAGTATGTGTCTGATGCAGGAGAATCTGTTTTTATAGGAGCCAGTAGGCCAGCTAGTAGGCCACACTTGGGTCATACTGGAAATGAAATGCCTTCTAAGTGACATTAAAACTCCATGGGAAAAAAAAAAAAGGTTTTAAGACTGATGATTTTACTGAAAGGCGGTAAGGAGCTTCTTGAAACACAGGAAGAGCTAAAAGGAATCAAGAGGAAACAGTGGATTCTTATTTTTTTTTCATTTTAATAGCACAAGATGAAAAACTCAGACGTGTTTAGTACTTGTCAGAAAGTGACTGGTGGGGCTCGGAAGCTGAGCAGAGATGTCTCCATCTCTCCCAGTGGCATCACTAATCAATAAAGACAGGCTGAAGAGCAGAGCACACACATCAACCCCAAGACCTAAACTGACAGAGACAAGGAATTGTCTTGTGGGAATTACAGTTTATCCATAGCAGTGATGCCTGCTTATCCTTGGGAAAGTATTAATAAAATGTGGACAGCAATAGAATGAGGTGGATTGTTGCTAACACAACGATGGAAGAATATTGATATTACAAATGCTTGTTTCTCTCCCAGAATCTGGGTTGGTAAAGCTGGGTTTGATGGAACCTTGAATACTATAATTCAAAATAGTGCTGGGAGAGAATAAGGCCTTTGGTGCCCAGATTTATTTATTAGGAGCACGAGTCAGGTCCTTTGAAGGTTGTCTTGGGTTTGAGCATCCAATTGCTGCATGGCTAAAATTCGGCCCCCAAGGAGGACAAGACCCAAGGTATGAAATTTGTTGAGGGTGACTTCTTAAATCAAGAAACAAAGGAAAGAATAGTTTTGTTAACAGATTTCATCCAGTTGTAGGAAGAATATCAAAGAAAGTCTGCAACATATAGACAGGACTGGGTACATCAGGGGAATACAGTGAGAAAAAAAATATCCTCAGCTTCTGAGGGAGGGGAAGACTGTCAACAGGACCACCAGTGTACTGTGTCCATTGAAAGCTGTCCCTGGGATCTCCTCAAATAGAGGTGGGGAGGTTGTGGCAGTGATTACCAATGACTCTGTGTATCTAAGATTTGAGATAAACAGTAGACACTAGTAGCATTTGCAGTAGAAAAAATGCTAACCTTAGATGTTATTTCTGGAAAACCCCCCACTGGGGTTTATCCATCTCATAAATGGATATTCCTAGGAACACCATGAGTCTTCCTAGGAAAAAACCAGCTATTTTAAGACATGCAGGCTACAATTAGAAGAATGAAATTATATATCCCCAGAGACATTCTTAGATGTTAGAAATGTTCCCAGATAGTCTACAGGGCAAAATGGTTGAAACTGTCTGGTACTGGGAATGCCAGCCTGGGGTTTTCCAGTTTCACGTATGTTTTGGAAGTTACCAGGGTCATTATGATGGTTCATTTGGAAAACAGAGGGTCATAAAGACTGAAGCAGTCACAGAATTTCAAGTTTTCAGTTCAGTGTTAGAGGATGGTTCAGCACACTTATTAGTATAGCCAGAGCCAAGGGAATTGTGATGGGTCTGGGAAGTGAGCTGAAAAATAGGAATGACTAAAACCTATCAGAGCAGACTCATCTTCTCTGATAATTCAGAGATTCAGGACAAGAGTTGAGGCATGATCTGGTTGGGAAATAGCAAATTTCTAAGTAAATAAAAAATGAGTTTATAAGGAAACAGATCTGAATTGAGGCAGAGGATCCTTGGCTGCAAAACGAGTTTAGAGTGGCTCCCAAAGCAGGGAAAAGACATTGAAAAATATACTAACAATTGCCTACCATGCAAAGGCACCAACACTAATTGCAATGAACTGAGCATTCCTACTTTTAATATAAATATCTTGTCCGTGGAGTAGATTACAAGGAGATTTACAAAACCACTGCCATTTGGCAGGCATGCATCCTGATTCAGCAGTTACAGGACTTGAAACATTTCCCATTAAAGGCAAAAGAGAGAAAAACCTACATAGAGATGTCCAGGAGAAGAGAGACTTTGCCAGAGGAGTTGCTTTTTTGGGAGGCATTACTAAATTGTACCTCAAATCCATGATGATGAATGAACTAGCCAGTGAGATCCTATTCCCCTTTCCCACAGTGCAACAAATCTGCAGAGAACACTGGGGTTATGAAATTTTTTAATCTCACTGCAGCAGAGAAAACAATATTAGAATACTGATAGGCAATATTTCAGTTAATTTAAAGGGTGCCTGTTTTTACTTTATTTCTGGTGATGCACAAGCACTTGTCTATTAGCATAAGGTGCTGCTTGAAGTCTGCTTAAAGAATTATTTGCCTCAGCCATGGTAATCCATGGAGCTGGAGTGATCAAAGCCTTGCAGAAGTACATGCAAAATGGGCACAAAGGAAAATGATGACTAGTCTTACAACCCACCCATCTGTGTCTTTTCTGTCCAAAAGACCAAGTATTCTATTAATGTAACCTTCTTTGACTCCAGACCAAGTCTTGAACTGACGCTTTGACGTCTTGTCTTTGTGACTGTACCTCTGACAGGTGATGCAGTGATATTTCAGTAAGCAAGGAATGTGCACAAAGTTTACTAGATGCAGATGGTTTTCTTATATAAACTATTGTAAAACTCCCCAAATAAACTGAAGGAACAGCCTGAGTTATTTTAGAGTACATCTGACTGAGGAGCTGGACTACCTATGCTAAACCAAATCTTTGTCTACTGAAATTCAATTGGATATATTTTTGTTTTAAGACTGGTTGTTCTTGGCTACTTATTAGAAAAAGCAACAAAAAGCGTTCAAAAAATGGCTTAAGGACTTTGATCTATGCAGTCAGCAAGCTAAAACTACAGATGTCTAGTGCCTGCATGGACGAATAGGAAAGGATCTTTTTTACTGCAAAATTACTTACCTATGCAGTAAGAAAGGTTCTTTGAAGTGATTCAAGATTCATTCATTTCTGATACACATTAAAATCATGGGTTCATCAGTGAGAAAACCATGACAGTGAATAAAAGGCAAGGTTATTAATTTTGAAATGAGTTTGGGCTGTTGTCTCATTATGATTATATGCCAGAAGAAAGTAATGTCTAAGGCACTTTGTAGATCTTGCCTTTCCAGCATACCTGGAACTTTTACTAAGCAATTGTCTTCATAAAGGTATAGAAAAGAAGTCTAGAAAATACCAAGGAAAATTATATCTATTTAGGGAAATATCTATGAGAGATTTCACTTAGAGCTCTTCCTTCCCACACTCTGGTATATTGGTAACTGCACTGCCTACCCAAAGTGTCCAGGAAGATGAAGATTGCAAAATACAGAAATGTTACTTAAGGTGCAGTGACACTGATTCTCAAATGCAATCTTTGCATCTTTTCAATTGTATGTGTTTCTGGTTACTAACTATGGGTAAATTATACGGCATCTAAAATAGTCCCTCTGGTGCTATTCTATTGCAAGTAATGGTTGTAAACTGTTCCTAGCACGTCAGCTCCCAAGCCAAGGCTTGAGGACAATGTCATAAAGTGCACGAAGTTCATTTTGTGCTTGATCTCTTTCCTTGCCAGGTGCTAATGAAGAGTGATGGGCTTTGCTGGGTTTATTGTAGGTGAAGGATGATATGCCAAGAATGATCTGAGAGGTGACAAATCCCTGACTGTCAGAAGGAACGGAGTCTTGAAGGATCCCAGTGGTACTGCAGCCCCTGAACTGAATATCCCAGCAGAGCTGGAGTCCTCCAAAGAAACTAGACAGTGGAGGTTACATTTTAAAGGGCCAAAGTGTGGATGGATGGTCACCTCCTCAATACAGCGCTCCTTATATTTCAGGTCTCTAGTTCAATAACACCTCCATACAGACAGAGAGAAAAAAATCTGAAAAACAAGCCAGAGCAAAGAACTGAAAGCAGAGTTGTGATTTCAGAAGACATATTTTAATGTATCTGCAGTTTTATGAACCACCAAAACAAGCATAGGCAGACACTGCATTAAGAAGTACTTCAACACCCTCTACAAGAACCAGAAATGAAAAAGAAAGTAATTTACATCTGTAGTTTATTCTGACAAAATTTAACAAAAAGACTTAAAATTATTTTAGATTACTCAGCCAATCTTGGAACTCTCATTTTCCTGACCAGATTAATAAGTGCGTTATATCCTAGAAGCTATTACGTCTTGTTTATATCTCAGAAAAGATGTTGTCTTGAAGGATACAAACCTTCCTCACCTTGTCACTTTCTTCTTTCTTGGTTTTAGGGATGGATTGTTACCACCATGCACTGTCTGAAGAACTTTATAATGTTAATGTTTGAAAGTAAATTTAGTCCAAGCAGTCCATGCTATATCTAGAAGACAAATGTGCCCCTTGGCCAGCATCTACTAACAACATTGTAGCTAGTTTCTGGGTAAAATTCTAAACCGTAACTTATTTTGGAAGTGCTGGGAAGTCCTATTAGCTCCTATTGTGTCTCAGCATATGAAAACATAGTTTTCACCAAGGTGTCTTGGTGACACCAGCACACTGAGGGCTTCTTCTGGCATGGCCTGAAGGCCTTCTTCCACAGAAGAAGCTTACAAACCTCAGACAAAAGCAGCACAATTCAGGAGCACCCACAGACATGACAGACCACATGCCCAGGCCATGGGAGCAGGGGAACACCTGTCCTTGGGGATTTATACTTGGGTGTGATGAAGGAATGGTGTGGGATTTGGGAGCTTTAATGCAACAACTCAGGATGCAAGGCACACACAGTCAAGCAATATACGTTTCATTTCCCATTCCCCTGCCAGGCTTAACACTTTTGTTTTCCTTCCTCACTCCAGCCACTGCGGGGCTCTCATGGGCAGCTCCTGAGAAAGCCCTGCAGAAGCCACACAAGCCTGGATCTGCAGCCTGACTCACTCAGTGCCCAAGGGGAGCCTGCCCAGGGCACTTAAGCAGGAGATAGGCAGCATCAAGAGAACCTTTGATGGCCATAGCTCCACAGATCTCAGTGTATCCCTAGTCCATGGCACAGTGAGGCTCTCCAAAGAAAGATGCACACTTCCCTGTGTGCCCAAGGGGAGCTTGTGGAAGAAGTCAGGCACATGTACCTTCAACCCACATCCCAGGGGAAATCACCAAGGAGAAATCAAGGTTTCAGTTCTGTTGTTTGGGATTTCTATCTCCATCTGTTATTTGAATCTGGCCGTGAGCTGCAATGATCTCTGCCCTAAAGGCCTGTCTATCTGTGCTGTCTCTGTCAAGATGTTGGGAGGTGACACATGTTCAAGCCAGGACAGGCTGTGGCTGCAAACAGCAGCTACTCAAGCATAAAATTTCTTCAGGCACATACCTGTTGTGAGGTAAATTTGAGTCCCTTGGCAGTGGAGCAGCACTGAGGCAGGAGATGCCATTGAGGGGTGGTGCAAGGCCTGAGCAAGGCCAGATGTGCCAGCTGTGTCCTACTGGGAAAGTCCGTCCTTGACAGCAGAAGAGAGGGGCTCAGCTATTCTGGTGTGTGACAGCACTTGGGCAGCAGTGCTGGAATGCAGGATTTGGTGTGGGGTACTACTGACAAGGTGGTTATCAGTGCAAATATAGGAAGAATGCCAGAACATGCAGCCACAGTGCCCACAAGCTTAAACACCTCACATAAAACTGGATAATTGGTTAGTCATGAGCCTCTTGCTCCTTCTTTTAGCTGACTTTATTAGCTTCTCCTAACAGATTTGATGTGATTCAAGACATGGGAAGGCAAAGCCTCTATTAGCCAGAGCTGTTCACAGGGAAGCTTCAGTTCATCTTTGAAAAGGTCAGACTTCTCACTTGTGTGTTTGGAAAAAGGAACAATTGTGTTATAGAAATACTAAAAATACCTAAAAACTGACTTGGAATTACTTCTGAAAGAGGTGTCAATCTGCTTGCTAAGTGAATTTGTCTGAATAGCAAGAATTGGTGTGAATAGGGAGAGCAGAATTTCAAGCATGCTGGTTCTTGCAGTCTCTTAATGGATGCCTATTTGTCATATAATTTTGCCATTTGCTATTTGATTAAGGGGTTTAAAACTTTTCCAGTAATCTGCTGAATTATGTGTGATCTGTGGGTGTGAGCATTCTTTGATCTCCATTTATATCTACAGAGTTAGCAAAAGTCCCTGCCAGTTCCTGTTAAAGGAAGAAAGCAAGTTCTTGCGTGTAGAGTGGTTCATATGACACTTGGCAATCATCTGGATTAAAAACAGTGCTTTTTTTCGTTTTTACTGAAGTGGCTTTAGGATTAAAATTCCTCAATTAAGCCTTTTTCAGTCTGAACTCAAAAGTTGTTTTTATATAGGCTTGTATTCTCTTTTTCCCTTCCATGTATGTCAAAAGAGAGACCAGAGAGTCTTGTTCTTTCATATGGTTTGAAATGCGTGGGCTATTTTTAGGAAGACCACAGTGTCACTGCAGGATGGCAGAGGACTGCTATCTTTGTGCTTATGATGCACAAAGAATGCTCAGAGAGATGCACATGCAGTTCTGTTTGCAGGTTCTGCAGCTGATGGCTGACATCCCCTCTAATGATGAAAGTTTGGTTTTGGAAGAAACAAAAAAACACCACAGGAGAGAAGAGAGAAAGGCAAAACTGTCTGAGTGAACAGTCAGACCAGGAAGAGCAGTGATGGGGACCCAGATTACAATCCTCCTTTGGTTGTCCCTTAGGTGCAAGCATTGCATGTAAATTACTGGACAACATTCAATGAGTATTTAAATTATTTCTATCTACTTTACTAAAAACTATGTTTTGGTTTTCTCTGGTTCAAACTACAAAATGAGAGATAAGGAAAAAGGGGAAATAATGTTGCAGACTCATGCCAGTAGTAATTGTCTCCTGTGAAAATACATTACAACCATGTCTGGGTTTGCAGGTACAAAACTGTGAAAAGAGCATGAAAAAAAAGAGGATGGAGCCCAACAAGGAAAAGGCACCACTTCAGAAGCTCTGAAATCTGCTACCACAACAGCTGTGGTGAGAGGTTGTAGAGCTGGGAGTGAAATGCAGGCTGCAGGGCTGCAAATAGCAGGCCCTCAGCACTACCAAGGCAGTGGAATTGAGGTGCAGAGCAGCACCCATCCTACAAGCTGGGCAGAAAAGCATCAGGTCCAGGCACAGACACCTGTTACAGCAATGCTACCTCTTCCCTGTGCCACCCAGGCAGCTGCTGGCTGCTGAAACAAACCTCAGCATCAAAGCAGTGAGTCACAGACAGATGTTTTGAGTTCAAGATTTCCAATGGGGAAAGAAATCCTGAAGGAAATCAAAATGATAAAAACTGTTATTAACCTTCAGGTATGCTGCAAAATCCTCTTTCTTCTTTCAACACTCCTACTAGAAAATCCCAGCTCCACTGAGGGCATTTGGGGTTTTGGATGACACATGCTGTAGAAAACCTTGTGACAGGTATGGATTTTGACTAGCAGAGCAATATAATAAAAAATCTGTTAGGCAGGATGGGTAGA